>OX183130.1:5247970-5849220 GCA_945261195.1 Cryptosula pallasiana
GTATACGATATTTTAAGCTTTTTCCTAAAATATGAGTTACTGAATTAACTGCTTCCATATTAAGAATTTCCGAAAAACATTCAATCTGTCTATGAGCTAACGTGAATGGGTGAATCTCTGTTGCAAGACAATAACTGCTTAGGATTGGGAATAATAGAAGATAGATTCGATATTTCATTTTTATTCAGAGAGAGAGACTTTTAACCTAGTTTATGCTCTCATCATCTAGAGTTAACTGTCTTGCATTTCGGTGGACTTTGGTTAATATGCTCCAACTAAAGTTCTATATATATAACTTTGGGATCGCATTTGTCTTTGTTATCTCCTTGACAGGTGATGCTGATGATAATCTTGTTTTGAATAGACTTCAAACTTTCAAAACTCGAAAATGACAAATTTACACCTTCAATACCATTGATGTTAGTGATGATAGTAGCTATTTTCAGCTTCTCATTGGTCAAATGATTGCATTCCACACATGCAAAGTTGGTTGACTCAAACTCTTCTGTTGGTGGACAAATCAAACGTGAGGTGTTGTATTCAAATACACATAATTCATCATTCCAAAATAGTTTTGTATTTTGAGTAAGACCTTCCGTATTATTTTTAACTCCTATTGCACATTCCTCCTGCTTCAGAGTGTATTTTGTTGGCGTATTGCAGGTCAGGGCAGCTGTAGAAGTTTTGCTTTTGCAGATCCAAGAAGCGTTTTGAGTGATAATAAAACTACAATGTAAATAGTTGGAAGGATAGAGTCTCACACAGTTTGTTCCATTTTCATCTTTATATCGAATACTCTTTTCAAAAGGTGAAAAAAATAACACATCATTTTTTTCCATAACTCCATCTATACGTTCATCGATTTCGTCGGCATAAAATACTTCACTGACATTGAAACTGTCGAAACTCGAAAATGTTGAATTCACACCTTCGATTTTATTGATGTTAGTGATGTTAGCTGGATTTGATTCCTCATTTACATCTTCGATATCATTGATGGTAGTGATGTTAGCTGAAATTGATTCCTCGGTATCTGTAGAATCTTTACTCTTACAGATCCAAGAAGCGTTTCGAGGGATGAAAAAACCGCAATATATATAGTCAGAAGGGTAGAGTCTCACACAGTTTTCCCCATTTTCATCTTTATATCGTATAGTCCTTTCAAAAGGTGAAAAAACCGAGACATCGTTTTTTTCCATAACTCCAGCTAGACATTTATCAATTTTGTTGCTATAATACACTCCACTAGTTTTGAAACTGTCAAAAGTCGAAAGTGATGAATCTTTGATGTTAGTGATGTTAACTGGTTTTGGTTCCTTGTTGATCGAATGATCGGAATGAACACATTGCACGCATCCAAATTTGTATGTCATAAATTGTCTTCTCATCGGACAGATCACACGTCCGCCAATGTATTGAAATGCACATAAATTCCCATTTCGATATACTTTTGTATTTTGAGTAAGTCCTTCCGTATTATTTGTAATACCCATTTCACATTCCTCTTGATTCAAAACGTATTTTGTTGAAGTATCACAAGACACAGCATCTGTAGAAGTTGTGCTCTTGCAGATCCAAGAAGCGCTTTGAGGGATGAAAAAACCACAATATAATAAGTCAGGAGGGTAGAGTCGCACACAGTTTGTTCCATTTTCATCTTTATATCGTATAGTCCTTTCGAAAGGTGAAAACACCAAGACATCATTTTTATCCATAACTCCAGCTATACATTCATCAATTTCATTGGTATAGAATACTCCACTAACATAGGGAAATGTTAGTGCTAATAGCAAGATAAATACGCAGCTCATTTTTTAAAATGTTTTTGCTTTCAGTGTTGAAAGTTGAATACTTTCTTTCTTGATGTTCTTTCTATTTATACGTAAGTGGCTAGTGGTTTGTTCAGCTCTCCGAGCTGATTTTGAAGATGTAAAACAATCTCATCAAAGTGGCTACCAAAATGTAAGTATGGTTCCAATCGAGATTGAGACAAAAGAACATGTGTTCCTGTCCAGCGAAATGAAGTCAAACCTCTTAAAATCGAAGCATCTATCAAATCACCTAGTTCAGCATCTTTCAAACATTGCTTAATATCAATCAGTTCGATCGCTCTTTTGAGATCTTCAAAATCTATCAACTTGTCTTGCGGACAGCATACTTTTGGATCAAAGCTCCTAGAACAGTTTAAGCATTCGAGAGGATTTGCTCTTGAAATACAATTACAGCTCAAAAGCATGCTTTGTATTGATTTACGAACTAGATTGAATCCTAACACAAAATAAAATACTTCTTCGGTGATGAGTTGAACAAAAAGAGGATTCGAACGCTCTAAAGGAATGTGTTCAAAATGAGTCCTTATGAACTTAGGAACGAAATCAGCCAATGTAGCAATTGACTTGAATCCTTCAGTTTTTCCACTCATGTTTCTTCTGTAGTTCAGAGATAAATGAAGCAACATTTTTTGTAACAGTTCTTTTATGAGTCCTCAGATATACTTGTCGAATCAATAGGTATTATCGGGTTGACTGAGTCTTCTTTTTCATCAGGAGTATAAGCATATGGATATCCTTCTGCTATCGCAAGTAATTTATCCTTTAGACGTTGATAAGCCAGTTTGCTCTGACTAGTAGGTAATAGATAGGGATTTAATCGTGCTCTCAAATTTGTTAACATAAAGGGAGACTTCAAATCATCAGAGGAAAGATCCAAAAAAGCATTAATCCATTCATCATGCACCAAAAAACCCATTTTAGCGTTTTTCAAAACTTGTCTTCTATCAATCCAGTCGATAGCATCACCCAATTCTTTTTTGGTAGGTGTAGCACCTTCAACCATTTCAGCATATCTTTTACAAGTGATACATTTATCATCAACGTGTGAACAGTAACAGTTTAGTAGTGATAGATAGGTTGCTTGCTTGTAAAAACTTCCTTCTAGTACACAGTATACACATTCTTCCGTGAAATAAATCCTCAACATTTCATCAGAAACCTCAGCCAAAAAAGTCTTAGATCCTATAGCATCGGAAGCTTCTTGGTGAGCAAAGTCTTCAACACATAACATATTTGTTGTTATTCCGTTAAATTACAAAACGCGAATGATCCGTTTTCAAATTGAAATACCTATTTAATCATTCATTACTTTTTCTTTTTTTTGAGGTTAATTGTTATGCTAGCTCATGTAGATCTTCATAAATGCTTTAATTTCAACCTGACAACCATCGATTGGACAAGGTTTTACTTCTGATGAGCATTCAGTAAGTGCTTTTTCCTTACACTCACTACAGTAAATGAGATGACCACACGGAAGAGAGATATGATTTGCAATTACTTTTTTTTCATGTGACTCAGACACACATTGAGCAAGTTTGCTTTGCTTAGTCTGATCTTTATCTTTTTTTAACGAATCAATTGTTTTAGCATCATTTTTTAACAGTGTTGACGAATTCTCAACAGATGCAAAATCAATTTCAAAAGTATGTAAGGCTTCAATCATAAAACCTATTCGCTCAAAAGGTTTTCCATTTAACACTAAAACTTGTTCGATATCGTTTTGACTGTATCCTAGTTTTTTGCAAATAAGTTTCATTTCTTTGGTGTCATTGTTGTGCGTTATTTGTTTTACTTTTTCTCGATATTTTTCAACTCGTAGCTTACACCTTTTGCCTTTTTCCGTTCGCATGTAAACATCCTCAACATACTCTTCACCTTTACTGCTGAGTAAAAAATTACAGTCTGGGAATCATCGACAGTGTTCCTCCCACGGTAGATCACTCTCTTCCCATTCTTTAAGTTCACCTGAGCAAAAGAAGCATTTTACACTATCTCCGAACTTAGTATAGTAGAAACCTGCATTGGAAAGGAGTTTCATGGAGACTTTACCCTTCCATTGTTTGAAACTGTCTTCTCTAGATGTTTCAGTAGCAAAACGTGGTGTACCAGCACGATCAATTGATATACCTAGAGGTAATACTTCTGCAGTTAAATCTCCTCTTCTAGTTTTTTGTTCTTCCATCGTATAACTTTTGACAATTGAGATGTTTTTCATTTCATCTGCAAGTAGTTTTCTAGGTCTATACACACGATTGTGAGTATTAAATCCTCTAACAAATCGACAAAACGGAAAACTTTTAGCATGTTCTTTCATCGGATGTTCATCTTCATCCTTCCAGTTTAGTAATACCCCTCGGCAAAAAGCACATCGAACAGCGTTGTCTTTTTCAAGGTTATAGAAACCAGCTCCAGCCATGTTTTCACCACAATGTTTACCTACTTGTCTCCAATTTGTAAGAAATGATTTTCTTCGATGAATTTCATCAAGCATTAAAGTCTCTCTTTCATAAAAAGAGAGTTCATTGCAAATGAACTTGAAAAAGTCCGTTGGGGAAAGTTGCGCAATAGTTTTTTGTAATTTTAATGACAAAAGACTACAGTGATTATCCGGATAAGTTGCGACGACATAAGTTATTGCAGTGGGATCAGGAAAAGTTCGTTGTAAAAACAACGACGAAGTAACGAGTAAACTATCATCTATCCATTCAGTGCAGTCTTTAGTATTTTTAAAACAATTCCGAGTTTTTCGCATTTCTTTTTTTTTCGTTATAAATAGTATTTGCTACATATCTGTTGTTTGTTACTCGACACATTATTTATATATAATATAAGTAGTAGTTTCAGTTATTACTCAAGTTGAAGTTTTGTTGGAAAGTTCTTTCCCTTTGATCTAGTTCGTTGTTATTCTAAAAAAAAAATGATAATGCTTTATAGCAAAAAATAAAAAAAAGACTAAAGTTTCAATTTTTTTCAATATACTTGAATTGATTACTATTGTAATAGAATGTAAATACTTACATCAGAAATGAAGATTGTCTTTCTTTGAATTAAAATGAATGGTATTCCTAGTTGTTTGAACTTGAGCTGCTTTCTATAAAATTCAGATGAAGAAGGAGTACTTTTTTCATTTTGAAGTCCTGAAATAATAATAATAAAACATAATTAAAACTTACATACAACATTTTTTGATATCTTAAATAGTGAATAATCTTGTTTTTTTTCAGAAAATGTCTTCATGTTTAAATTGATTACAATTAAAACAAAATATAAATACTTGCATCACAAATGAAGACTTGTTTTCTTTGAATTAGATGAATTATACACATAGTTGTTTGAACTTCAGCTGTTTCCTATGTAATTCAAATGATGAAGAAGGAGTGCTGTAGTAGATGATGATGATGTAGTAGATCTTGTTCCTTCAGTTACTAACGATGAAGTGAATGCTTTCTGTATGAAAACAGTGCTTCTTATATAGCTTAATTTGCACTGCTATGAATCAGCATTATTTTCATGTGAATAGAAACCGTTGCTTTCGCGGGAATAAATATTTCATTTTCATGTGAATGGAACCTGTTGCTTTCACGGGAATAAATAATTTATTTTCCCGCGAATGGAACCTGTTGCTTTCGCGGGAATAAAAATTTTATTTTCCCGCGAATACAAACCAATGTTTTCGCGGGAATAAATAATTTCTTTTCACACGAATGGAGACCGTTGCTTTCGCGGGAATAACTATTTTATTTTCCCGCGAATACAAACCAATGTTTTCGCGGGAATAAATAATTTATTTTCCCGCGAATGGAACCTGTTGCTTTCGCGGGAATAAACATTTTATTTTCCCGCGAATACAAACCAATGCTTTCGCGGGAATAAATAATTTATTTTCACGCGAATGGAAACTGTTGTTTTCGCGGGAATAAATATTTTATTTTCACGCGAATACAAACCAATGTTTTCGCGGGAGTAAATAATTTCTTTTCACACGAATGGAGACCGTTGCTTTCGCGGGAATAACTATTTTATTTTCCCGCGAATACAAACCAATGTTTTCGCGGGAATAAATAATTTATTTTCCCGCGAATGGAACCTGTTGCTTTCGCGGGAATAAAAATTTTATTTTCCCGCGAATACAAACCAATGTTTTCGCGGGAATAAATAATTTCTTTTCACACGAATGGAGACCGTTGCTTTCGCGGGAATAACTATTTTATTTTCCCGCGAATACAAACCAATGTTTTCGCGGGAATAAATAATTTATTTTCCCGCGAATGGAACCTGTTGCTTTCGCGGGAATAAAAATTTTATTTTCCCGCGAATACAAACCAATGTTTTCGCGGGAATAAATAATTTATTTTCCCGCGAATGGAACCTGTTGCTTTCGCGGGAATAAACATTTTATTTTCCCGCGAATACAAACCAATGCTTTCGCGGGAATAAATAATTTATTTTCACGCGAATGGAAACTGTTGTTTTCGCGGGAATAAATAATTTCTTTTCACACGAATGGAGACCGTTGCTTTCGCGGGAATAACTATTTTATTTTCCCGCGAATACAAACCAATGTTTTCGCGGGAATAAATAATTTATTTTCCCGCGAATGGAACCTGTTGCTTTCGCGGGAATAACTATTTTATTTTCCCGCGAATACAAACCAATGTTTTCGCGGGAATAAATAATTTATTTTCCCGCGAATGGAACCTGTTGCTTTCGCGGGAATAAACATTTTATTTTCCCGCGAATACAAACCAATGCTTTCCCGGGAATAAATAATTTATTTTCACGCGAATGGAAACTGTTGTTTTCGCGGGAATAAATATTTTATTTTCACGCGAATACAAACCAATGCTTTCGCGGGAATAAATAATTTATTTTCCCGCGAATGGAACCTGTTGCTTTCGCGGGAATGAAAATTTTATTTTCCCGCGAATACAAACCAATGCTTTCACGGGAATAAATAATTTATCTTCACGCGAATGGAAACTGTTGCTTTCGCGGGAATAAATATTTTATTTTCCTGCGAATACAAACCAATGTTTTCGCGGGAATAAAAATGTTATTTTCCCGCGAATACAAACCAATGTTTTCGTGGGAATAAATAACTTATTTTCACGCGAATGGAAACCGATGCTTTCGCGGGAATAAATATTTTATTTTCCCGCGAATACAAACCAATGCTTTCGCGGGAATAAATACTTTATTTTCACGCGAATGGAAACCGTTGCTTTCGCGGGAGTGAAAATTTTATTTTCACACGAATAAAAACCAATGCTTTCGCGGGAATATCGCGTGAAAAACTGCTGAGTCATAAATATATTATGAAGAAGGTTTCACGAGATGGTTTTTCATAGGGTTAATTAGTACAGCTTTAGCTATTTAAGAACCACTGTTTTCACACAGAAAGCATCCAGTTCTACAATAGCTAGCAAAGAAGCAACATCTACACAGCAACTACTACATTTACTTGAAACTATAGAAAGACTTTCATTCAATAAGGTGAGAATCACTAAATAATTCTTTAACATATATTGATAAAAAACTTCAACTAGATTTGCTATAATACTTCAGAAAGTTAATTTTATGTTTTAATATTTTGTTCTTATTAATAAAAGATCAAATAGTTTCACCATAATGCATCAGAAAAATCATTATGGTTTTGATTATGTGTTTATTTTATAAATATCTAGTTAGTTTATTCTTTTCAAAATATTTTTCAAATTCCAGCCATCTGTTACATATTTTTTACTCTCTTTTCAGTTCCAACTTCTGACTGAACGCTCTGAATATGAATGAAGACCGTAATACCTCATTTCTCTCAACATTCGAACCATACTCTGATGATAAAGAAAATATCCCTCCTGATTCACATATAATAAGAAGGAAACTGAAAACAATTCGACCAAAGCCATGGGATTCGGATAGAAATAAAACGATTGACTATACTTGGACTTTGAAAGCTCCATCTCTTTCTCATCTTTCCTGCTTGTCAAAAAATGCTGCTAGTTTGCTCAATTCTTGCGATACCAATGAAAGAGTAATGATTGGAAGGTTTCAACCACTTCACTTAAATCAAACACCATCGCTTCTCGAGATAATCTCCATCGAAAGACCGGCTGAGGATGTCTATAAAAACTTATGCATTATCCACTACAATGTCGAAACATTTGGCAACAGACGACAAGTGAGGTCTATGGTGAGAAATGAGGATTACAACAAATTAGCTCCAACACAACCGGATGTTCCAAAACTGGTGGTTTTTATGGGATTCGATTCAGACAAGCATCCAATCTTTCACCCTATCAACTTCCCATCCAATATTTCCCTTGAGGAAGCTCAACAGCTAAGTAGATTAATAAAAAAAAAAAACACCTAGTCAGTTGATCAGTATGGTTCGTATCGCAACACTCTCTCAATTTGCTGTTGGAAGTGTAATCAGTTTTGAATCTCCTCAAATATCAACTCAGTTAACATTACCTAATGGAGAAGTGGTGATGGATGCGCTACTGGTAAACTACAGATGTTTGCAATACGATGGTTTGATGATTGGAGTTCTATATATACCTGAAAAACATGCTAGCAACGTCAAACGAATTGGAACAGGAGTCATACTTGTAAGAAATCGTGAAGTTAGTAGATTTGGTTATCATCGACATGATATAATCACATTCACAGCATTACAAGCGATAGAAACGGCTCAAAACCTATCCAACAAACTTGATGATTCCAACCAGATGAAGTACTTTACTACAGATGAGGTTGTTGAGAACAAGGTCTTAGTGCTTTCAATGGGAGTGGGAAACACATCTTCTACATCTTTGAGAGAACCAACACCCCCTGGTGAAAACTATATTCAAAAAGAGCATGTCAGACAAGACAACATAGTGAGTATTTTTTATTTAATGTAAACTAACTGATATAAGTAATACTTCCAATTAGATAATATTTATTTATAAAGCAATTATTTTTTGTTTTGCTTTAGATAGAAGAGAGAGAATCAAAAACACTTGATGAAAATTACGCTCAAGAAAAAACAAACCGAACAATATAACTTGGTGAGTTACTTCCCTTTACTATATAATGTTAACTAACCAATGTAAAAAGAACTATAATTCAAATTCATGTAATTATTTTACATTTTTGTTTAATCATCCTATACTAATACATAACTTTTTATTTTAGTTCATTATGGAATCAAAAGTACATAGAACTGAAGTCTTCCTTCCTAAGTTATAACATCAGTACAACAATGACGATATTGTAAAGAAAAAGACTATCATCCATTGATTGTCATTACAAGTTGTAGTGCTTTGTATTACTTAGTATTTACTAACTCTAGCTATATTATACAAGAATATTTTGCTACTTATTATGTAATAAATGTATATAATCATATATTGATTCAATGTAGTTATATCTCCTCATTCTTCTCTCCTCTCTCTCAAAATATCATATGAGTTCGAGTTATGTAAAAAAATTATCAAAACTTGAATGTCATGCATTCAAAATCTATATGCTATAAGTTCAAATTAGGTAAAAAAATAATCAAAACTCAAATGCCACTTAAATGCCACTCAAATACCTCTCAAATGAAATACAATATAAACTCGGCGAATTCATCCAACGCCGTAACCCATTACCTCAACTCCAAGATCAAATCCACAAAAAAACACTTGGTAGGGAGATCTGCTCATATGTTACTACTCACACTCAAAAACCATATATATTCGTCTTTTATACTAATTTCTTTGTGCATTTAACTACAGCAATATTCTCCATCATTATAAAAAACCTGTATTATTTATTTATGAACTGGAAAAATGGAATTTTAAAACAAATGTCACCATCATCATGATGGTTTAAAAAGTAAACCAGGTTTTCATGGGAGGCCATTATACCACGGGCGGCTGGGGATTTCCGGTTTTTAAATCGGAGCAGACAATCCCAACAAGCATACATGATCAATAATTATATATACTAATAATTAGTATATATAATTATTGATAATATATATTGATAATATTGATAATATTATTGACAATCCCAACAAGCATACATGATCAATAATCATATATACTAATAATTAATTAGTATATATAATTATTGATCATGTATGCTTGTTGGGATTGTCTGCTCCGATTTAAAAACCGGAAATCCCCAGCCACCCGTACATTATACCTGACCTAAGTGCAGAAATCACTTTCTGCACTTAGTACCTGACCGTTTTAAACGACTGTTTTTGATTTTGTTGCAAACGAGATCAAGTTGAGTTGAGCCGACTGAGACTTGAGTTTCTGTTTCACCAATTATCACAAACAATGAACTTATGATATCGTGTGATGAACATCAACGGTGACCCAGCCCATATTGCTTATGCTACTACTACTGTCTAATACTTGTAGTATCGGGAGTTATCTACACACCTTGAGTATTCTTTATATCCTTCCTAATAACGTAGTCACGTGGACACGTGACCTCATGAAGTAGTTAAGTTTTGAGAGTGAACCGGTGTAGCAGGCGTGAGCTGCTGGGTGTTCATTGAGTTAATAATAAATACATGTATTAACCCTCACGTATCATACTTATCATTCTATAACACGCTGAAAGAATACTATACTACTTACTTCATTTACTATTATTTATTATTACTACTAACTACTACTAATAATAATAATTAATATACCTACTTATACCTACTATTAATTAATAATAAATAAATAAATAATATAGTAGAAGTAGTAGTAGTACTAGTAGGTAGTAGTAGTAGTAGTAGTATAAGTAGTACTTATACTACTACTACTACCTACTAGTACTACTACTACTTCTACTATATTATTTATTTATTTATTATTAATTATTTTATTATGCTAATTACTCTTACCACCTACTACCTACCTACTGCTGCAGAACAACAATTTGCAACTAATATATTATTTATACGCTATTATATAATAATAATAATTATATAGCGTCTACAAATGGATCACGAAATATGACGTCATGCGTCAAAAGTATTGATATAAATATTTGTATCACCCGGTTTTTTTCAGTTTCCAAATATTCGAGAATTACTAAATTTTCAATAACTTAGGACCCCAGGCTGCTAGAAACAAAATTTTAAAAGGGTTTAATAGGATACACTAGTTCGGAGCAGAATAGATAATCACTGGACTTCTTACATATCTGTAGCTTCGGGAAAAATTGTTTGAAAACGACGTTGTAAACGGGAAAATTCCCATTGCGCCGTTGGCCCTCATGCTTTTAGTCAATTTTATATCACTAGCCTATCAAATTACCGACATGTTGATATACTACTTGTTGTAGATCATTTATATCTGGAGGTATGAAAATAGATTTAATAATTCCCTTGCCAAAAAAAACGTAATTTTTTTTAATGAAGTAATTAGTAACTAGCCGCTAATTAATACCGCATGCTTAGTCACGCATCACGGATTTCACTCAAATGCATCAATAATGAGGCGTAAAACTCTCCTCTGCGCGTACATGAAACAAAGTAATTTTGGTGCAGAGAGAGTCATTTTTCAAATTCATTTTCTCAGTAACTATCAGTGAGAGACAAAAAAGTTTACCACTATTGTGACGGCAAGATATGATTCTACGCCATAACATGATTTTTAAAGTCTCTAGGCTGATTTGAAAAATACATTTGTACTGGCTAAATAATAATTTAAGGGATGTGTGTGACATGTGTTAATAATAATAATAGTAGTGATAACAATCACAATGATGATTGATAATAAGAATGATGATCAATAATTATAATAATGATAATGATGATAACTGCAATAAAAGTAATAACTGCAATAAAAATGATAACTGCAATAAAAATAGTAACTGCAATAAAATTAATTTATTATCTTCTGGTGGTTATATAAAATTTATCTAGTAATAGGTCTATTATATAAAGTAGAATAACTACTATCATCATCATTTTATTAATGATGATATTGTACGGGAAAAACTACGAACTCCACCTACAACAACAAACAATATTGTAACAGTTCCATTTATCACATTTATTTAGTCACATGTTGCGATCGATGTATAGCCTCGACGCCATTAGCAAATTATTATTATTATATTTTCTATTGCCTTTTTCTAACGAGGCTAGATTATCTAAGCACCGCCTCCTGTGTATAAATAGACTAACAGAGCTCCTCACAAGGCAGTGTACCTGGGGAAACTCACTGTATATTTTCTTTGTAAAATATAAACAGCATACACACTCAATCAAGCTTATAACTTGATCATTGACAGACAAGCATACTACGACGTGATAACCGCTCGAACGACCTCTGGGTCCTGACAGCAGTAGTGTTATCCGACGAATGCCGACGACAAGCCTGTTCGGCAAACGATAGCCAAAGTGTTCCTCCTCCAGCAGTAATGCTGACGGGTGGACACTCGTAGGCTCTCTGACCAGCAGATTGTCGAGATCGACTGACAGCTCTCTTGCCTAGAGGTAGTGCAGGTGGCTACCGGAATAACTAAGTGTTAGTTATAATAAATTCCTGCACATTGGTGGCAGCAGTGGGATTCGCGAATCCCCTGGCAAAAGGGAACCTCTAGGACAGAGGAGAGCAGACGACGGACCATGGCCAACAGACGAGCCATGAGTGTGGATAGAGATCCGACCACCAGGATCATGGGACAGTTGACTAACATACTGGAGAAGCTAACAGGCGCTCCTCCCAAGGCATCTCCTTTCAAGGCACCATTCTACGACGGCTCTGGCGACGTACAGTAATTCCTGCAACGTTTCCAAGAGGTCTCAGAAGCTAACGACTGGGCTCCTGCCACCGCCATTATCCATCTAAGGCAGGCCTTGCAAGGAAAAGCACAACAATGTGGACGAGGAGAGACGATCTGGGCGATCATGGACTCCCTGAAGGCGAGCTTTGGGCTCACCCGCCGAGAGGCAAGGGCTTGGTTGTCCGGCTACCGCAAGGAGCCACGACATTCGCTCAGGGAGCATGCCCTCGCCATCGAGGCACTAGTGGAGACGGCCCACGACGACTCACCTCGAATACAGAGGAATGAATATGCTCTAGAACACTTCCAGAATACATTGGGGAATGCATACCTCCAAAGGCACCTCTTGGCAATCCAGCCGATCTCCCTAGAGGCAGCAGTAAAGGCGGGCAACGAATACCTGCAGATACAGCCAAGCTATACCGGCCCCAAGGTCCGAGCAGTAGAGGTGGAGGAAGAACAAGAGTGCCAGCAGGTAAAAGCTGCAGGGACGACCCCTGAAAAGGAGACACACCTGGAGACACTGGTCAAAGCACTCAGCGCACTGACGCAAGAGGTGTCCGCTCTCAAAACTGCCCAACCAGACAGCGCCCCAGCGAGGCCACCAAAAAAGGTGATTAAATGCTGGAGGTGTCAGCGGTTGGGGCACACCCAGAGGGAGTGCCGCCAGGAGGCCTGGTCCCCCAACCAGGGAAACGCAACCGGCCCGCAGCAGTAGGGGGACCTACTGGCTGCAAACGGGCCACGAGAACTAATAGACAAGTCGGGTCCAGGGAACAGACCCTAGATGGATGGCAAGAGACGAGACGACCAGTCCGCAGCCTACCTATGCCACCACCGATGCCGGTCCCGACACAAAACAGATTCAACCACCTACTCACCCTGGAGGGCGACCAATCAGACGACGAAGGGTTGTCACCACTGGCTACACCCACAGAAGAAGAAGGGACGAGAAAGCAGTGGCGCAGACGAGTGCAGACTCCTATCAGACAAAGGAGAGAGCCTCAAGAGCCGCCCCGACTGCCAACAGAAGTCACCCCCCCTTACCTCCTGTGTCAACCAGATGGAACGACCCCATAAGTCGAGTTACTACCTACCAGGCAAAGTGGAAGGAAAGACGATGACTTACCTGGTGGATACCGGTTGTAACGCCAACCTACTGGCTAAGAGCGTGTACGACAGACTACCAGACAGTCACAAGGCCACCCTGCAGAAGTATGACTCCCATGGGTTAATGGCTGACGGTACCAAGTTACCATTCTACGGACTGCTCCGGGTAACAGGACGAGTCCGATCTGTGGCCTACACGGAGACGTTCGTCGTCACACAAATCAGCGAGGACGTCATCCTAGGGATGCCGTTCCTGGCCAACCAGAAGTGCCGTATGGGTTTTGATCAGCCAGTACTATTTACGCAAGACAAAGAACTGGTGTGCACCGACCGCTACGGGAGGGCACTGATCCCCAAAGTCTAAGTACTTCGGAAGACAGAGATCCCCCCACAGACAGAGGCCACCATACCGTGCCACCTTGCCGCACGGAGCTACTGTCCACAAGGCGTGATTCAGAGTATACCAGGGAGCCTACCCTTGGCTACGAGTGTAAACTCGCCAGATGGGCAAGGACGGGTGTTGGTCAGGTGCCTCAACCCTACCCAAAATGTGATAAGCCTGCCAGCCGGCGAAGTTATCGGAACGTTCACAGGGGTAGCGGCCAATGAGGTGCAACAGACCACACCTGGGGTCCAATCCCGACCAGAGCCAAGAGGCTCACCTGTACCTGGCCACCTAGTAGAGCTGTACGAACAGGCAAGCAGAGGGTGCAAGGACGAGCAACAGATGGAACAGTTGAGGGGATTGCTTAGGAAGTACGAGGCCGTATTTAGCAGAAATAGCGGCGACATTGGCCGTACTGACCTTGTGGAGCATGCCATTCCAGTTGCCGAAGGCACCAGACCAGTTCGGTTGCCTCCTCACAGGCTGGGACCTGAGAAAGAGGCTGAAGCTGAACGGCAAGTGAAGGACCTGTTAGAGAAGGGGCTGATCGAGCCCGCAGACGGGGCTTGGAGTTCCCCGGTGGTGCTGGTACGCAAGAAAGACAGCACGTGGCGGTTCTGCATCGACTACCGGAGGCTAAACGATGTCACTAGGCAGGACGCCTATCCTATACCTAGGATAGACGAGCCCTCGACGCCCTAGCTGGCAGCAAGTATTTTAGCACGTTGGACCTGACCAGTGGGTACTGGCAGGTGCCACTGGATGCAGACGCCAAGGAGAAGCCGGCATTTATCACCAGGAGTGGACTATGGCGTTGGAAAGTGCTACCCTTAGGGCTGACCTCAGCCCCCGCCACGTTCCAGCGTTTGATGGAACGAGTGCTGCAAGGGCTGCACTGGAAAACGCTGCTACTCTACCTGGATGATGTGATTGTGATCACACCCGACTTCGAGACACACCTGCAAAGGCTGGGAGAGGTGCTGAGTAGGTTACAGCAGGCCAACCTCAAGGTCAAGCCGTCCAAGTGCGAGCTACTGCAACAACGGGTCAAGTACCTGGGGCATGTAGTGAGTGCAGAGGGCGTCGCCACTGACCCAGAGAAGGTGCAGGCCGTAGCCGAATGGACACCCCCCAGAGACATCAAAGGACTGCAAGCCTTCCTCGGCACAGCAGGGTACTACAGGCAGTATCTGCCAGGGTACGCCACCACTGCTAAGCCTTTAACTGTCCTGACCAGCAAGGACACCCCCTGGAAGTGGGGAGAGGAGGAGCAAGTGGCCTTTGAACGCCTGAAGCAGGGACTCGTACAAGCACCAGTACTAGGCTACCCAGACCCTGCCAAGACCTATATCCTGGATACGGACGCCAACGCCGTTGGATTAGGGGCAGTGCTGTCGCAGGTACAGATCGGACAGGAAAGGGTCATTGCTTACTATAGTAAGACCCTAGCACCCGCCGAACGGAACTACTGCGTGACTCGGCGCGAGCTACTGGCTGTCGTCAAAGCAGTCAAACACTTTCGGCCGTACCTCTACGGTCGAGAGTTCAAGCTCCGCCCCGACCATGCATCCTTAAGGTGGCTCTGCCGGCGGAAGGAGCCGTCCAACCAGATTGCGAGGTGGCTGGAGATTCTCGCCGAGTTTGTATACAAACTCGAGCACAGGGCTGGCAAACAGCATGGGAATGCTGATGGTTTGAGCAGACGCGAACCTTGTATGGACTGCCGTCAGTGCAGTGCCATAGAGCAGCGTGATGGGGGGCCAACCCAAGCTGAACTTGCCAGGGCCCCTGGATCAGAACTCCAGTTAGCGAGGCCTCCTGTCTCGGAAGACGTGCTACCAAGAAACCGGCAAGACGATCCTGTCCCATTGAGGAGCCTAGAGACAAAGGCAGACACGCCAGAGCTGTGTGTGGTCACCAGTATGGAACTGGTTGAACAACAGCGGACCGGCCAGAACCCAGTGGCCAGAATGTACCAAGAGATCAGCGGTGGCAGGCCAGTGACCAAGAGAGAGTTGGAAGAGGGGAGTAGAGAGCTGCGGGCGCTCTGCAGTCGTAAGGAGGCCATGGCGGTGCAACCAGATGGTACTCTGACTACGCAAATAGCCCCCAAAGGTCGGACCAGGCTATGTGTAGTCTGCCCGTCGTCCCGACGCCGACAGGTAATATGGGATACGCATGGGCTGTCCCATGCTGGTGTCAACAGCACCAGAAACCGGATCCAACTCTACTGGTACTGGCCAGGTATGTCCGCTGAGGTAAGGAGACTGGTCAAGTCCTGTGAGGTCTGCCAAGTGGCCAAAAGGGGGGGAGTACGACCCGTCCAAGAAAGACAGAGATGGTTCGCCGGCAGACCTTTCCAAAAGGTAGCCGTGGATCTGGTTGGGCCCCTCCCCGAGACCAGGCGCAGAAACAAGTGGATCCTGGTGGTATCCGACCACTTCACACGGTGGCACGATGCCATTGCTATTCCCGATGCCACCGCCCCTACGGTCGCCACGACCCTCGACGAAAGAGTTTTCTGTTACTGGGGACTCCCAGAAGAACTCCACACGGACCAAGGGGCGCAGTTTGAGTCACGGCTCATGGCTGAACTCTGTGTCCTGTGGAATGTCAATAAAACACGCACTACGCCCTACCACCCACAGGGCAATGGAGTAGTGGAAAGGCAGAACCGGACATTGGGCGACTCTTTGCGGACGCTCCTGCTCAGACGCGGACAGGAAGAATGGGACTTGCTGCTACCCCAGATAATGAGGGCGTTTCGCGGCACCCCACACTCTGCGACAGGTGAGACCCCAAACTACCTAATGATGGGCCGAGAAACCAGATTGCCCGATGAACTAGATGGTAGGCCCACAGACACAGACAACCAATTAATAACCGAGTACGCACTTCAGATGCAGGAAGATCTGAGGGCAGCCCACGACTTGCTCCGGGAGCAACAGGCAGAGATCAGACAGGACGACACGGAGGAGCCGTTGCTCTACATGCCCAACGACCTGGTAGTGCTGGAGAACAAAAGAAGGGTGAAGGGTAGCAACACCAAGTTACAGCCTAGCTTTGTTGGACCATATCGGGTGGTGGAAGCTTACCAGAATCACACCTATAAAATAGAGAAGGATGGCCAGACATCAATACAGAACGAGCGGCGTTTGAAAGAGTACCGGCCCTGCCATGAACCCATGGGCATAGCCCCCGCCAATCGGGAAGCTGCTCTACGCCCCAACATGAGGGGCGCAATCAGGAGAAGGGCCCGTCCCCCTGGACCCAGTATCAGGCGACCCCCCGATCCGGGCGCACTGCCCCCTGAACACACCGCAGTCAGAGAAACGGCCCAGACAGACCTGCAAGTCCTGGAGCGCCAGCTCACCCAACTACCCGCCCTCCTGGAGCAGGCCACACAACAAGCCAATACCCCGCACTCCCAAGGCAGGGGCTGGGCGACGATGCCAAGTCCACAGCCAAGGCAAAGCCGACACGAACAATGGGAAAGGGAAAGGGAGTGGCCAGCATTACCCACTAATGAGGCCGCTAGCACCAGCCCCCCTCCAGTTCCCATTGCGGTAGAAAGAAGTGCAGACGACAGGGCAGTGGAACCCCTGGCCGAAACTACTACAGGAGATCACCAGGCTGCAGAAGGAGAACCAGCTATTGGTGAAAGGCTAGTGGAAACGAGCAGGCCTAAGCGAACAACTAGGCCACCGTCAAAACTAGCCGATTACCAATGCTACCAGATGGTTGACAGAGAGATAGCACATCGAAACAGCAGTTTGTTACTACCAGCAGCAATAAGACAATGTCCAGAACCTTCCGAGCACAGTGATAACCAAAAAAATATATTATTGGTATTAAAACAGTGCTCCGAAGATAAGACATTGCCAGACTCATTAGAAAATGCAAAAAATTACTGGAGACAGCTAGCTACACAACAAAATAAATTAATGAATAAACAACTTACCTCTCACAATAATATCTTGACTCACGGCGACGAAAAAATGGCAGGAGGGAACAACACCCAGCATAACTCTATTCCTGAGACAAAAAATGATAGTTCTATTGACAATAGATCGATCACGAAACAAGGACCCACAGCTAAGATGTCAAGCGATGACGTAGGAGAGGAGACCACGTGGGAGAGTGACGTCAAGGCAGAACCCACCAATCAGCAAGCTGCTCACCCAACACAGCGGCAAGTTTGCTCAACAGATAACCATCAACTGTCACTTGTCAGCAAACAACCAGGCAGCACACTACAAACAATCGCTACTAATAAATTAATTAGCATCACCAAGGCAGCACTCGACAATATGAGGCAGCGAAAGCAGCAAGATTTATCTCTAGAAGAGGACGCCTCCATAGCCGAGGAGATCGTGGGGGAAGAATACCTGATGGAGGTAGCCAGTGAATTGGAGAAACGACAACCCCCTGCAACAACCGAGTAGCAACTAAGGACGAGGTGCATGCCCAGAGACGAACACAGCTAGAAAGGGAAACTTTACACATTAATAAAGTAACAATTGCAACAACAAAGCAGCCGAGCGAAAGTACGGCAGTACGTACTACGTGGCTGTTGGCAGATACAGTTGCAGCACTCAAAGAAATGGTGACAAAGGTGGAAGGCACCGACGACGATTGGAAATGTACCAAGTGCCATTACACCAACGGACGAAAGAGAGTAGTATACCATACCCACCAACATTTCGTATACTATTTCTGCACCTGCGGAAAGAAATCGGCTTCTAGGGATGCACTCAGGAAGCACATAACTAAGCAAAACAAGGCAACCGCTCACGGAGGGCCACAGGCACCACTATACGAGGTGGACGCAAAGTCGTATCCCGACTTTGCCCAATATATGACCTGGCCACAGTCGCCGCCATTTGGTCACCCACAGCCGATATCAGAGAAGAAAGAGAACATCATGCCTGCACACAAACGGGCTCCCTCAATTCAGGACCGCCTGGGAGCACCACGGCACACCAGCAGCCCTATAAAGAATCTGCCGCGTGAGGTGTCACCCCTGTACAAACTAGGAAGGTAGAGACTACAGCCGAGCAGGTAAAGCGCACGGTGCTGCTGACTAAACAGTTGAGTGACAATACTGAGAAACATAGAAAGACACATCACCAGATGGAACGTGCCACATCAGCCGACGAGGTAGGGAGGCCTCTCCGATGACTCTACGATGTAGAGTAGTACACACCTCTCCACCCAGAGAGGAAAGACGACGAAGTGAACGGAGGGAGAGAGAACGGAAGCTAGCACGTAAACGAGCGGAGTTGAACGAGCTGACGGCGGACGCCTACAAGCACAAGACGTGAAGGACCAGATCCGCAGTCTAGAGAGTCAAATGGACAAATAACTCTGAGACAGTAACACATATTACTTACCATATATTATTCCAGAAATCAATCTTATTCGCATCTATGTCTATGCATTATTACTACACATGTCTATGTATACATTTTTATCACTCCCCTGTGGTGCCTATTACCTGGTTCTATGCGCATTATATTTTATTATTTACATTATATTCCTTACATCTACGCAATATTGTTCTTTTTATGCATATGGCCTTCTCGTTGTACTCTTGTATTGGTCCCCTACGACGACCAATGGAGGGGGCTGTGTACGGGAAAAACTACGAACTCCACCTACAACAACAAACAATATTGTAACAGTTCCATTTATCACATTTATTTAGTCACATGTTGCGATCGATGTATAGCCTCGACGCCATTAGCAAATTGTTATTATTATATTTTCTATTGCCTTTTTCTAACGAGGCTAGATTATCTAAGCACCGCCTCCTGTGTATAAATAGACTAACAGAGCTCCTCACAAGGCAGTGTACCTGGGGAAACTCACTATATTTTCATTGTAAAATATAAACAGCATACACACTCAATCAAGCTTATAACTTGATCATTGACAGACAAGCATACTACGACGTGATAACCGCTCGAACGACCTCTGGGTCCTGACAGCAGTAGTGTTATCCGACGAATGCCGACGACAAGCCTGTTCGGCAGACGATAGCCAAAGTGTTCCTCCTCCAGCAGTAATGCTGACGGGTGGACACTCGTAGGCTCTCTGACCAGCAGATTGTCGAGATCGACTGACAGCTCTCTTGCCTAGAGGTAGTGCAGGTGGCTACCGGAATAACTAAGTGTTAGTTATAATAAATTCCTGCACAATATTGTGAAGGACCGGCGCCATCTTTACGACGTTCTATGGTACAATTACATATACGCAACACTTACCCAGTTCTATGCTACGCTTATTCTAGTACTGTCTACATGTCTCAAGTCTATGCCCGCGCTTTAGGGCAAGTAGTTCTATGTACATTTATTATTATTCTCTTTTAACATTACAACTTATATATTTGCCATGTGAGGTTACTCAAGCATTTTACCTAGTACCACCTCTTATACTTGATTGGCGCACTCTAGCCAATTGCTGTACTAGGTGTGGCCACCTTTTGTTTATCACTTTTGGATTATGTAACAGTGTACATAAATATGGATGTTTGTAATCAATAAAGTCAGAGTCAGCTTGCACACTCTCAGAAGCTTCTTTGTTCTCTAACAAATAACTTCACTGCGCACCATTACTCGAGTAGTAATATACAAGCAGATCAGTCTGAACCTCTGCTGGCCGAACTTAGCCTTGCCTAATTCGCCTCCAATGTTCGACCTCTGCACTGCACTGAAATAGATTAGCCGAACCTCTGCTGGCCGAACCTAGCTTGACTAGTTCGCCCTTCAAAGTTCGACCCTTGCTTTACACACTGATAACAGCTAACGCAATCGGCAGCTAGCTAGTAACTGGGATGGTTAATCACCATTTCTCAGGCTACTAAGTCGACCTGTGGGAGGATTGTATTGCTAGAGCATTAGACACAGTTGCCATCACAGTTCGGGAGGTTGTGCAGGTAGGCCGAGCTACCACTCACACCCCCACAGTGAAATCCTGCACATTGGTGGCAGCAGTGGGATTGACAGACACTCACAAACAGCATCTCCCTGAAGAAGGATGGCGACACGAAGACGAGCGCTGAGTACGGACAGGGATCCTTCCAGCCTGCAAATGATGGGGACACTCACACACATTTTGGACCGCATGACAGTAGCCACAACGCAAGATAGGTTCAAGGTACCACAGTACGATGGTACGGGGGATGTGGACTACTTTCTGCAGCGGTTCCGAGAAGTGGCCGACGCTAACCATTGGCAGGCGGAAGATACAGTGATCCACCTGCGCCAAGCCTTGGTAGGCAAAGCTGAACGATGTGGTCGAGGCGGGACCGTGGAAGAAGTGACGAGAACACTGCAGGCAACCTTTGGCATGACTCGTTCGGAAGCCCAAGCAAAACTGCTAAGCTACCGGCGAAACCCCAGAGACAGCCTCAGAGATCACGCGCTTACGGTCGAGCACCTCATCAAGGCCGCCCACAGCACCCTGCCACGGCAGAACAGACAGGAACTGGTACTTCAGACCTTCCACAGTACGCTGGGGCATACGTACTTGCAACGTCACCTGTTAGCAGTACGCCCACAGAACCTGGAGGAAGCGATCTTGGTCGGAAATGAGTTCCTGCACGTACCACACCAACCCCTAGGCGGACCCCACATCAGGGCAGTGGAGGCCGACCCCCTGGAAGAGGAGATGACCCAACAAAGAGAGATGGCTCAACACCAAGAGGTACAGGACCCCTTGGCACAGCTGCTTAAGACCGTAGAAGGGTTGAGCAAAGAGATTGCCAGCCTAAAGACAGAGAAGAAGCCTGAGCCACCAAAGAGATGTTGGGGATGCCAACAGATAGGTCATACCCGGAAGGCGTGTAGGACCGTCCCTTGGCCTAGCCGCCAGGTAAACGACTACCACCCGCAGCAGTAGGGAGACCCGCTGGCTGCACACGGGCAACGACACCTCAGAAGGAAAGGGCACAGGCGCCCTCCAGTGGACCGGCAGCAGTGCGTCGAGCAACTCCTCCCCTGGACCTCCTGACTAGTCCCCCTATCGCCCTACACAACCGTTTTGCCAGCCTGTCGGCACTCGACAGCTCAGTGGCGGAAGAAACGGACGGCGACGGGACTCTAGAGCAGCAGGAACCAAGGCCCAGGAAGAAGGACAGGCAGACCCAAACGCCCCCACTGGAGAAGGAAGAGTTCGTTCCAAAACCTGTGACCCTCCAGAGCAATCAGATTGAGCGACCCTATCGCTCCAGCTATTACCTACCTGGAAAGGTAGAAGGAGAGGCGGTAACACACCTCATAGACACGGGCTGCAACACTAACCTGTTGGCCAAGCGAGTCTTTGATCGGTTACCAAGCCACGTACAACGCAAGTTACAGCACTACAATTCCCATGGGATCATGGCCGACGGCACTAGACTCCCATTCTACGGCTTGCTCGCACTGAAGGGAAGGATACGTCATGTCAAGTTTGAAGAGACCTTTGTAGTTAGTCAGGTCAATGAAGACGTTATCCTAGGGATGCCCTTCCTGACAAGCCAAGGATGCCAGATGGGATTCGACCGTCCAGTGCTGGTGATACAAGGAAAGGAGCTGGCGTGTACCGACCGCCACGGGAGAAATCTCGTGTCCAAGGTACAAGTCCGACAAGACACCCAGCTTCCACCACAGACGGAGGTGACTATTCCATGTCACCTGAGCTCCAGGGACACGTTTCCACAGGGAGTGATTGAAAGCATACAGGGTGGGATACCCATCGCCACCAGCGTTAACAGGCCAGACGCTCAAGGACACGTGCTGGTTAGATGTCTGAACCCGACGCAGGACACCCTAAGACTACCCGCGGGAGAGGTGATTGGTACCTTTACGGGAGTGGAAGAGGGCGGCGTCCAGGAGCTGACAAAACCAGACGGACAACAGAGGAGCAAGACGGGAGGAAGGGAGTTGCCCCCCATCTACACGACCTCTTCCAGCAAGCAAAGAGAGGGTGCCAGGACCCATGGCAGGAGCAGCAAGTGAAGGAGCTGCTGATCGAATACCAGACGGTATTTAATAGCCATAGCGGGGACCTGGGCCGGACAACGCTGGCAGAGCATTCGATCCCCACGGTAGAAGGGGCTCGACCCATCCGGTGCCCACCACACCGCCTGGGGCCAGAGAAGGAAGCAGAGGCGGAACGCCAGATTAAGGACCTCTTGGAGAAGGACCTAATCGAGCCGGCCGACGGAGCATGGACCTCCCCTGTGGTACTAGTGAGAAAGAAGGATGACACGTGGAGGTTCTGCGTGGACTACCGGAGGCTGAATGACATAACCAAACAAGACGCCTACCCCATTCCCAGAATCGACGAGTCTCTGGACGCCTTGGCCGGTAGTAAATATTTTACTACTCTGGACCTCACTAGTGGATACTGGCAGGTACCCCTAGACCAGGACGCCAAGGACAAGTCGGCCTTCACCACTAGGAGCGGCCTGTGGAAGTGGAAGGTGTTGCCTTTCGGGCTGACATCAGCCCCCGCCACCTTCCAGCGGCTCATGGAAAAGGTCCTCAAAGGTCTTCACTGGAAGACACTGCTCTTGTACTTGGATGATGTGATCATCATCGCACCCGACTTCCGGACGCACTTACAGAGGCTAGGAGAAGTGCTAGGGCGACTCCACCAGGCAAACCTGAAGGTAAAACCCTCCAAATGCGAGCTGCTACAAGAAGAGGTCAAGTACCTCGGACATGTAGCAAGCGCAAAAGGAGTGGCCACCGACCCAGGGAAGGTGGAGGCCATCAGGAGATGGGAAGCACCGACGGACGTAAAAGGGCTACAGGCGTTCCTAGGAACCGCCGGGTACTATCGCCAGTACCTCCCCGACTACGCCACGATTGCTAAACCTCTCACCGCGATGACAGGCAAGGAGGCACCATGGAAGTGGGGACAAGTAGAGCAGACAGCCTTCGACCAGCTCAAAGCCAGACTCACCCAAGCCCCAGTACTCGGATACCCCGACCCCAACTTACCATACACACTGGATACTGACGCCAGTGCGGTAGGAGTCGGCACTGTGCTCTCCCAAGTACAAGAAGGCAAGGAACGCGTCATTGCATATTTCAGCAAGACGCTGGCACCAGCAGAGAGGAACTATTGCGTCACACGAAAGGAGCTGGTCGCTGTCATCAAGGCAGTGAAACATTTCCGTCCCTACCTCTGGGCGGGAATTCAAGCTCCGGACGGACCACGCCTCCCTCCGCTGGTTGTGCAGGAGAAAGGAGCCATCGAACCAGATAGCTCGCTGGCTGGAAATCCTGGCTGAGTTCCGGTACAAGCTCGAACACCGGGCAGGGACTCACCACGGCAACGCTGATGGGCTAAGCCGACAAGGGCCTTGCGCGGACTGCAGGCAATGCGGCTCCATCGAGCAGAGAGATGGGGGACCCTCCCACGTAGAGCTGCAGCAGGAGGCTGGACAGAGACCTCAGAGAGAGGTGAGTGACAACCTCGACACATTAAACCCGGTACATCCCCCCAGGATTCGGCTCAGCCAAAGGGACGGGATGCGGTAGGCCAGACTTGTACCGAGCTGAGACGGCCGGGAGACATGTTGAAGAGGGAGTCTGCAGAGAGGAGAGAGAAAGAGGAGCGGGTCAACCTCACTGTGACGAACCCGGTACACTCCGCCCAAACCTTAGCTCAAGAGCAAAGGGACGGGCAGGATGCGGTAGGCCGGATTTATGCCGAGCTGAGACGACCGGGAAGCGTCACAGAGAGAGAGAGCTGGCCGAAGGAAGTGCCGAGTTGAAGACACTGTATGATGGGAAGGAGGCGATGAAGATTCGCCCTGACGGGGTGCTCATCATCACGATGCACCACCCTTCCAGATCAAAGCAATGTGTAGTCTGCCCACCAAGCCGGAGGACACAGGTCGTCTGGGAGACGCACAGGATGATCCATGCAGGGGTTCATCGGACAAGACAGCGCATCCTGATGGATTGGTACTGGCCGGGCATATCCCCCCTGGTCAGGAGACTAATCAAGGACTGTGAGGTATGCCAAGTAGCCAAGAATGGGAAGAAGGCAGAGAACCCTCACCGACAAAGGATGTATGCGGGACGACCTTTTCAGAAGCTGGCGGTCGACCTGGTCGGCCCCCTGCCTTTAACGAAGAGGAAGAACCGTTGGGCGTTGGTCCTCACCGACCACTTCACCCGTTGGCAGGACGCGATAGCTCTGCCCGATGCCACAGCACCCACGGTCGCCGTCGCTCTGGACGAAAGAGTGTTTGCCTACTGGGGCCTACCCGAACAGCTACACTCCGACCAAGGGGCTCAGTTTGAGTCCGTGCTGTTAGAAGAGCTGTGTAGCCTGTGGGGCATCAAAAAGACAAGGACCACCCCCTACCACCCGCAAGGGAACGGGATGGTGGAGCGCCAGAATCGGACACTGGGGGATGCGCTCCGTACTCTGATATTGACGAAAGGCCAGGACGAGTGGGACAGTCTGCAGCCGCAAATCATGCGGGCCTGTCGCAGCACTCCCCACTCAGCAACAGGGGAAACGCCCAACATGTTAGTAATGGGACGGGAGGTACGCCTTCCTGACCAACTAACAGGTACGCCCCCTACCCTGGACCCTCGCAACATCATCGAGCATACTGTGGCAGTACAGGAGAACCTTCAGAAGGCGCACGAGTACCTCAGGCATCAGCAACAGGAGACAAGGAGCCAGGACGACGAGGAACCCTCTGTGTTCCAGAAGGGGGAACTCGTCGTACTTGAGAATAAGCGGAGAGTGAAGGGCAGCAATCCGAAACTGCAACCTCGGTTTGTAGGCCCATACCAAGTGACGGAAGAATTTCCGAACCACACTTACAAAGTGGAAAGAAATGGACAGTGGTCAATTCAAAACGGGATGAGGCTACGTCACTACCGGACGTGTCAAGAACCAGTTGGCCGGGCTCCGCCCTGTCGGGAGCCGGCCCTCCAGCCCAACATGAAGGGGGCGAGAAGAGGACGACCCCCCAAGGCACGCCCAACACCAGTCGAACCAATGGAACTATTGCCGTTACCATTACCGTCTCCTCCACGAGATGGGGAGCCACCGGTCGAACCAATGGAACCATTGCCATTACCGTCACCCCCACGAGATAGGTCGCCTCTCGTCAGAGAGCCACCGACACCACCACACACCCACGAGCCCAGGAACCTCCTACAAGGAGGCGGGCCACCCCGCACCCCCGTGCCTACACCTCCGCCTTCACCTACGGTCGGCTGTAGCCCACCGCGAAGGCCAGAAAGTAACAGAGAGAGAGAGAGAAGACATAAGAGAAAGGACAGAGAGACAGGACGATACACCCCTGGAGGTCATCCAAAGGGCACCCAGCCCTCAGAGGCCCCCTCCCCTAAATGAGGAGGACTGGCCAACTCTGAGTCAAAACCGGGCACCCACATCACCTCTAGATCGACCTCAGAGAGAGAGACACAAGCCAAGAAAGCTGGCTGACTATCACTGTTATACAGCGATAGGAGAGCAGCAGCCACCCAAGAGACCACCCACTGAGACAGCAGGAAGAGATAGGATAAACTCACAGTCCCTAGCTCCCAGTCCAGTGAATGCACCAGCAGAAAACCCGGCCGAAATCGGTTGGACGGTGGTAAAAAGAAAGAGAAAGGAAAAGAAAGTAGCAGAAAAAGAGACGAATCATCATCGAGGGGGACGAGAAGAAAACAGTGAACAAGAGAGGATAACTCCCCAATACGGTGAATTCGCCACCGAAAAAATAAATAGACAGAGAAACACAACTCCCCAGCATAGCGAACTAGCACCCGCCGGGAAATTCAGCAACGAAACCGCCATCCCACGTCATCAAACTAATACCACGTGGGAGGCGGCGCTGAGAGAGCACGTGGTAGCCATCACCAATCAGAATATAGATAGGTGCAGGAGCCGCCAACGCTCAGTTGCCAGCCAGCAGAGAACGAGTTCGCTACCCAATAGAAGAGTAGACCAACCGGACATTCCACCAACTACCATGGCAAGAACTTCACAACACACCAAGGAGAGGATTGACATCACATCGACCACAGGTGAGAAATCACCGAACGTGTCGATACAATCTCTAACCAGAGCCTTGGATCAGCAGATGAAGCTAGCAGTAACTGTCCCCCGCAAGGAGGACATGTTACAGAAAGCCAGTGCACCACCTCTCGTCAATGTACGACATATTGCTCTTGTAGAGGAGGGAGAAATCACCACACCAAAGTCGACACCTAACCTGATGAGGGAGATCTGGCTCAGCGGAGAGACGATGAGAACCATAAAGGAGATGGCAGTACAAATCGACGACAGTGAGCAGTGGAAGTGTCAGCGTTGCAACTACCAACAAGTAAGAAAGCGTGTCACCTACCACGTGCGGCAGCACCTAACCTTCTTCTTCTGCAAGTGTGGGAAGAAGAGCATATCAAGAGATGCCATCTTGAAGCATATTCGTGTACAAGGTGGCACTGCCGAACATGGTGGCAAATCTAAGCCATTGTATGAGGTAGATGCCGATCGGTATGAGGAGTTCTGTAAAGCCATAGGCTGGACATCACCACCACCCTTCGGCACCCCGACCCCCTGCATAGAGAGAGAGAAGGCACCAGTAGAGAGAAGACATAGCGACAAGACACCAAGGGAGAAGACGCCAGTGAAAAAACGGCTGGGAAAGCAATTAGAATCATCTCCCCCGACAAAGAAGAGGAAGATAACTCCACCTCGACGCTCGACCTCACCTAGGAGAGAGCGCTCACAGCCAAGCTCATATAGTAAGCGAGCCGAACGCGAGCGTTCGGCCGAAGCAGAAAGACTGAGACGGAGACGGGAACATAGACATCGCATGGAGGCGTTGGACCGCGAGCTGCATGCTATTACACATGAAGCTTGCCAGTTGTTACTACGCGCCGAAGATATCAAGAAAGAGCTAACCCGACCTTATAGAGAGTAAGGAGCACATCGTTCGAAGCCGCCGACTAGTTTATTGGCCACCATCGCCAATGGGGCGGAGTGTGTGAAGGACCGGCGCCATCTTTACGACGTTCTATGGTACAATTACATATGCGCAACACTTACCCAGTTCTATGCTACGCTTATTCTAGTACTGTCTACATGTCTCAAGTCTATGCCCGCGCTTTAGGGCAAGTAGTTCTATGTACATTTCTTATTATTCTCTTTTAACATTACAACTTATATATTTGCCATGTGAGGTTACTCAAGCATTTTACCTAGTACCACCTCTTATACTTGATTGGCGCACTCTAGCCAATTGCTGTACTAGGTGTGGCCACCTTTTGTTGACCACTTTTGGATTATGTAACAGTGTACATAAATACGGATGTTTGTAATCAATAAAGTCAGAGTCAGCTTGCACATTCTCAGAAGCTTCTTTGTTCTCTAACAAATAACTTCACTGCGCACCATTACTCGAGTAGTAATATACAAGCAGATCAGTCTGAACCTCTGCTGGCCGAACTTAGCCTTGCCTAATTCGCCTTCAATGTTCGACCTCTGCACTGCACTGAAATAGATTAGCCGAACCTCTGCTGGCCAAACCTAGCTTGACTAGTTCGCCCTTCAAAGTTCGACCCTTGCTTTACACACTGATAACAGCTAACGCAATCGGCAGCTCGCTAGTAACTGGGATGGTTAATCACCATTTCTCAGGCTACTAAGTCGACCTGTGGGAGGATTGTATTGCTAGAGCATTAGACACAGTTGCCATCACAGTTCGGGAGGTTGTGCAGGTAGGCCGAGCTACCACTCACACCCCCACAGTGAAATCCTGCACAATATGATGATAATTATTAATAAATAATATTATAATAATATAATTATAATAGTTTTTTCATTTCTATTTGATAAATAATAATACTTGTAGTAATAATCATCGTATTGTGAAGGACCGGCGCCATCTTTCATAAACTACTACACTAGATACCGTCTAAGCCTACTACATGGTATCGTTCTATGTTTACGTTCTAAGACATTTTGTTCTATGCACATTATCATTACTTTACTTAGACATGCAATCATATATGTTTGCCATGTGAGACTAGTCATGCATTTACTCTAGAACCACCTCTTATACCTTATTGGCACACTCTAGCCAATTGCTGTGCTAGGTGTGGCCACCTTTTGTCTATCATTTTGAGTTATGTAACAATGTATATAAATATGGATGTTTGAATCAATAAAGTCAGAGTCAGCTTGCACACTCTCAGAAGTTTCTTTGTTCTCTAACAATAACTTCACTGCGCTAAGTACATGCACGTACGACAGGAGCACCATTACTCGAGTAGTAATAAATTAGCAGATCAGCCTGAACCTCTGCTGGCCGAACCTAGCTTTGACTAGTTCGCCTTCAAAGTTCGGCCTCTGCCTTGCACCAAGCAGATCAGCTCGAACCTCTGCTGGCCGAACCTAGCTTTGACTAGTTCGCCCTTCAAAGTTCGACCTCTGCCTTGTATACTGAAACAAGCTAACGCAACCGACAGCTAGACAGTAAACTAGGATGGTCACATACAATTCCCAAGGATACTAGTCGACCTGTGGGTGGGTTGTATTGCTCAAGCACTAGACACAGTTTGCCATCACAGTTCGGGAGGTTGTGAAGGTAGGCCGAGCTACCAACTCACACCCCCCACAGTGAAATCCTGCACAGTATAATAAATAATTATTTTTACAAAATAATACATCATTAAATCATCAGCCAGTCACAGTGCACCAAAAAGAACGCCTAAAACAAATCTGGAGCGTTTGCAAGTGATATCAAATTGAGGAGCATTTTTTGAAGATTCAATTGATGCAAAGTTTCTCCTCATTGCTAATATTTCTAGACTTTGAAATGTTTTTTTAAAAATGCACTATTAGCTGAATATATGATACATTCTCGTCCAAACCGCAAGCCACAAAAATGTTCAACCATGTGTAAATGGCAATTTATGCATCATATATAGAAGCTTATGTAGCAATAATCTGATGCCCAAATAATAATAGTTATCCCAAATAATAACTGTAATAATACTATGACTTAATTATTATGATGATTTAAAGAACGCTATGAAGTTTATGATTAACAGGAAAACGTGTTTTATTACTAACTAGTTTGACGCAAATCACACAAAAGAAGATATTCAGACAAGAATCAGTCAACCGTAGTAGCGTTTTTTTTTAGTAATAACGTAACAAAAATATCACACTTCATATTAAAGCAGTTGGTGCGCGCTCCACTACCTGCACTATGTCATTTTAGCCTGATACAGAATAGCACTCTATAGCTCAATGGCGGCTGAAAATAAATGCTGGATATTATTTAGAAAAAACAAATGTTATTATCTTAACATCATAGAACCAAGTACCTAAAATGATACACCAATGTGTAGAAAACATGTTTTTGGATATTTCAATAACATTTATATTACAGATGGCTTTTTAGGACTTCACTGATTTTCAATGGATTTGGACCAAGTTCGTGCACAAATTACTACAACTAAGAGTAAATTTTGCAGGACTGCTATTAGTCGGATTATCTGAAATTTAATTGGCTATCTGGTGATACTTTTACTTTTGTGGTAGTAGCAAAGAAAATAATTTTTTTCTGAAAGTTGGTAATCAAAGTTTCTCTTGGAAAACTTCTCATACTAATAAAATTGACTGATCAAGTGATACACTACGAAAAATTTTGCACTTGTTAAAATCATAATTTTCTTTGCCATGATGATGGTCGTTTATTTCTAATGGAAAGAAAGAACTATTGTTATAATTACAATTGTTGTTGTTATCATACAATAATTCTTTAACTTACTGTTAGTCAGTAGCAATCATTAACCTTATGGAGAAAGAATATAAAACTGCGGAAGAACTCTGGACTTCCAGAAAAAACTCAGGCTCAAGACTAAACTACTCCAAAAGAGCGACACACATGGCTTGAAAGAAGGTAAAGATTACTCCTTTCAATAGAAAAGGGATGCTTAATGTGAACTGAGGCAAGAGCAAAACCAGCACGTGGAAAACATCCTGCATGAAAACAAAGACAACAACAACCAGCAAGCTAGAGAGTTACCTAAAACAAAAACGATCTGACAATTATGGCATTAAGACATTGAAGTTAAACTCAGTTCTCATAACTAACCCAAAGGAGAAAAACAGAGGCACTGAACCGTCAATTATTTTCTATATTCCGAGTTCCAAGAGAACCTGAAAAACCAAAACCCATGCATAAATTTACAGACTGAAGAAATGCCCAAGATTGCGGAATCTGAGAAGGATGTGGTCGCACAATTAAAACGGCTAAACCCAAATAAAACCACAGGCCTGTGGTCTGTGATTTTACAGCCTCACATCTCTACTGCAAGAGCTAGCCAGCTCACTGCCTTCTTGGAATCTTCTGGTAAACTTACCCTCCAGAAGCATGGTTTCAGAAGTTGCAGAAGCTGGGAGACCCAACATGACGAGCTGTCCTGCCGCATCTCTGCACTTATGGACCAAGAAGAGGAAGTAAATGCCTGCTTCCTCGACTTTTGCAAACCATTCAACAAAGTAGACAATGATAAGCTGCTTCAGAAAGTCAGAGCTACTGGTGCAAGCATCCAAACCGTGAACTGGATTGAAGATCTACTTAAAAACAGGTGGTTGTTGATGGCCACCCCTCAACGCCCTATCTTGTCACCTCCGGAGTAACTTGAGGATCTGTAATAGGACCCATCTTATTCCTGGTATGTATCAGCGACCTACCAGACAGTCACATGAGTCAAATTGGTCACATGTTAGACTCTTTGCAGATGACACTGTTGTCTACAACGCTGTGGAAAACAGAAAGCAACTTCAAGATGACTTATGCGCTGGAGGGCTAGGAACAACAATGGAGCATGGAATTTAACCCACAGAAATTTGAGCATGTGATGTTTTCCCAAAAATGGCTAAGAGGGGCTGACAACACCTACAGCCTACATGATGTAAATAAAGAAAAAACAAACACCATGAAATCACTTGGAATCAAACTAGAAAGCAGCCTACGATGGAATCAACATACATCGTCCAACCTCGGTAAAGCAGCTAGTAGACTACGTACGGCGAACCATACCACCAACTCTCCCTTACCTACAAGACAAAGCATACAGACAGTCACTGAAACCTGTGATGGAGTACGCATATACTGTGATGGTAAATAACATTAAACCCAATGGCCATGCCACCAGCGCTACCCAACTCATCAAAGACCTAGAGTGGGACACCCTGGAGTTTAGATGAGTGAGACGCAGGCTTGGACTATTCCAAGTAATGCACTTTGACGAAGCTGCAGCTAATATCAGCAACTACATCTCTCCTCATTGCTCCACACTCAGCTACTCCGAGCCGCACCAACAACAATACATAATTCCCCCACTGTAAAACCAAGTTTCACTAAAATTACTCAAATATCAGCATTGCGAAACTGCGGAAAAATATCCCTCTTAGATGCAGACTCTTGGAAGGACCACCTGTGACTGGCTGAGATAGGGCTTGGGGCACTACAGGAGGATCGGATTAGTAATCTGGACCGATATACTGACTGACGGAAGTGTTATATTGCTATTACCTTATAGAAAAAAATTGGTGATTACTCGACAAGTTCCAAATAGCTGTGAGATTGGTTAATAACAATAATGAAATACTATTAGAAAGAACATATTAATTATTTAGTAATTATTGTTGATTGATACTAGCAATAATAAATGTTATTGTTTATTGATATAGTCAAATCTGTTATGGTTATTATTGATTAATAATTATTGTTATCTAATGCCTATCAGCTAAAAAGTGAGCTGGTTGTCATTGTTTGTGGTTGATAGCTAATTGTTGTCATAGAATAATACAAAGAAAAAAGATGCTGCTAATGAAAGAATAATAGCATTGAATCAATGTGACACTGTGGACCCACAAAAAATTGCTGCTCCTAAGCGATAACCAAAAACAATTAAACTCTTTTGGGTCAATAGCTAGCCTCGGAAAATACAAAAAATGTCTGTAAAGAAGCTCATCAGAAAAAAAGTTGCAAGATTCTTTTAACTCAATGTTATTGCCAGAAACACTGTTGGCTGTGCCGGAACAATCTTGCTTTACTCAATATTCTGGATTGGTCCGGACTCTGGAGTATTTCAATACCAGACTCAACGCTGCATCCAATGACTAGCCAAAACTGTGGGTTTATTCTGGGTCAACATTGTTCGTAGTTTAGGTAATTCTCTTTGTTCCTCTGTTTTTGTCATGGTGGCGTGTTAGTGCACTTGCCGCTGTGCTCTGCCTCTTTTTCTTCGAGATGAAGTAGACATTACAGACTACCCTTATATATGGTCTGCTCACGGAGAGCTCTGAAGCCAAAGCCACTCTCTTGGCAATAAAACACAGTATTGTCCTTAGGAATATTTCAACTCAGACATTACCTGCTAAATACGTATTTTATATAGTATTGAAACAGAAATGATGGGAGGGAGGTTTAGGGCAGCCTCATGCGCAATAGATGCAATAGAGATCAGGTAATCATGTCCGACTATGAAAAGAACATGTATTGTTGTGTAATTATAATAAGTTTTCATTGAAAAGAAAACTATAGTTTTAATTTCTCATTATAAGTAGACAAAAATATGCCGGTTTGAAAAATATAATGTTCGTTTGACCAGTTTAAATACAAATATTTTATTGCTTACTGTTATATAAAATAAGAAATAGCTGACCTGTATAATTTGGGCCAATCAGGAAAAAGTTTTGTCTGCTTCTTCTACATAACCCTGAATTATGACGACTCGTCCCAGAGCTATCTGTGAACAAAATTGTGTGCTATTCTTAAAAAGAATTTATCTATTAAACCGAACTGCACTTTTACTATGTGGCAGGTATAACACCTGCTTTTTATGATAATGATAGTAACTGCACTCACATCGAGTTTGTTGGGTGAGTCGGTTACTGATACAACATTTAGTAGCTGTTGACAACACTACTACTAAATGTGGTAGATAATTAATTAACTGGTTAACTATAACACTAGGTTATTCTAGGTCAACTGGTCTTATTTTCAATATTTTCATATACAACCAATTGAGTTAGTTTTTGGTGCATTCACAGACAATCAATCAGACCCTTTCCGTTTCCTGCTACAGGAAAATATGCAAGCGGTTTGGAATGAATGAAAGCACAGCTTGAAGAATGAACATCATATTCTGAAAATAAATGCTTGCTGCGCAGTTAAGAAGAACATTGAACACTCTTTGTAGGAAATGATACATCAAGCAATCTTTCTTTCAAGGATCTTATAATACGTTTCCCTTGATGGAGGGAAAAACTGCTCTTCAAACCAATGTTGAAATGTCACCGCATATGTTGCCAGAAATTAATGTCTTAGCTTAATAAAACGTGTATCCAATTATTTGTTTCTACCGTGGAGTAGTTATTCCTTCCAACTTTCAGTCTGATACGTATTTATGTTTATTCTTGTTTTTCTTTCTGTCGATTTTCATTAATATCTACATTCATTCCAATGTTAGTTTGTCTTCTGTGAACTCTACAACTAATAGGTTTCCCATAAAAACTGCTCTTTAGTTTCAGAAATTTTTCCTTTTATGTGTTCATCGGAACACATTTTTGTACATAACCGAAATCCTGATGAATACTAGTTAAAAAACAATTTGTTGCTGTGTTGTCACATAATATTTAAATGCAGAAGTCACATTGCGATTCAATAGAGGGTATTATTATTTTCAATGCACAGTCATGTTTGTAACTCGCACTGCACTCGCTGAATGCTGTCATGTATAGGCAAGAACTGTCACATTTGCAATCAAACTCTACAATTTTACCTAGCGTTTTCTCACATGTTTGCAAGCAACAATGTAAGCTTTTGCTTAGAGGTATATTGAATGGCAAATGCAATAATGCTGAAGACACTCTTGTTTTGTGCTTCAAATCAATTTTTTATTTAATTTTTTTTGATTAGATAAAGAGTTGATTCTGTTTGCTCTGCAAGACTATAAATTTCAAGCTTTGATTAAAACTTGTTGTTACAAATCATTGTAGCCGCCCCACTACTGTCATGCTTTCGAGACTGCTGGTATGGTGTGATGGCAGACGGCCATCACCTATGTCCCTGCGCGGTGTTCCTTTGCTTCTAATGAAACCCGCTCCTGTCAACTCATCCCACTCTCTCAATCTTGTTCCCAAGTGGCTCACTCAGACAGGAAGCAAGAAGTCTAAACGTGGTGAACTGTGGAATCTTCTATTATTGGCAAAACCCGAGAAATACCGACTAGCTGGTTGGTGTCTAAACTAATTGCTTTGTGTCCTTGGGGGCTGTTTAATAAAAAAATGTGGACCTGACTTTTTTGCATCTTTTTCACGCTGTAGCTTCCTCCTTGTAGCTGCTGTTGGACTGTTGTTCATATCGTCTGGAGTGACCACAGTGTTACCTTATGCCATTGGAAAAATCATAGACGTTATATACTCTAGTTATACTACTACTGGAGACATCAAGGCTACCCTTATACCCATTTGTGAGGTTCTAGGGGCTATCTTTGTCATTGGAGCAGCAGCTAACTTTGGTCGAGTCTATCTCATCCAAACCTCAGGTATGAAAACCTGCACTAGAGCACACGATTAGTATCTGTTTCTTCTCATGCGATGTTAGCATTTACTACTACGCATTATATCAGGTCAGAGACTGGTAAGGAGGCTTCGAAGTGACGCGTTTACATCTATTATGCGACAGGAAACGGCTTTCTTTGACAAAAACAGAACCGGTGAGCTTATCAACCGATTGTCTGCTGACACAACTGTCGTAGCCAACTCTCTTACACAAAATGTGTCAGATGGTTTGACGTCTACTGTGACCGCCGTTGCTAGCACTGGTATGATGGTAAGTTGAGAGCTCAGGGCTATGATAGTGCTTTCTGTTCTGTATAAATAATTTGATAAACCGTTTTCTTTGTGAATTTGTTTTTCCATGTATAAATATTTGTTTCCTGCAACATAAAAACTGTGAATATATCCAAGTGTTGTTACGCAGGTCTACACTTCTCCCATGCTCTCTGTGCTGGGTCTTGTGGTGGTACCATTCGTTGGTGTGATTTCACTTCCTTTTGGTCGTTATATCAAGGAATTGAGCGCGAAAGTGCAGGATAGTCTTGCCATGTCTACTCAGGTAGGCTCCTGGTTGTCAAGGTTCTGAGGCTCGTATGCTAGTTGCTTCAAGGAACAGTAAACTTTCCCTTGCCTTGGCTCCCACAATATGTATGACTGTAGGTTTCAGAGGAGAGGATATCTAATATACGTACAGTAAGAGCCTTTGGTAGGGAGGCTTATGAAATGAGGAGATACAAGGAGAGAATAGATGATGTTCTCAAGATATCCTACTCAGAGTCGTTGGCAAGGGCTTCCTTCTTTTGCCTTACAGGTGACCCAAGGCTATTTAGTGTCATTACTGTGGTAGAAAGATTCAGAAAGTCGTTGACATTGTATACTTTTTTTGTAAAACATGTAAATGTGTGTCATTTACCAAACAATGAATTATTCTTTAATGTACCATTTGGTAACTCTATGGATGTATCTGCAGTTATGTTAGAGCACGAGTTTGTGACTCCATGGTTTTATCTTTACTCTGTGTTGTAGGACTAGTTGTTAACTCTATGGTTATTTCTGTGCTCTATGTCGGAGAAATGTTGGTGTCATCTGGTGCTATTACCATTGGACAGCTCTCATCATTCATGCTCTATGTGGTATTCACTGGCACCTCTGTGGCTGGTCTCAGCTTATTTTATACTGAACTCATGAAAGGTGTGTTATGTTTGGTTAAAACCATCTGTGTACCTCTGCTTGCTGGTACGTTAGCACAATGTTTGAGAGTTGTTAGAAAAACGAGCGGTTTTTTGCTTTTTTATGGAGTTGTCTTTTATTTATACATATTCTGACGAAAGCACAACTCCACAAAATAAACCTTGTGCGGCAAATACGTATATTATTGCTTGCTGGCAAATGCGAAATCAGAGCTTTTAATATTCATTGTGATTCTTATTTGCTGTCTGCCCAAAATTATGCTTTTACAGCTGCCGCAGCCGAAAAATATAAAAAATGTTTTTATATTGCGGTTTCTCAGTGTGAAAGGTAGTTAGTTTTCTGCAGAGAAATGTGAACTTTCCAGATTAATCCTCTATAATTGAAAACTGAAATGCATTTAAAATGAGAAATGTTAAAAGTGAGTTGAAAATGAATTCTGTTACTTCAAAAAGCGAACTAAACGAGTTCGCGCATTAATACAGGTTTGGGATCGTCTACTCGACTATTTGAGCTGATCAACAGAAAACCAGAGATTCCAGTAGACTCTGGTTTGATCCCAAGTTCTCCCCTCACTGGTAACATCAGCTTCTCCAATGTTAAGTTTTCATACCCCACCCGATCTGACGTACCAATATTTACGGACCTCAGTCTGAGTGTTCCTGCAGGTAAGCCCTGACAAGTTGACTAACACTCAAACATTACCTCCAGTATATAGCAGTTAGTGTTATATAGCTGGTCTCTTGTGCAGGCAAAGTGACTGCAGTGGTTGGTCCCAGTGGCTCAGGGAAGTCTACCATAGCCTCACTTCTACTGCGTATGTACAATGTGGATGGGGGACGTATACTACTAAATGATATACCATTGGATGAGATCAACCCGCAATGGCTTAGGGAACATATTGGTTTGGTGGCTCAGGTAATTTTTTCTGTTGAGTCATTCTACGTTTGTTTGTTAATCTTTTTTTATTGCCATACATTGATGTGAAACTGCTACTATCAATGGTTGCATTGGAAATACTGTCCTTCGCACTACTATTATTGCTACTGCTGTTACTAGTACCAGTGATACTACAACTACTACTGCTACTATTGCTACTACTACTACTACTACTATTGCTACTACTTCTGATTCTACTACTAGTACTACTATTACTGATACTTATCCTACTGCTAGTACTACCATTACTGATGCTTATACTACTACTAGTACTACTATTACTAATGCTTATACTACTCCTAGTACTACCATTACTAATGCTTATACTACTGCTAGTACTACTACCACCATTACTACTGCTGTTGCTACACTGCAGGAGCCGGTCCTATTCTCCACTAGTATCAGAGAAAACATAACCTACGGAATATCAAATCTGGAGACTCTAACAGATAACCAGATAGTTGATGCGGCCAAACAAACCAATGCATGGAGGTAAGCCAGCCTCATACAAGTTCTATACATGACAGCCAGTAGAGGGGGTCTCCTTCTATGCTACAGCAATGATATCTTGCTTGTCTTTTCTTCTACTTCCAGCTTCATATCGTCCTTTCCAGATGGACTGAACACTATAGTGGGGGAGCGAGGAGTTATGCTCTCCGGTGGACAGAAACAGAGAGTGGCTCTAGCCAGGGCATTACTCAAGGACCCTGCTATACTGATGCTAGATGAGGCTACGAGGTAACCACCCTCTGTAATTTACTGCTCTTACTTTCGGCTATATTTGTTTGATAAGGAATTTGTACACTAAACATGCTGTGGAAACTTGTGTAAATCCTGCTGTTACTTTTGAGTTGTCTTCTCTATGAAAGACAACAACTCCCCAGTTGATCATCATATTAGGGCTTGCATCTGTTTTAGTGCGCTTGACTCTGAGAGTGAGGCTTTGGTACAGGAAGCGTTACAGAGGCTCATGATTGGTAGAACTGTCATTGTAATAGCACACAGGCTATCGACTATTAGACATGCTGACAATATTCTAGTCATGTCTGAGGGGAAGATCGTTGAGTCAGGAACATACGATGAGTTGGTGGCGGAACAAGATGGGGTGTTCAGTAATCTCATATTAAAACAACTGCAGCACCAGAGTCAGTTCAACATAGTACAAGATGAGGAGTAAAACCTTCAGCCATCATTGGTCAACTGCCTTTTTTGTATGACATTGGCTAGCGAGTCACAGTTGAGCATTTTATTTACTGGATAAGCCTTTATTTGTGGGCGGAACCTACTACATCTCTTGGAGGCGGAGCACATTCACTGCATATGTAGTAGATTCACTGCAGTTGCTGCAACATTCCCACTTGTATTAACGTCTGGGAATAATTGACATAAATCCGTCATAGGAAATATCATTTTTTCTCTGGATCAAATGTGCTGCTTTGATTTTAGGCAACTCTTTGGACAACTATGTATTTATACTGAACACTTTATAATATAACCTACTGTACATAGTTCTCCTAAATGCCTGATTATTGTGCTAGTTCCACTACTAACTACTACTATTCTCTGACGAGCATTCGGTAAAAATTTATTTATTAAAATAAATTGGGCTAGCAGCAAGCCGAAAATTAATTGTAGCTAAAATATCTAGGTCAAATGTTTGGAGGTTCGTGTAAAGAGGTCAGATGCTTCTAAGTAAAATATGAGTGATGCACACATAAAATATAATACAAGATCTGTCCATCGTACGGGGTGAAGGTCACAGCTTCAGCACACAAAATCCTAGGGCTATCCAATAAAACACTCAAAAAACAACGGAATTAAGTTAAAAGAAGATTCTAGAAGAAATAAAATATGTGACGAATAAATAAGACCAAAATAAACTTGACCACTTTCTTTTGATATAGAGTGAGGCTTTGCATCGGGCTACTGAACCAGTTCTATTATTGATTCTCTTGAGGGGCCTACTCCAACGTACCGCACTACAACATGGAAATGATTGAAAATCTCACTCATTAGCAACTGCTTTTAATCACTAAAAGTACACATTTTCCATACTTGCTGATTGGTTAACTCACCTGGTATACTCAAAGCTGATTGGACTATTTCAATATACTTTTGAGCATTGGTTGGTAGATCACTGTAGTTTCTGATGCCAGATATATCACAGCACCACCCAGGGGTGGTTACATATTCTACCTCTAGACCCCTCAACTCTTCATCCGTCGCTACGTAAGCATATCCATGGCATTAAAATTTTGGGGCCAGCAAATTATTTAAGAGGCCTTTAGATTACATAACCAATGCATTTTTGACGAGACAAAATTTTAACATTATCAACCAATCCAATGACATATTAAAGGTTTTAGTGAGCTATTCATAGTGCAATGCTCTATCTATGGAGTCCCGGCAGTTTCATAGGTGGCGCTAGTAGTAACGAGACCGGAAGCCTGATTTCTACGATGCTGTAATACCATTGATAGGGGACCTGCATAGAATTAGTAGGGGATCTGGTAGGAGTTATCTCCCAACTGGATAACTGAAAATTTTTTATCAATCATGAGCAATAGATAGGTATGAGGTGTATAATACTGACGATGTAATAATGACGATGTAATACCGACGATGTAATACCGATGATGTAATACTAACGATGTAATACCGACGATGTAATACTAACGATGTAATACCGACGATGTGATACCGACGATGTAATACTGACAATGCGCGGTCCACATAAATCATCTCAGTACAGGTCAATGTCTAAGCATGCCAAAACAAGGGGGCAAGTTCATTAATTTACTTTGACAGACTCAATACAACCCGAAATATGAAACTATGGCTCTACCACGTAGTATTTATGAGCATAATATTCAATTAAATTTTTTCAAGTGAATAAACCAGAACACCCTTAAGAAAAAATTTTCAAAGGCTAAACTGATCGCTTGAGTTTTCTCAACGATATCATTTATGTCATATCAGCAGCTTAAAAGATCTCAAACCAAGATAATAATCAACCAAGTCTTGATGTATATTGATAAGTTATACGATTGACTAGGCTACTTCCGGTTGCATTGCTAAAGAAAAACTGCCCTGCTGAGAACCTGTTTGCTTAATTGGTTTCATTAAACAGGAAACTCCCAATTTTTTTCATTTATCGTCTTGATATTTCCAACAAAAATCGCATCACCAACCAAGTTAAAATGCTGAGTAAAAAGCAATGCAAAGTTTTTTGCTAAACAGATTGAGCAAAAACTTACAAATACTGATTCGGTTTTAATAAATACAAGAAACGATAGGAAAAGATAAACCAAGAAAACGTCTACTGCTATAAAATCGAACTCATCATGACAGCAATTAACATCTCAAGATCACATTTTTTTTACAAACACTCAACTATCACAGGCAGTTGTCTCAGTCTACATATATGTATGTACCGTGTGTGTACCCAGCCTACCTTGGCACACCAAACCTACCAGGAAAGTAGTCTATTGGCTGACCGTCCTTGACATAGTTGGTACAAATCTTTAGCTCCTCAAAAGTATCCAAGATGTCTAACTTGGTGATGGCTATCCTGTAATACAACATATGGCAGCTTGCAGGGAGAAGTCATTGCTGAGAGGTTAAGAGGTCAAAATGGACAGTTAAATTTACACGTGTTACAAAAAGTTGCCTTCATTTGAAATATTTTAAGCGAATCGATACAATTCGTTTTGAATTTTGATTTCAAGGAACCTTCGGCATTTAATTTAATTGTGAAATAAAAAGATTGTTCATTGATGGGAAAGTGTTGCAACATAAAGTAACATGGTTTGTGTCTGTATAACAGTTTGACACAAACATAGAAGTAAAATATATGAATAATATGTACATACATGCGCGGGAGTGTATGATAGATAATTGTATAACATGTACAAATGAAAGTATATGATACGTACATAGAAAATCCATTAATCATAGCTGTGTATCTAACAACAGCGAGATCTAACCAACCACATCTCCTCTTTCTACCAGTTGTCACACCAAACTCTCTACCAATCGTCTGTAACTTCTCACCAACTTCCTACAAGACACACAGCCATAAAATCTATTCAACACATTAAACATTGTTGGTTCAAGAACGTTCATACCTTGAAAAAATTGGCACGGGTAAACGCTTTTGAATGCAATTTGGACGTTTGTTTTCGGCATAATTTCTATACATGAACGTTCAAAATCAAAAGCTTATTTCATGCGGAGTTTCTTCTTCTTTTTTCTTCAGTGTCGCAGTGTCGCATCCTGGTGACAAATTTTTGGTTATTTATGAAAAAAATCAAAAAGTAACCAATCATTTTGATAATTATTACCAACTAATATATATTTTACCATTTGTCAGTTTCTAACAATGTTTATTATCAGCTGTTGCTTTTTGGCTACTAAACAGTTGAATAATTGTTATTTCTACTATCAAAAGTATAATAAAATAATTAATCATAACAGCAATAACAACTTATGGTAATATTAATAATGGTATCATTTGAATAACAGTAATGTTAATAATAATGATTATCATGCCTTTTCATTATATTATTTATTATAATTGTATTTTAATTCACCATCCTAAGTAAATGTGTCCAAAAATAATTTTAGCATGCTTCCAGAATTATTATTATTTATCATTATTTTGTTAGAAATGACACTTGAGGCCTCATCACTCTTGTCTTGTCATTGTAGTTAACGTAAAAGGGCTCATTATTTGCAAAAAACATTTATTATAGTTGAACTGTATGTATTTGGATCAAGAACGTCATAGGGGGGACAACCCCCTGAACAGTAAAACCACCATTCATCACAGAGTTTACTCTACATGAAAAAATGAAAATTTTGCCCGTTTTGGCGTGAAAGTTCTCGATCCGAAAATGCCTATTGTATACTACCACAGCATCGATAGTGACATAACTGTTTCCCTCAACAACTTCCCAATAATAATTAATTTCAAAGCCTAATTTTTGACAAATTATAACGAAATTAAGCATTGAAGTTTCCTAAAACAATTCCGGAGTTTTGTGTCTTCCAATTTATAAATGAGAAGGTAACTACTAAGATTAAAAAGCCTCATTATACTTACCAGAGTGAGGCAATTACTGTACGAACTATTTGAATACTCGCAAAAAATCTGACAGCGACGTAATAATGTATGAACAGATGGACTCTACGATAACATGCAATAGCAGACAACACGTACATTTAGTTGTTCGGTTGGCAGTGAGCCAGCACCTACACGGGTCGTATATGCCTTCACCACACCAATGACATCTCCGACAGCGTTACATGGTATACCTAGGCCTGTACTGACACCTCCGACAGAACAGTTAGAGGATGTCACATACGGGTAAGTGCCTGTAACAACATCAGCTGGAGTAGACAGCGGGCAGCATTGAAATATATTATTAAGAAAAAAACTGTCTTTATTCTGAAAAATAGTTTTAATATCACAACAATTTCTGGTCATCCATTGCCTTGCATGATAGTTGCGATAAAAATATTTATGACTAGCAATTTATTAATTAATAGAGATACAAGATTCAAATTTTATTTATTTATAGTCTGTATTACAAAAAGTGATTTTGTAATTCAAGGTTTTATCAAAAATCAAAAAATTTCTGGAGAAAATCTTTTTGATAATAAAGTTTGTCATTTGTGCAAAATAAATAAAAAACAATTCTCTTTTTTTACTGGCTTTTGCCTCAAGCGTAACTTTCCGTCGTTATAGGAGAAAAAGGAGACAACTCTCAAATGAAAGCTGTTTTTAAAAAACAGACACTTTCCAGTAGGACTTTTAATTAACTCACATCTGAGATATAAAACTATAAGTTAAAACCAATTTGAATAATGGCCAAGGTCAGAGCGTGACCCCAATAATTGAACAATGGCCAAGGTCAGAGCGTGACCCCAATAATTGACCGAAGATATTTGATAGGAATGTCACAAGCCAATCTTCTATAAACAATTCCACTCTCACCAAAGTCAATATCCAGCATCGTAGCATTGGCTCCCTCGACTAGTATGTTCTTGCCTAACGAGAGTTGCTTGTTTAACAATACAACTGTGTCTCTAACTAAGGGCCTCAGTCTTTCCCTGTAGTCCTGTATTAGCAATGAAATAAGGGTCAAACTATCATCTGAGGTCAGTCATTAACTTTTAGTTCAAAGCAAGTTACATCTAAGAGACCAAAATCTGTTGTACAGGTTAGCATTCATGAGTTTTTGTAAGTTGGTAAACAGTTGGCAAAATTTAACAAATTTGCTCCCAAGTAAAAATAACAATGCTGCCAAAGATTTACACCTGAGTCATCCATCCCACAGACCTAACACTCTCACCACTACACCACGTAAGCCTTCACACTCCATGCAGCTAATATAAATATACTAGATAGTAGAACTTTCCCCACCTGCAACAACGTTTGTAGTTCTGATTCTAACTTTAGATCTGCCTCAGGGAAGAGCCTTTCAAAATGCTTACCAAGTTTCATAAACCTATAGCAGACGACATCATGTGACATAAGACATCATGTGACATGGGACATCATGTGACATAAGATAGCATGTGACATAGGACAGCATGTGACATAGGACATCATGTGACATAAGATAGCAAGTGACATAGGACATCATGTGACATAGGACATCATGTGACATAGGAAATCATGTGACATAGGACAGCATGTGACATAGGACAGCATGTGACATAGGACAGCATGTGACATAGGACAGCATGTGACATAAAATAGCATGTGACATAAGATAGCATGTGACATAAGATAGCATGTGACATAGGAAATCATGTGACATAGGACAGCATGCGACATAAGATAGCATGTGACATAAGATAGCATGTGACATAGGACATCAAGTGGCATAGGACAGCACGTGACATAAGATAGCATGTGACATAGGACAGCATGTGACATAGGACAGCATGTGACGTAGGACAACAATGATGTAACGTTATTCAACAATGGAATGCATTGCTGTAACCGAGAGGTAATGCTTGTTGAAGTTTTGAGATTGCAGGTGTGGAATAGAAATAAATGAAGTGAGATTTCAATCATCACAGTTCAACATGGAGGGAAAACACTCATTATGTCATAAACTGACTGAGGGTCGTTGGTGATTGAAACCAATTGAGTGAGGAAAGATAACTCCCTAATGAGATTTAAAACGTTTTCAACAGAAGGCTGTCATTTTCTACTCAATCAGCTGACAAGCTTTATATCACACTAGAGTGCCAGCCAGCCAGAACGGACACCATTTATACAGACAACTCGCCATCAATGCCCTGATGGTGAGGGCAAACGAGAAAAATTGCATAATTGCACTGCTGTGTTGTATTGTAATGCAGCACCCTTGAGAAAAAAACCATGTAACCACTTTCTGTTTAATATTCTAAAAATGTAACTAGTGGCATCACTACATCGTTGTCAATAACCGTTTTTATTCACTCAAAGTGCGTTTTATTTTCGTAACTAAATTTTTTACTATTATTATTTTCAAAATTATTTTTCATTTTTTCCGATCATTTATTACTCACGAAATGTTATTTTATTCATAAAAAAATTCTCGTCACTCATGCGCTGTCGTATCATCCATTTCTATTGTTACTAATATGTAAAATTGTTGTCGATTTTGCTATTTGTTTACATTTTGTTGTTTATAATTTAGTTGTGAGGCTATGGTGGATATGCAACCATGACTAATAAATGGTTTTGTAGGAGCCTATCTGTGTGAGGGTTTTGTATCCAGGTAGCATATGACAAGCCTGAGATTTTGCCCACTGAGTGAAAGCCAACCCTAATCACTATCTACACATAAATAATATTTACTCTTCTACAATCAAGCTGTGGGAGAGAGAATCGACTAAATGAGACTAACAGACAACCGTTCAGAGTTCAGATACAACAAGTAAACAACAGATTGATAGAGCCAAGATTGATAGAGCCAAGATTGATAGAGCCGTGCACAAATAATTTATCACCTTTCAGTAAAGGCTTGCTCATTGCCCATTAGGTCGCATACGCGTATACCACTGCGAGCAGCCTTGCTGGAATATGTGGGGCCAATGCCTTTTTTAGTGGTTCCCAGGCTAGAATAAATAAATAGCAATAATAAATCAACTGCATCACATGGTGAACCAAGAAGAGAGTATTCTCTGCTGATGGAGGTAAAATTGCACTCACTTTTTGGCACCCCTATTGCTTTCTTCCATGCCATCCACCATTTGTAGGAAATCAAACACTACAACAAACATCCATCCTGTCAAGCTGCCCATACGCTTTCTTTCTCTGATTATGTAATTAAAATTCATGAGATTGTGGTCACAGACAGTCACAAACTAGGATATTATGTAATGTATTGGCCTAATTTTATTATTAACCAATAGTTTCAAAGAATGAGAGAATATAATTCAACGATTGATGAATTCTGATTAGGTCAAGGCCTGTCTGGGTAGAATATGTATAACTCTATGCAATGTAGAAGCATTCTCATTGTTCATATACAAAAGAGAGTGAATTGGGACGGAGAGACAATAATGTAATTGATTAGGTGCATACAACTGGTGACTAGAGTCTTTACAGTAAATCCTTCAATACAGCTTAATCACTAAAATATCCTCAAACCTTTGACCTCAGCTTTTATTGGCTTTTACAAAGCTCTTTGGGCATGATGCCAACTTTGGCAAATCATACCTTCTAGTAGTTGAAACAATCAGTCCGCACATTGTGAAATAATACCTCGTAGAAACCAACCTAAATGAGCTCTGTCAGAAATGATCAGACGTTCCTGCCAGTTTTTGAGCCCCTTAACTTCATTAGCAGCTATTTCAGCAAACAAGCCGGGTAGGTGTATGACCACCCCATTTCCGATAACAGATAAGGAGTTTTCATTGATTATGCCACTAGGTAGAAGATGGAAGTCGTATGCAGTATCACCAACAATAACAGTGTGCCCAGCATTATTTCCGCCCTTCAAAACAAACCATCTATTTAGCATCTATGATAGATCAGGTCAATCTTTTATATACAAACAGAAGTGATTTGGGTTCTACCTCTCGATCTATAGAAGAAATAGCATACAAGAAAATTTTTAATACTTTTCAAAACTAAATCAGTGCTTGCCCTCGCACGCCTATAATTTTGATACTTGTTCCTTAAGTTTAGATAAATGACTCTGAGATGAGATTTGAAATGTAGTATGAAAGCAGACACTGTTGCTGTTGAAGCACTTTGCTAAGATCTGCCATGTTAGCGAAAACTAATTGTAACTGTTAAATATTTCACCAGATTTCACGACATTTATTTTGAAAACGATCCTGCATGGCCAACTCTAGCACACTTCATTCTATGCGACTGTAAACTACAATTTTTGTATCCATATAATGTCAAGGTTGCTTCACTGGAAGTAGACAGAAAAGAGCTCACATTGATGCACAGGTGGCAAAATGCTAAATTTAAATTGAACAAAATAAAACAACAACTTAGCATGAAAAAAGTCCCTAAATTTTAAACTTAATATCAATGCAAAGCAATCAAATCTTGTCTCTACTATTCTGGATTGGAACAATAATATTCTGGCGCTGTAAGCTGACAGTTAAGTTTCCACAACTGATTAATTTTCATTACTACAAATTTTTTTCAATATTGTAGTTTTTATGATATTAACATTTCCTATCGACATCATTAATAAAATGCTTTCCTGTTTCACATTATTTCGCATTCGGTTAGTGCATTAATAGGAGTAGTATCTTATCATACTAGCACCATTAGGAGTATTAGTTTGTGGCAGGAGTACTAGCAGTAATTAAAATGCATTACATATATTTTGGTAGTAACTAGCTAACTGAAGGTAAAAAAGTTGGTAAACTTACTCCTGTTTAACAACAAACTTGAATGCTACAAAAAAGTACAACAAAATTTAATCACCACTTTTACTGGAAAATATATGAGTGTTTGTAATACCAAATAACTAACGTACATGCAATATAATAAAGCGATAAAAAAACTTATTAGCTGCATCTGCATAGTAATAATGATAACAGCAATGTAAACAATTATTACCATCATTAATTATTATTATTGTACAATAACTAGTGCAATTATTAGCAATCTACTAGCATACAAAAATTTATGTAGACCTAAATTTGAGGATGCCACAGAGCTCTGGAATCCTTATTTTGACCAAGCACGTAATTGACTGTGAATTGGTGCAAAATAAAGCCGTGTGCTTTGTTGGGAACATAAGGGAGAGAACTGGAGTAACTGAGAAAAAAAAGCTTTGGGGCTTGAATTACGTTTAAGTCGCAGAAGAACTCAGCGATTGCAAATGTTTTGTTTATTACTGTAATTCAGAACAGACTCTTCAAGAAATAAACAAAATGGTTAACCAGTTTTTTCACCCACAATCATAATACAAGAGCTCAGACCCAAGGTATTCCTGGAGCAATTTTTACAAATAATATAATGTATTATAACAGCTTTCTAATGCGGACAGGTAGAGAAACAAGAGCTCTGTTGTCAAATAAACCAATTTTAGTATGTTTCTTTTAGATCACCGATGGCCTCCTCTTTCCCTCGTCGAGTAGTCTAGGGGCTCTATTTTAAAGGAATTGGAATTATCAGTGTCTTCACCACATTAACTAGTGATGGACACGCCACCCCGAAACTTGCGTATTTATTGTTACTTTATCAATGACTATTATTACTAATAGTATAGTAGTAGGTGGCATTGCAATCATCATGGCAGAAGTATAATATTGATTGATGAATTAATATTATTATTTGTAATAATATTTTTATTTTATAATATTCTAACCTTTTCAATAACACGTCATCTTGTTCCAATGGAGCCTAGGAGATCTAAACTAACACAACTAACCTAATATATATATTATTACTATTAGTTAGTAGTAGTAATAACAATAATAATAAACAACTTTTTAAAAAATAAATATTATATTATAATAATAATTAATAATAATTAATAATAAATCAATAAATAATTGATTGTCTATCACAATCACGACAATGAAGACAGCATTTTATTTCCAGTAAATATCACTTACATGATGTTTCAGCTAATCGCTAATTGTAACTAACTTCCTTCTTCTACTACTACAACTATCACTCCCACTATTATTACTTCAAGTTTTTCCCCTCACCTGACATCTGCAAATCACATCTTGGCCATCTGCTATAAGATCCACAACTTTTCCTTTCCCTTCATCACCCCACTGGGCACCAAGAACAACAGTAACTTTCTTCATATCCCAAAATAAAAGAATGCATGCAACATGAGAACGAAGCTATATAAGTTTAAAATCTAGAGCTAAACCGGCGTCTGATACAAATAAATAATAATCATGATGATGATAATAAAATCCTGCTTTACTGTTTAGTAAACGCTGAGACTGTGTTCCAGCATTCTGGTAACATACAACCATTCAGTTTATTCAAGGTAAGTTTACGACGAAGATTTAGTATTAAGATAACAAACCCACTTTAGACATTTTGCAAAGCCAAAATACTTGTCATTTTTACGGCGACACATTAGCACCCCGCAATCTCTCAACTTGTCAACAACTACGCTTCGTCTACACCCACTTCCGGTGTAAGTGACAATTTTTTTCTCCCATTTCTCATAAACATCGTTATGGACAAAAACTCATCAATAGATCAGCTGTCCTTTTGAAATGCTTGAATAATACTAGTCTCCAAAACACATAAAATTTATTTGCCGACCAGTTTTTGAGTAGTATGTCTGAAACGGATGCAAAGTACAGAAAATTAGCTACAGAATACGCCAAGGTTTGTAGTGTTGTAACAACTACTTCTTCTTCTGTTGTTTGAAATAGTTTGTAATAATAATAATTGTAATAAATAATTATTATATTGTAATAATAATGTTATTTTTAATTGTTATTATTATAATAATTGATAATAGTACATGCTATTATTATGATATGCTAATATGCTGATAATTATTGAATGTTGCGATGTCCAATCGCTTTAATTTAATGTTGTTGAACAACTTGTTTATTATTATAATTATTATTAAAAAAGTACAAATAACAATTATTATAATAATATTATAAGTAATAGACAATAATAACGATCGATGGTTTCAATAACAATCAATAATAATAGTGTTGGGGACGCCATCAACAAATACGATCGTTGGACAGTTCTATGTTAACACTTTACATTTTATCATTCTATGTTTCCTACCATACAACCTTATCATTAACTAACAGTAAGTAATCAAGCATTCAGTTACAGCCAGTCCACTATGACTGTACAGACAATTCATTCGTTCTAGTGCACCAATCATATTGTACCAGGCGTGGCCTGCTTTCAATGTTTTATATCCTTTTGTATTGCCCTTGCATAAATGTTCGTGTAGAGAAATAATAATTCAGAGTTAACCTGAATCTCACTTGCTGCTGATGACTCTCACCTCACACAGATAAAAGCTAAGCGAACTCAAGTGAAAGATAATAAAGACAACAACTTGGTCAAGTCGGCTAATCAGTGCCGGCAACCTTTAGCACAAAGTGAATTGTCACATCGACCTTCACTTCACACGACCGTGGCCTGTGATGCTAGATCTTGTTTCCTCTGATAAGTTCGGCGATTCCCAGATACTCCTTTCAGACGGAAAATCAGTGTAAAGTGTGGCAGTTGATTCGACTCCTCACTGTGTATCGCTTACGAGCCTACAACACTGCAAATTTCGACCGCTAGGTATATCTGCCGACCCTGTTACCTGCAAAACATAACAAAAACTACCAGCTAAAACTGCACCGAACAAGTCACATTTGTGGGGAACTGTACAGGTGGAAGCTACCACAGTTCGACCCCAAATTCCTGTACAATAGTACTAAGACTTGGCCCAATAGTGCTGATTCTAAGTGTTGGTAAAATTGTTATTGTTTAGTCCTTTTTAGTAAATCAATGTTTTCAAACTGATTTAAATAATGATGATTATAAATAATAACAAAAATATATTGCACAGGAAATATATGGCACAGCTTTCTGTGAGTGACCTACTAACCTGTAAATAAATAATAATCACACAGATTCATTACCATTATTCTTAACAAGCAATCACAATCCTAATAACTTATATTATTCCTGTTGTTACTAAGCATTTTTTATTATTGTTCCGAAATCTTTTAATGCATCTTTTATCATTATATTATTTTTTGAGGCTACAACTTGTAGGACCGCCTTATGGGCAATTGTCATGTATTGAAAAAAAAGCTGCTGAGTCTCTTCTTTTCAGTGTATTAGGAAGAGGTACAGCTGAATAAACACAGTTAACACTCCTCAAATTTTATCTTGACCTAAAGCACACTCACGAGTACAGCATTCTCTCAGCCACTTACGAGGATGACCTACTCTGAACGACCTTGCAGGTCTGACAGTGATGTTGTTTGATGGGTGGCAGACAGTAGGAACATATACACTGTCAGACACCAGCCTACCAAAGTCTTCCATCAGGTAGACCATGCTGAGCGGCAGACATTGAAACGGCCTGTCTGACAGTGATGTCGTCTGCTAGTCTTGCTCAAGTAGAACGTCTCCGCCTACTCAGAGGTAGTGCAGGTGACTGCCAATGTTAACTCAAAAGGGCTACATCAAAATGCTACACCATATTATGTATTGAATAGTAATATATACATGCAAATAAAGGGGATTAGAACAAATGTAGGCAGGACTGAACGTCCGCAGAAATGAGTGCAGACATAGCAGGAATGAGTGCAGACATCGCAGGAATGAGTGCAGACATAGCTGGAATTAGTGCAGACATAGCTGGAATGAGTGCAGACATAGCTGGAATGAGTGCAGACATCGCAGGAATGAGTGCTGGCATAGCTGGAATGAGTGCAGACATAGCTGGAATGAACGTAAACACATCCTGAAATAAATGTCAACAGACTTGGAGCAAATGTTGGTTATGCTATAAAGAAAAAATTCTCAATGTTCACTCCCAGAAGTGTCTACATTTTTTTCGGCGACATAGAAAATTTTTATTTCGCCTCCACTGCAGGAGTTGCCTGCTTTGCTGAGAACAGAAAATTTTGTACTCCTCGAACATACGTTGAAACAGTAGTGTAAATGTCCCCAGGAATGAATTTCGTCACTTCCCGAATGGACTTCAAATTTTTCTTCTTTTTATGTAGTCTATATTCATTCTAAGTCTGTAAACGTTCTTCCAGTAGGCGTCTACATTCATTCCAGTTATTTCTGCATTCTTTCCTATCAAATTAAAGTTTATATATTTTATCTAACATATTTTGCTCTTTCTAATTGTTTTTCGGATGTCTTATGAAGCATAGTTACCCGTCAGCGTTTGAAAATTCCCTGGATATTTATAGGCATAGTTGCAAATAAACAATTTAGTAAAATTAATAAAACAATACCGCTCATTCCAATGTTCAATAGAATGAAATATATCTCAAAGAAACCACAAGACTCAGTATCAACATAATACAGCTTTTGATATATGAATGTTGTAATTTTCATTATCATGTTGGTCAATTATTATTTTGACTTCAGTTTCAGTGGTTACTTTTCTGCACCTGTGCCTCTGTACTTCACAATAGCAATGACTGATCAAAATATTTATAGTTGTCTCGCCTGCACAATATAGTTTTCAGCTTTTTTGTGCATTACTACCTAATTATTTTCTGTTTCTTGTTGAACTTGGATTAAAAGTTATGTCAATCGTTTGATCTACTGTAGCTGTGAGCCGTGTACATTCTTTTACAGCTGAAAGCTCAGTTGCCTGTGCTAAAGAAAGCTGTAATTGATGAGCAACAGAAGGAAGTAACGCTAAAGGTATGTTAAAAAAAGCACAGAATATAAACTGTTGCATATGGATTAAAAATATTTGTCTGAAATACTGTAACGCGATTCTAATAAATCTTTGTCAGAACTTGGAGTAGCTCAGTTCTATATTTTACAACATTACTAGCCTCATCAGGTTTTGTAGCTTTTACCTTGGATACTTAAATGTCTAGAAAGTTGAAAGAACTTTATACTCAAGCTAGATTTTTTTTAAAATTTGTGCTCACATAAGGTTGCAAAAAATTCTCTCTCGCTTACAGGATGAACTGAAGGAAAAGGACCAATGCATAAGAAAGCAAGAGCAGGAATTGGAAAGCCTATTATTTCGTAATGACCAGCTCTCCAAGCGTGTGTCTGTACTACAAGAGGAGCTGGAGAAGAGCAGCCATTCCAAACGCAGGTAAAGCATTTGTCATTGTGTCGCGTTACATCGTGCACTGTGTGAGAAATGTGACACTTTTCACTGTTGTGTGTAGGGCTAGAGCTACCACTAACGAGCCGCTGCCACACAATGTGCTAGATGAGGAATTACAGAGAAGGATTAGAGAGAATGAGAAACTGCATACAGAGCTGAGTCAGATCAAACAAGAAACAGACAACCAAGTTATGGTGGTAAGCCCAAGGCGTATGCGCATCATTATGTATTATAAGAATATTTTAAAGAGGAACTCATTTTATCTCAATCTAATTTTTTGATGTTGACCTTTAACCTAACAGCTAAAGGACAGGATTGACAGCTTAGAGTTTGCTGACAAGCAGCACTCAGGCAGCCTGGACCAGTTAACAGCCGAACATAAACAAAAGCTAGACAAGCTGCGAGAAGAGAAGGCTCTTCTAGAGGTCAGGGTAGAGACTCAAGAGAGATCAGTGCAGGAAGCCAAACTCTCTGCTGCTCTGGCGTTAGTAACAATATTTCTACTAATTATCGCTCATTTATGTGTGACGCCAATCAACCTTCGTCCAGCTTTCAAGTTGTTATTTAACTATATTGTGCAACTTGTCGAATAGTGCTAGGCCACACTATATTAACTATAATCGAATGCATGATGGATTTTTCTGCAATAAAAAAAATATTAGCAGACAAAATTGTAACACGCTTGGTTGGAATATTAAAAGTGAAGTTTAAGGAGCAGATAAATTTAGATGGCCAGTAATTTGGCGATTTTATTAAATTGCATTTTAGTAATAAAAAAGCTGTGCAGGTTTATTTACTCATAAAGTGAGGGGTGGAGGGGAAGGGGGATAGGTATAAGTAAACACTTCCCCATCTGATTTGTTGTTGCAGGTCCGACAAGCTTCTACACGTAGAGAAAGCAATTACTGCCGAACTGCAACAAGCCAAGAAAGTCATTGAGGAAAAGATACCTTTTAATGACATCAGTGAGTGTTGTGTGACCCACACTTTTGGTCATTGCATGCATGTGAGTGCCTGTAGACATGTGTGCGTGCCTGTGGGCACCTGTGGGTGCCTGTGGGCACCTGTGAGTGCCTGTGGGCACCTGTGAGTGCCTGTGGGCACCTGTGAGTGCCTGTGGGCGCCTGTGAGTGCCTGTGGGCACCTGTGAGTGCCTGTGGGCACCTGTGAGTGCCTGTGGGTACCTGTGAGTGCCTGTGGGTACCTGTGGGCACCCGTAAGTGCCTGTTATTATATGTAAAACCTGTTTTAATGAAGAAAATTTCAATTTTCTACAATTAAGCTCATCCAATTATTAAATTTGTTTCCTGTTTGCTGCTGCGCAAGTTTTTTGTATGTGTTCATAAACTCTTTTTAAACAAAAGACTAACCTAATTCTGTTACTCTGACTGAGTAACAAATGCATTGATGTCTTCTGTCACTTGTAGAGTCTACTGTGCTCAACTCCTACAATGTGCCTACTCACCACAGGAGATATCAGATACAGGTCACTGACCAACTTCGACAACTGAACTCTTTTGTAAGAGACTTGTGTGAGCACCTGTCTAGTGTGTTCACATACATGGAGCAGCGATACCACATATACCCTGACTACACCCTCAGCACCAGAGGACTCAATGTCAACCAGCAGGTGTGCCCATGATCTGTGCATGTTATGTGTTTTGTGGGCATGGCTATTGTGTAGTCAATTCTAATCTGTGCACTATGGTACAATTAAATCTCAATTTGGGCGTGACTATTGTGTATTCAAGTCTAATCTGTGCACTATGGTACAATTATATCTCAATCTGGGCGTGGCTATTGTGTATTCAAGTCTAATCTGTGCACTATGGTACAATTATATCTCAATCTGGGCGTGGCTATTGTGTAGTCAAGTCTAATCTGTGCAATATGGTACAATTATATCTCAATCTGGACGTGGCTATTGTGTAGTCAAGACTAATCTGTGCAATATGGTACAACTATATCTCAATCTGGGCGTGGCTATTGTGTAGTCAAGTCTAATCTGTGCAATATGGTACAATTATATCTCAATCTGGGCGTGGCTACTGTGTAGTCAAGTTTAATCTATGCAATATGGTACAATTATATCTCAATCTGGGCGTGGCTATGGCACAACTATGTTTCTTTCGTGGGTGCGGCTATTACACCGTCAAGTTTCATTTGTGGGCTTTATTACAAGGTTTGTAGACGTCACCATGTTGTTATTATGGGTGCTTTCGGATACCCCACGCGTAGGGCTTAACGATGGGATTAAACAAAACCAATTGGAAACTCCATCGTTGAGGGCAAAGAAAACATGGCGGCAGTGTGCAATTTTGGCTTATTGATGGAAGTGACAAGCGAGGTAGGTAGCGTTGTTGAGGGCATAGACTTGTCTCCACCTAACCAACAATCTCAACGAGTCAACTTATTAATCATTGTTTCTCCCCGTTTCAAGTCGCGACAATCCATTATAACGTATATAAAAAATACATCTGACGATAACATCATCTTAAATAATTTATGTCTGTGAAAAAACTACAGTGGGCTCGCTTTAGCTATACAGTTTCATAGACGTTGATGGAAATAAAAAAGCCTTCTGGCTTAAGCGCAAACAACTTCCGCTAAACGACAGTCATTGTTGAGCCCTCAACGATTGTGCAACGAATGCCCTACGCGTAGGGTATCCGAAAGCACCCTATATCTTGTTTGTGTTTGTGACTTTGATCAATTATAATCCTTTGCCAGTGTGTCCAGTTGTATTGTATTTGCTTCTGTAAATATGGTGTATTATATTTTTTTATGGGTGTGGCTATAATGTATTATATTTCCTTTATGGGTGTGGCTATAATGTATTATATTTCCTTTATGGGTGTGGCTATGATGGATTATATTTCCTTTATGGGTGCGGCTATGATGTATTATATTTCCTTTATGGGTGTGGCTATGATGAATTATATTTCCTTTATGGGTGTGGCTATGATGAAATATACCTTTTCTTACAGCTTTGTGTCTATCTAAAGAACTGTCCAGCTCTGCTCAAGTCCCTGTCTGAAGCATTTAGAATCTTCGCTGAGAACCAGGAATCTGATGTGGTGCTAACCCTGGTGAGTTGCCAGCATAGCCCATCTGTACTTTACTATCTCTTTGAGTAGTTGTACGCTATATACTGTGACTGCATGTTTATACTCTAGTATACTCGGTGTATTGTACTCTAGTATACTTGGTGTATTGTACTCTAGTATACTTGGTGTGTTGTACTCTAGTATACTTGGTGTATTATACTCTAGTATACTTGGTGTATTATACTCTAGTATACTTGGTGTATTGTACTCTAGTATACTTGGTGTATTATACTCTAGTATACTTGGTGTATTATACTCTAGTATACTTGGTGTATTATACTCTAGTATACTTGGTGTATTATACTCTAGTATACTTGGTGTATTATACTCTAGTATACTTGGTGTGTTGTACTTTAGTATACTTAGTGTATTGTACTCTAGTATACTTGGTGTATTGTACTCTAGTATACTTGGTGTATTATACTCTAGTATACTTGGTGTATTATACTCTAGTATACTTGGTGTATTGTACTCTAGTATACTTGGTGTATTGTACTCTAGTATACTTGGTGTATTGTACTCTAGTATACTTGGTGTATTGTACTCTAGTATACTTGGTGTATTATACTCTAGTATACTTGGTGTATTGTACTCTAGTATACTTGGTGTATTGTACTCTAGTATACTTGGTGTATTGTACTCTAGTATACTTGGTGTATTGTACTCTAGTATACTTGGTGTATTGTACTCTAGTATACTTGGTGTATTATACTCTAGTATACTTGGTGTGTTGTACTCTAGTATACTTGGTGTATTGTACTCCAGTATACTTGGTGTATTATACTCTAGTATACTTGGTGTATTGTACTCTAGTATACTTGGTGTGTTGTACTCTAATATACTTGGTGTGTTGTACTCTAGTATACTTGGTGTATTGTACTCTAGTATACTTGGTGTATTGTACTCTAGTATACTTGGTGTATTATACTCTAGTATACTTGGTGTACTATATTCTAGTATACTTGGTGTATTGTACTCTAGTATACTTGGTGTATTGTACTCTAGTATACTTGGTGTATTGTACTCTAGTATACTTGGTGTATTGTACTCTAGTATATTTGGTGTATTGTACTCTAGTATACTTGGTGTATTATACTCTAGTATACTTGGTGTATTGTACTCTAGTATACTTGGTGTGTTGTACTCTAATATACTTGGTGTGTTGTACTCTAGTATACTTGGTGTATTGTACTCTAGTATACTTGGTGTATTGTACTCTAGTATACTTGGTGTATTATACTCTAGTATACTTGGTGTACTATATTCTAGTATACTTGGTGTATTGTACTCTAGTATACTTGGTGTATTGTACTCTAGTATACTTGGTGTATTGTACTCTAGTATACTTGGTGTATTGTACTCTAGTATATTTGGTGTATTATACTCTAATATACTTGGTGTATTGTACTCTAGTATACTTGGTGTATTATACTCTAGTATACTTGGTGTATTATACTCTAGTATACTTGGTGTGTTGTACTTTAGTATACTTGGTGTATTATACTCTAGTATACTTGGTGTATTGTACTCTAGTATACTTGGTGTGTTGTACTCTAGTATACTTGGTGTATTGTACTCTAGTATACTTGGTGTATTATACTCTAGTATACTTGGTGTATTATACTCTAGTATACTTGGTGTATTATACTCTAGTATACTTGGTGTATTATACTCTAGTATACTTGGTGTATTATACTCTAGTATACTTGGTGTGTTGTACTTTAGTATACTTGGTGTATTATACTCTAGTATACTTGGTGTATTGTACTCTAGTATACTTGGTGTGTTGTACTCTAATATACTTGGTGTATTGTACTCTAGTATACTTGGTGTATTGTACTCTAGTATACTTGGTGTATTGTACTCTAGTATACTTGGTGTATTATACTCTAGTATACTTGGTGTACTATATTCTAGTATACTTGGTGTATTGTACTCTAGTATACTTGGTGTATTGTACTCTAGTATACTTGGTGTATTGTACTCTAGTATACTTGGTGTATTGTACTTTAGTATACTTGGTGTATTATACTCTAGTATACTTGGTGTATTATACTCTAGTATACTTGGTGTATTGTACTCTAGTATACTTGGTGTATTGTACTCTAGTATACTTGGTGTATTGTACTCTAGTATACTTGGTGTGTTGTACTCTAATATACTTGGTGTGTTGTACTCTAGTATACTTGGTGTATTATACTCTAGTATACTTGGTGTATTATACTCTAGTATACTTGGTGTATTGTACTCTAGTATACTTGGTGTATTATACTCTAGTATACTTGGTGTATTGTACTCTAGTATACTTGGTGTATTATACTCTAGTATACTTGGTGTATTATACTCTAGTATACTTGGTGTATTGTACTCTAGTATACTTGGTGTGTTGTACTCTAATATACTTGGTGTGTTGTACTCTAGTATACTTGGTGTATTATACTCTAGTATACTTGGTGTATTATACTTTAGTATACTTGGTGTATTGTACTCTAGTATACTTGGTGTGTTGTACTCTAATATACTTGGTGTGTTGTACTTTAGTATACTTGGTGTATTGTACTCTAGTATACTTGGTGTGTTGTACTCTAATATACTTGGTGTGTTGTACTTTAGTATACTTGGTGTATTGTACTTTAGTATACTTGGTGTATTATACTCTAGTATACTTGGTGTATTATACTCTAGTATACTTGGTGTATTGTACTCTAGTATACTTGGTGTATTGTACTCTAGTATACTTGGTGTATTGTACTCTAGTATACTTGGTGTATTGTACTCTAGTATACTTGGTGTATTGTACTCTAGTATACTTGGTGTATTATACTCTAGTATACTTGGTGTATTGTACTCTAGTATACTTGGTGTATTATACTCTAGTATACTTGGTGTGTTGTACTTTAGTATACTTGGTGTATTATACTCTAGTATACTTGGTGTATTGTACTCTAGTATACTTGGTGTATTGTACTCTAGTATACTTGGTGTATTGTACTCTAGTATACTTGGTGTATTGTACTCTAGTATACTTGGTGTATTGTACTCTAGTATACTTGGTGTATTGTACTCTAGTATACTTGGTGTGTTGTACTCTAATATACTTGGTGTGTTGTACTCTAGTATACTTGGTGTATTGTACTCTAGTATACTTGGTGTATTGTACTCTAGTATACTTGGTGTATTGTACTCTAGTATACTTGGTGTATTGTACTCTAGTATACTTGGTGTATTGTACTCTAGTATACTTGGTGTATTATACTCTAGTATACTTGGTGTATTATACTCTAGTATACTTGGTGTATTATACTCTAGTATACTTGGTGTATTGTACTCTAGTATACTTGGTGTATTGTACTCTAGTATACTTGGTGTATTATACTCTAGTATACTTGGTGTATTGTACTCTAGTATACTTGGTGTATTGTACTCTAGTATACTTGGTGTATTATACTCTAGTATACTTGGTGTATTGTACTCTAGTATACTTGGTGTATTATACTCTAGTATACTTGGTGTATTATACTCTAGTATACTTGGTGTATTATACTCTAGTATACTTGGTGTATTATACTCTAGTATACTTGGTGTATTATACTCTAGTATACTTGGTGTATTATACTCTAGTATACTTGGTGTATTGTACTCTAGTATACTTGGTGTATTGTACTCTAGTATACTTGGTGTATTATACTCTAGTATACTTGGTGTATTATACTCTAGTATACTTGGTGTATTGTACTCTAGTATACTTGGTGTATTGTACTCTAGTATACTTGGTGTATTATACTCTAGTATACTTGGTGTATTGTACTCTAGTATACTTGGTGTATTGTACTCTAGTATACTTGGTGTATTATACTCTAGTATACTTGGTGTATTGTACTCTAGTATACTTGGTGTATTGTACTCTAGTATACTTGGTGTATTATACTCTAGTATACTTGGTGTATTGTACTCTAGTATACTTGGTGTATTATACTCTAGTATACTTGGTGTATTATACTCTAGTATACTTGGTGTATTATACTCTAGTATACTTGGTGTATTATACTCTAGTATACTTGGTGTATTATACTCTAGTATACTTGGTGTATTATACTCTAGTATACTTGGTGTATTGTACTCTAGTATACTTGGTGTATTGTACTCTAGTATACTTGGTGTATTATACTCTAGTATACTTGGTGTATTATACTCTAGTATACTTGGTGTATTGTACTCTAGTATACTTGGTGTATTGTACTCTAGTATACTTGGTGTATTATACTCTAGTATACTTGGTGTATTGTACTCTAGTATACTTGGTGTATTGTACTCTAGTATACTTGGTGTATTATACTCTAGTATACTTGGTGTATTGTACTCTAGTATACTTGGTGTATTATACTCTAGTATACTTGGTGTATTATACTCTAGTATACTTGGTGTATTATACTCTAGTATACTTGGTGTATTATACTCTAGTATACTTGGTGTATTGTACTCTAGTATACTTGGTGTATTATACTCTAGTATACTTGGTGTATTATACTCTAGTATACTTGGTGTATTATACTCTAGTATACTTGGTGTATTGTACTCTAGTATACTTGGTGTATTGTACTCTAGTATACTTGGTGTATTATACTCTAGTATACTTGGTGTATTATACTCTAGTATACTTGGTGTATTATACTCTAGTATACTTGGTGTGTTGTACTTTAGTATACTTGGTGTATTGTACTCTAGTATACTTGGTGTATTGTACTCTAGTATACTTGGTGTGTTGTACTTTAGTATACTTGGTGTATTATACTCTAGTATACTTGGTGTATTATACTCTAGTATACTTGGTGTATTGTACTCTAGTATACTTGGTGTGTTGTACTCTAATATACTTGGTGTGTTGTACTCTAGTATACTTGGTGTATTGTACTCTAGTATACTTGGTGTATTGTACTCTAGTATACTTGGTGTATTGTACTCTAGTATACTTGGTGTATTATACTCTAGTATACTTGGTGTATTATACTCTAGTATACTTGGTGTGTTGTACTTTAGTATACTTGGTGTATTGTACTCTAGTATACTTGGTGTATTGTACTCTAGTATACTTGGTGTGTTGTACTTTAGTATACTTGGTGTATTATACTCTAGTATACTTGGTGTATTGTACTCTAGTATACTTGGTGTGTTGTACTCTAGTATACTTGGTGTATTGTACTCTAGTATACTTGGTGTATTATACTCTAGTATACTTGGTGTATTATACTCTAGTATACTTGGTGTGTTGTACTCTAGTATACTTGGTGTATTATACTCTAGTATACTTGGTGTACTATATTCTAGTATACTTGGTGTATTGTACTCTAGTATACTTGGTGTATTGTACTCTAGTATACTTGGTGTATTGTACTCTAGTATACTTGGTGTATTGTACTCTAGTATACTTGGTGTATTGCAGGACACAGCTACCAATATTGAGCCTGTAAATGAACAATTTGCAGTATTTAGCAATTACGTTAAGAAGTTATTGCCATATCTGACGCTCAGGTAAGTTAATTGATCAGTCATTGGTCTTTTCACGTCTCACAGCTGATCTTATTTGTTTACTTTCTGGGTCTGTACTTTGATAGGTCTAACGGTAGAGTAGTGTGTTATTGTGTAGTTTATTAAGAGATGGCTTTGTTCAAAACAGAAAATATAAATTTGCATTTTATCTGTAGCTCTCAAATAGTTGTCAGTTGTCTGCTCAATGAAAGAAAACACAACTCCTGCTATGATTTTATAAATGCAGCGAACCCTGTTCAACGTGACCTCTTCACTTTTCTTACTATTGTCAGTTTATCTTCTCTAAAAGCCAGACTCATTCTCTCAATAAAAGCGTGTTTGCTCATGTCTTTGTATTTTCGATATTTTTGAACAATTGAATTTTATTGGTTGAACAAAAGGTATTATTGCAAATCTCGTACTGTTGCAGCTGCATCCATTGACATCTTTTAGTTGCTGATGTCTCTTAATTAGTCCAATCCAAATTATTGGGATCTCTGCAGCTAGCCAGGGTGGCTCTCTATGAGGGGGGAGGGGGGTGAGAGAGAACCCCGCCCACAACTACAAACCCCGCCCACAACTACAAACCCCACCCCTTGAGAGCCGCCCCGGCTACTCTGCAGCTGCCATCTAGCCCGGAGTTGTCTTCCTTTTATGTGATGAAAACTTTGTGGCTTTTAATTGTCATATTAGTGGGGAGACAACTTCTTTTTGAAATAAATCGAGATTTAAAAAAGCTTCTATGTATTTTCGAACTAGTTTTGAAATTGTATTAGTTTTATCCTTACAAGTACAGTTTGATTCATTTTTTTATCATTGATACATACTGCAGTACAATCATAATTTGTGTATGTTGACATACTTACGCTGCAGGTAATACTTGATTATTTTGCTGTATAAATAGCCTACAAGAGGAGAACCTGCTGTCTATAAGCTCTCAAACTATGAGTGAACAGAATGCAAAGACTATCCTAGCATTTACTAACTTTAGTAACAGTCTTGATAGGACCAGCACATACTTGTCACTGCTGACAGCTCAGAGTGAGTGTCTGTCATTATCTCTCTTTTTGTTTAATTATTTGAGGTGGGGGGAGGGTGCTGTGGAATTTTTTGTGATCATGAAGAGGTAAGAGGTGTTGCATACCAACTCTGCTAGTTCCTTCATTTTTAGTTAATTCTTAAAACAATTGTGGCTGATTTGTCAAATGACTTGAAACGTAGCAAAGTTAGGTGGAAGGAAAAGTCAGGATGGCCGAGCGGTCTAAGGCGCCAGACTCAAGGCAATGCCTTACATTGTACCAATGTGGTAGTGTTCTGGTCCACGTATGTGGGCGTGGGTTCAAATCCCACTCCTGACAAAACTTTTTTTAAAACTTTGGTTGAAGCTTTCTTATTTTTTAGATAAAAATATCATAGTTCAACATTAATTTGCTGCCAAAATATTTATATTGTGAGTTTTAACCCGTGATTTGTCCAGTTTAATTTATTCTACTGTTCATTGTAGAGTAATGGCGTTACAAAATTGTAAACTTTTGTTTGAGTTCTATCACTAATTGTGTTCCATCTCATTGCCACTCCGTCGCTAGTCCTTGTACAACTGTTACATATACAATACATGCTGTATAATCATCTACAGGTAGCAACTTGCGTGATCACCCCAAAGTCAACCACCCCAAGATGTTAGACCTTCTCTCACAGTCTTTATCTCACCTCCATCATACGAGCAAAGGTAAACTGCATGCCAGCAATACTCTCCAGTTAAGTCCTTTATACTGCAATTGTAGCCTTGTTTCTTGTCTTTAGCCTTAGGCGTTGCATACAATATGAAGAGTGGGTTGGAAACGCAGCTACCCATTGCACAAGCAACCTTAGTCTCTACAGATCAATGTCTAATCAAAGCCTTTATATCCACAAGCGCTACCCTAGCTAAGGTGAGAGATCTTTGCAGGTACTGTAGAGCTCATATTCCTAACAGTTTTATTTCAATTGGTCTTGTATCCAATTGTAGCTGTCCACCTTTGTGACAGAACATTATGAGAGCAACTCAGCCAAACTTGTACAAGTACCAAGTAGTGGCACGGATAGACACGACCCTGTAGTCACACAGCTGCAGATACAGTCCTCAGGCTATCTCAAGAGTATACAAAGGGTATGTTGCTTTTTGTCTTCTCCTATCATTTCTGTAGCTTTTATTACCTGATTGAAACTGACCAATGAACTGATATATAAGATATGGAACATCAACTTTTGTATTTTATACTGTTTAATATCTTGAAGTTATCGTATGAGTTACTTATTGTATGTTGCTATGATTGCATTACTCAGTTATTAAAATATTAGTAACTAATACATTTCAAAGCCTTTATCCAGAGCTGAGATATCACAGCTTGTATACTTAGGTTTTTCACGAAAAGATTTAAAAACCTTTGCCTGATTATTGACTTTTTTATGTTCTTGACCAAAATAATTTGGATGAGTGAAAAGCAATCTGAGTGTTTTCAAGCGCTGAATACAAAATAAAAGTTAGACTCTTGGCCGCAGCCTATACATACATTGAAACTATTATCATTTATGCACAAATTCTACCGAACCATTCGCTGTTGTTTGCCAAAGCTGAGGTGTGCATTGACATCCAGATTTCCATATATTCTTATGTTTTGCTTTTGCTTCCAAACTCTTAATGTCTGTTGTGCAGTGATGAACAATGCTTCTTGCAAAAAGAATCATTAGAATAAAACATTTTTGTCAGGAGTGGGATTTGAACCCACGCCCACATACGTGGACCAGAACACTGATACATTGGTACAATGTAAGGCATTGCCTTGAGTCTGGCGCCTTAGACCACTCGGCCATCCTGACTTGGTTGAAAACATTGGTATACTGAATCAGCGTGTCATTTATTGTTTCAGCCTGTCTCTGCGTCTGTACCGTATGACATAGCCCTGGATAACATGAAGACTCTGTTCAGCTCTACGGAGAGCAGAGAGAGCCTCCATGAGCAGGTGAATAAGCTAAACACCAAAGCAATGAGGCTGGAAGAGGAGAAAGAGAAGTGGATGCTCGAAGCTCAACTTTTTAAAATAAAATACGAGAAACAACAAAAGGTAAAAAGTTGTCAATTTTTAAGATTTTACAATTGTTTGTTATTGTTTAAAGGTTCCTTTGTAAAATTTTTGATTTATCTTGTCTATTATTGCTATTTTGGTTTTCATTATGTTTATGTAGGTTGTAGCTGACAGCTCTGCTGTACCAAGTGGTGAGAGGCCTGCTCCTACGCCCCCAACTGTAGCCACCTCCCATGAGCACCATGAGGTGAGATATTCTGCTCACCCATAAGCAAACATTAATAAATTGCATACGTTATGTATAGCCTCAGTTCTGTTGTACAGCCCACATTATCAAGTATTTAAAATCTTACCTTTAGTTGGGAAGCCTTAGTCATAGTGCTGTAGCCTTAGATACTGATGAAGCTACACGGGAGTCTCTACTCAAGTCCCACCTAGGTAAACGCATTGAAGAGTTGACTAGCCAATTACAGCAAGCTGATAGCAAAGCCGTAGCTTGCCACGCTGAGTGCAAAGCGTTGGGGAGACGATTACAGATATCTAATAAAGCAAGGTTAAAGTCGCAGGAGGAGCTAACTCAAGCCAATTCAACAATTAGTCGTCTTCAGGTGAATGCTTTGCAATGTGCTTTGATTAATTATTATTGGTAAGAATTATTATTTTTTGGAGGTCATTCAGACAAATTAATCGAGTTGCAGAGGTCTTGAGAGAGTCAATCGCTTGGGTAGAGTGGTGGTCACATGTATTCAGCATCTGTTTTTTTTAATAAATCTAAGCCATTAGTACAATTTGACCGACTAAAACAAATATAATTGTCTGCAAAATAAAAAATAACGAGGTAAAACATCGGAATGAGCGTACCCAAAAAGAAATTTAGACACAGCTAGACTGAACATGAACACTTGTTAGAACGAACGTCGACAACCTTTAACTGAATGATGACTATGTGACGAAGTAAACGATTTTTCACATTCGTTTTATGAGTTGTCAACATTTGGAACCTGTGACCTATAAATTATCATTTCAGCGTCTGTTACACGAGTGTTAAAAGTCCCCTTTTCTTCAAAGTAGGCAACACAACTCCTGGGATTAATGCCAAAATGTTATTTAATTTTTTGCTGGGATTAGATGTTGAAATATCCCTTTTTTCCCGTAGTTAACAGTTATTCCAAGTCTGTTGTTGTACATTTTTGTCCGCATTCAGTCCAATTCTGGGAAAATAACTTGATCAATATTATTCTTGTTTATGTTTATACAATATTCCATGCATGGTTGGATCCACTCACACCAGTGCAGCTGATGGTGGATCCACTCACACCAGTGCAGCTGATGGTGGATCCACTCACACCAGTGCAGCTGATGGTGGATCCACTCGCACCAGTGCAGCTTGTGTTGGATCCACTCACACGGGGGCAGCTGGTGGTGGATCCACTCACACCAGTGCAGCTGGTGGTGGATCCACTCATACCAGTGCAGCTGGTGGTGGATCCACTCACACCAGTGCAGTTAGTGGTGGATCCACTCACACCAGTGCAGCTGGTGGTGGATCCACTCATACCAGTGCAGCTGGTGGTGGATCCACTCACACCAGTGCAGCTGTTGGTGAATCCACTCACACCGGTGCAGCTAGTGGTGGATCCACTCACACGGGTGCAGCTGGGGGTGGATCCACTCACACCAGTGCAGCTGGGGGTGGATCCACTCACACTGGTTCAGCTGGTATAGCATTTGTCTGCCCACCTAATCCACCAGTGGTTGATACTCCAGGATGAGTTACAGACCACAAAAAAGAACTATGACATGCAGTTAATGACAATGAGTGAAGCCTTGGCTTCAATGAATGGTAACTTATCCTCTCAACAGGATGAGATTGAGGAACTCAAGCAACAGCTTAGGGTGAGTATAACCTTATTTCTTTGAGCACATAGCCTCTATTAGTTAATTCGATCATTTATAGCTGTACATAGGCTCTATTAGTTAATTCGATCATTTATAGCTGTACATAGGCTCTATTAGTTAATTCGATCATTTATAGCTGCACATAGTCCTCTATTAGTTAATTCGATCATTTATAGCTGCACATAGTCCTCTATTAGTTAATTCGATCATTTATAGCTGCACATAGCCTCTATTAGTTAATTCGATCATTTATAGCTGCACATAGCCTCTATTAGTTAATTCGATCATTTATAGCTGCACATAGCCTCTATTAGTTAATTCGATCATTTACAGCTGCAAATAATTTTCAGCATGCATTTACCTCTATTCAGCTTTTGAATAAAAAAAATAGAATTGACTTTGGTTTGAAATGATAAACTCGGTTTAAATTGCATTCATCTCTCACTATAAACCTTTTGTGTCTAACTTTCACGAAATTTACAATATGTGTACAACCGCACATGAAGTGTACAATATGTGTACAACCGCACATGAAGTGTACAATATGTGTACAACCGCACATGAAGTGTACAATATGTGTACAACTGCACATGAAGTGTACAACCGCACATGAAGTGTACAATATGTGTACAACTGCACATGAAGTGTATAATATGTGCACAACTGCACATGAAGTGTACAATATGTGTACAACTGCACATGAAATGCTATTTTATAGGTTGCCAGAAGAGGAAAAAAATGAAGGATATTCTCTCCATCACAAGAATTGCTGAATGAACAAAACAACTTGTACATCAATTGACCCTTTGGAGCTGTCCTCTTCTGCTTTCCTCTTTCCTATTAAACGCCTGAACTATTTTTTTAACTGTTCGAACAATTTTTTGCTCATTAAATGATAAATATATATGCATTTCCTATAGTTCAAGTATACATGTATATGGAAATGGAGGTACACCTTTTCGTCTGGGATTTATTATTATATACCAGACGGAACAGTCGTAAAAGAAACAATTCAAATATTTTGAATGTTGCTTGTTCGAAGAGGGACCCAGTTACATGATAATAATAATAGTAATAGCAATCGCAATAGCAATAATAATAACTAGCCCTGTTCAACTATGAAAACCTCATCATTTGCTAAATACTTGAATGGTTTTTTTTCTTCTAGGGAAAAATGAAAAACAAATATTTAGGGAAGTAATGCAAAGAAAAATGAATGCGAAAAATGAGCTCATGGTTTAAATTTTGGTTTTTGCCCCGGGTCAGTACTCAGTTCTGGAAGCACAGTACCAATATTGTGTGTAATAGTATTACAGCTTTGTGAATGTGAAATTGGGTATGAAGAGCGTCTTTTATAGCTAGAAAAAGTTTAGTTCATGAAAACTGCTATTAATCTACGCTTACTAAAACCAGAAAAAATTAATATCTTGATTTTCGTTGAGTAAAAGATTTCTAGCAGCTTAACTTGAACAGCTGTGTCCAGCATGGCTATTGGTATCATCCAATTAACTACCCCATTGATAAATGTTAGTAAATACTGCTACTTTTGAAATTTTACGGATCTTTTATGCTTTAATCAGAGAAAGAGTGATCAATTTACACGTAGTATGCTCAGCATTTTACTGGGGCAGAGAGTTTTCTACCCTTGAAAACTTGTTGAACTTCTCGATCTTGTTATTACCAAATGTGAGGCAGAGGGGAAGCAGAGAGATAGTTAGGAAGAGGAGCATAAGAATTAAGAAAATTATTGGGTCCTTAAACTCTATGACAATATTATTGGTATAAGTATCACTACTAAAAGTGTGATGAGGTGGTTCATTCACTGAGCCAAAGAATTCAAACTATGCATTGTTGCTCCTATAACTTGAGCCTTTTTATTTGTGTTCTTTCAATCAATGAGCAGACCTGAAAGAGAATGTTGATCATTTAGATAATTTTGTCGAAAAGTTCCAAGAAAAGCTCTCAGAGGTAAAGATATTTTATCTGGAACGGTAGAGAGTTTTCTTGGCAACATGTTTATCATAGAGGTGCATAGTTGCTGATACCGATTGCCTTTTTAAATAAATGTAGCCAATACAAATTGATTTTTCAAACCAGCCTTGAGACATTAAAAAAAATATCATGGCGTAGAATCATATCTTGCAGTCACAATAGTGGTAAACGTTTTTGTCTCTCATTGATAGTTACTGAGAAAACGAGTTTTCAAAGTGACTGTCACTCTCTGCACAAAAATTACTTTGTTTTATGTTCGCACAGCGGATAGTTTTACGCCTCATTATTGATACATTAGAGTGATATCCGTGACGCGTGACCAAGTGTGCGTAATTAATATTTGCGGTTAGTTACTAATTACTTCATTGTAATATATATATAAAAAAAACTACGTTTTTATTTGGCAAGAGAATTATTAAATCTATTTTCTTACCTCCAGATGTAAATGATCTATAACAAATAGTATATCAACAGGTCAGTAATCTGATAGGCTAGTGATATAACATTAACTAAAATCATAAGATGCTGTGGCGCACTGGGAAAAGTCCTGTTTACAACGAGATTTTCAAACAATTTTCCGAAAAAATACAGATATGTAAGAAGTGCAGTGATTGGTTAATCTCGTTCGGCAAAGTGTATCCTATTAAACCCGTTTAAAATTTTGTTTCTAGCAGCCTGCAATCCCAAGTTATTGAAAATTTAGTAATTCCCGAATATTTGGAAACTGGAAAAAAAAACGGGTGTTACAAATATTTATATCAATGCTTTTGACGTGTGATGTCATATTTTGTGATCAATTTGTAGACGCTTATAAATGCTCTTAAAAAAAGGTGATTTGGTGGGTGCAAGTTTCCTGGTTGAATTTTGCGTTGTGCAAACAAAACTTTGCTTCATTTATGTCTGGAGTCTAGTTGGCAGCTGGAGGTAGTGTAGCTGGTAGTAGCAATTGATTAGAAGAGTTTTTGAGTTTACTATTATTGGAAATGATATTTATCAGGTGAACTTTGGGAATATCTAAAAGTTACAATCGTTTTTTACAGCTAATACTTACTACTAAAAAAAACAAGTTGCTTAGTGGTGGGCCTTTCATAAGTTAGCAAATGGCTTCAAACATAAACCTGGCTATGGTGATGCTCCAATAGCCAATAATAATGGTAAAAACTACTAATAAGGGACTTATAATAATTTATGATATTACAAAATTTTGTTAATGATCAGTATGAACGTTTTGTTTCATCTTTGTGTTACTGCAAGACCACAACTATTTACATATCCATTTCATTGGAAATTCGTGTTGCGTATGTTTAAGTAGCTGAAGAATCAACTTGCCAAATGGTAAAAATAAGAGTTAAGTACTCTTTCTCAGAAATCCCAGCAAAACTGACTCAGCTAATTTAGCAATGCATGGAAACAAGATACAACCAAAAAGGAGTTATGCTGGTTCAAGAGTAAAAAAGCAGCTACATCAAGACTTTTTTTATATCTCAAAATAACAATAATTTTTCACTTTTGTATCGTTTACGATAAAGAATCATATAAACTTGTTATTATCTTGTAGTTTCTAAGAATCTCCGTGATTTAAGAGAATGTGTTCTTTATAAAAACACAATTTCTTTGCTGCACATGTTGCAGCCATGCCTATTTATTATATGTACTGTATTTGCCCTTTCATTCACAGCTAACAGATTTTTTCAGAGAGCTGAAAGCATCTCAATCATCAGCAGATACAAGATGGTGAATACACTAGTTGTCTTACTGTTGTATATCTCTACACTATATATCTCCACTAATGCACGTAAGTATATATCATTTGTTTAGTATATAACTTGTATATATTGTTGTATTGTTTTATACATCTATACTTTAGTACTAACTACTAGCTAACATTTATATTATAGAATGGATTGTGACTCACTCAAAACTTCCTGCTTACAACAAACAACATCCTAAAGATTTCCTATTCAACATTGCTTGGTCAACAGAAGAAGAGAAGACAACTAACATAACACTGAACCTGAGAAAGAGTGATGCTGTTGGTAGATATATACCTCTGTTTAGTACTGGAGAGGATGGTAAGCCTGTGCAGACAGACCTTATCAGTATGAAGGTATGCAGACAAAGACAAAGCTAAAACCAAAATAATATGTCAATTATAGCTATAGTTAAGAAACTTGCAAAGTTTAGCATTTCTTGTACTGCTATAAGCAACAAATCAATAATCTGCAAAACACTTCATGTTTCAAACTTGGGCTAGTCATTAAACATGCAACAACCATTAGCTGTCTATATATTTGTATATCTGAGTATATGTATTACAGCACACAACCTTCTACAATGACATCAATGCACAAGCATCTGTATCTCTAACCAGCTTTGATGGTGAACCTTTCTCTCTCGTAAGTTTTTCTTTTTTACTACTATTAACATAAGATAACATAAAATAGCATATGATTCTTTTTCTTTGGTGATATATCCCAGCCAGATGACCAATTTTGTTTGGTTGCTTGCCTATGATGTTGTAAAAAATCTATTTATTTTTCTCAAACCAGCAATTAATTAATTCTTGATTTTGTCTTTTTTAATTTTTGTGCTGTTGCCTCCATCTCTGTTTGTATTAGCAACCAATGTAAAATTTGACATTGCCAATAGCTTATTTATATTTTATGGTTTATTGCGTAAACCTATTATGACAAGGCTTGATTATTATAAGATAGTTATATATAACTTTTGACCTTTAGAACCAGCTAGAATAAGATACTTCTGTTACAGAAAGGAAGTTTCTTGCATGGAGCAGATAAATATGACATAGAGCCATACCACTCAAGTGTTCATAAACGTAGCCTCGGAGCAGTGAAAGGAGACCATATTCTTAGTATACGCCCCAATGTATCAGCAGACCAGAAAATGGATTATAAAAGTAAGAGATTAGCCTTTATAGAAGCTTATTAATTTATATCTTGAGCCTGTTTGCATCTACTGAATTATAGCGATTGTTTCAACAATGGGGTCCCGGCAGAGCAGTTTCGCTTTAGCGGTGCAACCGGAAGTACCATGGTCGATTGTATAACTTATGATTAGAAATCACGACTTGCTTGACTATTATTTAGATTTTAGACAGTTTAAGCCATTGATATAACAAAATTTATGCAGTTTAGGAAGCTCAAGGAATCAATATAGCCTTTGAACTATTTTTTTTTTTAATATTTTGTTTCATTCACTTGGTAAAAATTAATTAAATATTATGCTCGTTTGTGGAGCTATAGCTTTGTATTTCGCGGCTCATTCAGCTTGCCAACATAAATTAACGCCCTTGTTATGAGCCAGGTCCTGGCAGAAGATTTTGGTGATCTGTCGAGCACGGGCCAAAAACATTTTGTGGCCGTGTTCGCTTGCTATAGGACTGTCTTAATTTCAAATCATTGGCCGCCATTGCATTAGTTGGAATCATCATCAAGTGTGATTATGAAAGCCTCACCCCATCTTGTTTTAAGGAATTGCTAAAAAAAACAAAAATGTACGGACAACTGAACACAAGAAGGAGCTGATTGACGGTTTATAATTATTATTAGTATAGTAATAAATAATAACGGTTCGCTATTAATTATTGTTGTTGGAACAACAACTACGAACAACAATAATTATAATAATAATTATTATTATAATAACAATAATAATAATAATAATAATTAATGACATATAGTTATAATTTTATTATCTTTTAACTTCAACTGTTGCGGTTGTTGTTATTTAATTAATTAATATTATTGATATACATTATTATTTTATATATTATTTTTATTTTATAATAATAATAAATTATTATTATTTTATAATAATAATAAATTATAAGATGACTTATGTTAGCGGCGCATCGTCAGTTCTATACACCTCCAAACCCATCAGCTGCCGTGAATAGAAAAAAAATTCCTTCAGTATCGGATAAAATGAAGCGACTTTCGTTTTAACAGTGCTATCGATGGAAAGCAGGCTTCCGGTTCTTTTGATAATAGCTCCGCAGAAAAATCTGCCGGGACCCCATTGAGTATTTCCTCATCTGGTTCTGGTAAAACGATAAAGCATTTGAGATAAGCTCCAATGATACTACTGTGGAAGATTTTTATGATAATTAGACAAACTAAGCCCCTTTACCCACCCCCTCCCACCCTAAATCCCCCTACACCCTTTACCCTACCAGCAACAGAAGTTTTGAGTGGACCCGGAGCCTTTTACTTTATGTATTTTCCTGTATTTAGGAATACCGGCCACCCCGGGTGTGTATAGACCCGGGGTTGTATATATATATAACATAGAGAGCCTATCCCTGGTCAGGACCCCGGGCCAGTCAACAAATATGGCTCCTAAAGATAGCCTGGGGCCTCAGGAGTTGAAAACTCCTCATCATAAGGAGACCGGAGCAGTACAGGAGCCAGGAGCAGAGACTAGGAAGCTGGGACGCGTTATAAGGAGTGGAAGATTTCCACCACCATAGAAAGAGTGGGAAGGGACCCCAGAGCCACCTTGCCATGTGCTCACTAACCTCATTGGTTTGCTTTGTTATTGTGAATTGTGTTGTGCTTTTTCATTTGTTTGTATTTTGTATTGTTATGAGCAATTGGCTCACCCCTACTAAAGGGTGAGTGTTCCTGCCTTCTCCTATAAAAAGAGTTGCTGTCATGTGAGAAGGCAGAAGTTAGTGGATTTTCTGGCCTATACCTTTATTATTCTATTCGTGTAAACTCTGTGTGATTTGTCTGGGACTTGGACCCCGAAGCAGTCGTTAGTGTCTAGTTGGAGTGGATGCCGTTGTGCCCGTAGTAGTAGGAGGAAATCTACTACACTAATTACTATTGGTAGTATTTTATTTGTGGCTAATAGTTGGTTTTGATGGACACGAAAATTCGTCAGAAATTTGCCATTCCATCACTCATATGGTTCCTTTTAATATAAATGTTTTCAATAAAATAATTTCAGCATCTTTGGTATTGTACTGTACGGGTCGTCCCTTGACGGTAGAAGTAAGTGATGTTCGATTGAGTGAAGCCTAGCCTGAGAGTAACTGGCAGAACACTGCCTAGTCTACACAACTGGGGATTAGCTGAACACAGCTGAATCTGAGAGCAATACCTAACAATTGGATATCTGCAAGAACTTCCGCAAGATATCACTCAATTGTCTAGCCTGAGAGTAACTGGCAAAACACTGCCTAATTACACGACTGGGGGATCAGCTGAACCCAGCCAGATCCGAGAGCAACTCTTTATTAATAATGCGGTAGTTGACTTAGCACAGCCTTTCTACTATCGTATGGAAATTATAGGAACCTGGCTGAACACAGCCTAAGTTACCTCAGTTTGCTTAGGGCAAGTTTTTGCCGACTAGTTAAATATCTGCAGAAGCTTCCGCGAGATATTATCAGGCTATTTGATATTTATGAAGAATTTTGTACAATATAGCCGTCCAACCCAGACTTGGCTATAAAGTTTAGTCTAACACATAAGCCGAATAACCCTGTGAGTGTATCATGTAGTTCTTTCTATCAGAGCACTGATAAGCGAGAAGGTGTGAGCTGGAGTACAATTTCAAACTGGCATTATTTGATATGCACATGGCCCTATATATGCTAGGCAGGCAGCTGATTGGTTGCAAGGGATGACCAATCGGAAAAGAGTAACAATATCTGTGAGGCTATGTATGATGTTTGAGACTATAAACATGGCAATGCAAAGTGGGCAGCCATCTTGTTTCTCCAAATAATAATGATAATAATAAAATAATATAATAATAAAAACGTTTTCGGCGATATATGGAGATATTGTGAGTATTGTAGGTTTGTACTTGCGAAATAGATGTTGTTGTAGTAAATATTAATACTGTGTAATGGCTAAACTTCGAAGCAAGATATTATATAGTTTGACAAAAAATGGATAAAATACAGAAAGCACCCTTCTAGCTAATAATTGGTATATATATATAATATTTATATTTAAAATATGCTGTCCACCTCAGTATTACTGCAAAGATTATAGTCTACAGAAGCACCTCATTTTGTTGCAAATGGTTTTGTACTTAACACTGAGTTGACATAAACATTAAAAACATAGGACCACATCACACGCAGAAACTTTAGCTGGTATATCACGAGAATAAAAAGTAGAAAATAAAAAAGAGGAAATACCTATCGGCGTTGCCGATTGGCAAAAGTCGATTAATTTTAAATCCATAGAAGTGACCCGCTATCCTAAATATACTGTATTCTATGTGATACATATTTGAACAAAAATACTTATAGTGCCAGATAAAGACAGTGAAGAGTATGCTGGGTTACAGCGTTCCTGGGCTAGATATGATAAGTTACAGCGGATGAAGAATAAGGATGAAGAGGAGAGAAAGAAAAGACAGGCTCTACCAGACACAACATACATTGTACAACTTTATGTCATCGTAGATGTCTATGCGTACAATAAGTGAGTTTTTTTTTACATATTATTTTTTAATTGTGGTGTTAGTAACACTCATTAAAATGGAAATCATAATCATAAATAACTTTAACTTTTGTAATAGCTTATAGTAGTAGTAATATATGAGCAGATCTCCCTACCAAGTGTTTTTTCGTGGATTAGACCTTGGAGTTTAGGCAATGGGTTACGACGTTGGATGAATTCGCCGAGTTTATATTGTATTTCATTTGAGGGGTACTTGAGTGGCATTTGGGTGGCATTTAAGTGGCATTTGAGTTTTGATTATTTTTTTACTTAATTTGAACTTATAAATTTTGAATGTATGGCATTCAAGTTTTGATAATCTTGTACATAATTATATACATAACTTTAACTCATAGAGCATCTAGATTTTGAATGTATGGCGTTTAAGTTTTGATATTTTTTTGTAATTCGACTCATTATATCTACATTGAATAAATACAGTAATTAAAAATGAAACAATATGTGAATATATACATTTATTGTGCAATAAGTAGGGAAAATTTCATATAATATAGCTAGAGTCAGTAAATATTAAATAATGCCAAACACTACAACTTGTAATGACAATCAATGCATAAGCTTTTACTAAAAACTATCTTGAAAACCTTCAAAACATGATCCCAAATGGAAAAAAAATGGATAAAGTTAGATATTCATCTATTTGTTTACATCTACAAAAAAGAGGTATTTGGTGAAATATTTTTTCGATTTATTCAGTTTTCATTAATTTTTTACAAAAACAAATCATCCTCTAAATGGTTAAATTTCATCTAATTGTACAAATTTACAAAAAAACAGGGTATTTGGTAAAATATTCTTTCATTTCATTAAATGTTCATTATTTTTTTGCAAAAAAAGAAATCACCCTTTAAATGGTTAAATTTTATCTGTTTGTATATCTTTACAAAAAAACAGGGTATTTGGTAAAATATTTCCTTTATTCTATTCAATTTTCATTAATTTTTTCAATAATTGCTTAAATATACATTATTCACTATTTTCTTATTCTAATTGTACAAATTTACAAAAAAAACAAGGTATTTGGTAAAATATTCTTTCATTTCATTAAATCTTCATTATTTTTTTTTGCAAAAAAGAAATCATCCTTTAAATGGTTAAATTTTATCGGTTTGTATATCTTTACAAAAAAAACAGACTATTTGGTAAAATATTTCCTTTATTCTATTCAATTTTCATTAATTCTTTTAATAATTGCTTAAATATAAATTATTCATTATTTTCTTATTATTAGGTGAGCAACCTATCATACAAAATTAGTTTCTTGAGTGAGGGTTTTATCCTGCATTTTCCTTTTGAATTTTTTTCAAAAAATTTACCATTTTTTTCAAAAACAATCATTTATATATACAATTTCCATTATTTTTTTAAACAGAACAATCCCTATCTCTGAGAGGTTGGAGATATTGGGGTAGAAAACTTAGACATGATGATGAGAAGGCTATGGATTTTCCCGTTTAAGAACAAACCATTTTCGATAGCAATTTCAATTCGGAAAACTAAAACAATGTAATTTGTTTTTCAAAACGCAATCATCAGAAAGCTTTTGTCATGATGAGGAGGAGGCTATGGATTTACCCATTCAAGAACAAACCATTTTCGATGGCGACTTCAATTCTAAAAACGAATTAGAACTGAAGTATGTGGTATTACGTAATAATTTTTTTAAACAAGAACAAACCATTTTTGATAGCAACTTTAATTCTAAAAACTAAATCAATGTAACTTTTTTATTCTTTGTCTCCCATGAAATTGTTCAAAACGAATTAGAACTGAAGTATGTGGTATTACATGATAATTTTTTAAAAAAACACATCAAAATCGACAAATTACTCCTATAGATAGTTCAAGTTTACAATATTTGAGAATTAATCACAATAGAAACATTAAGCCTACTTGATAAAAAAGAATTTGACTGTTAAATTTAACTAATTGATTCAATGTTATTATTTGGATCTTTTGAAAATAAACATTTCAATGAAAACATCATATTTAGTCTTTGACACACTTGAAACCATTTTCCAGTAAATTTCACCAACAATATTTCAGAAATTTTTACTAGATATTTACAAGAAAAATGAGGTATTTTGGTAAAATATTCTTTTATTACAATCCTTTTTAATTTTTTATGTTTTAAAACAGGGTTTTATTACAAAGTTTTTTTGTTTTTTCAACTTTTTAAAAAAATAATCATTATAATATATAGTTTTCGATATTTTTTTAAAAAAAATAAATATATATATAGAGATTTTCACTTTATATTCTTTTATTCCATTCAATTTTCAATAATTTTTTGAGTGAGGATTTTATCCTACACCTTCCTTTTAAATTTTTTTATTTTTTTAAAAAATAATCATTGAAATATATAGTTTTCGATATTATTTTAAAAACAATGTATATATATATATAGAGTTTTTCACTTTATATTTACAAACCTTTGGTATTTGGGAAAATATTTTTTGATTTCATTCAATTTTCAATAATTTTTTGAGTGAGAATTTTATCTTACACAATCCTTCTAAATTTTTTATGTTTCAAAACAGAGCTTTATTACATTTTTTTGAACTTTTTAAAAAATAATCATTGAAATATATAGTTTTCGATATTTTTTGATTTTTTTGTACTTTTTAACTTTTTTAAAAACTGTCAAAAAATCACCAAATTACCTCTCTAGATGAATAAAATTTACTTTTTTAAAAAATAATCATTGAAATATATAGTTTTCGATATTTTTTGATTTTTTTTGTACTTTTTAACTTTTTTAAAAACTGTCAAAAAATCACCAAATTACCTCTCTAGATGAATAAAATTTACAAGTAAATAATTGTAATAGAAAATACCATATCTAGTTTTTACATTCATAAAACTGTTTTATAGTAAATTTTCTGTAATACAAACTACTATAGCTTACGATATCAATGGTTACAAAGCGCTTTTCTTGAACAATATCTTTCTCGATATTCTTCTGGTATATTATTAGACCCAGGGAGGAACTCTTGTATTCCGTATTCTCTGTGATCCAATAATTGACTAAAATACAAAAGTTATTCATTATATAAATAAATTTTACCGAATTTAAATTTTACTCTTAGCTACATTAGATAGTTTACATTATATATAACAGGAAAATAACTCACTGAGTTACATCATTCAGCTCAATATTTCTTAGGGAAAGTTCTTTACTCTGTTTTCTTTTTACGATAAAATGGACTAAAATAAAAAATGATGTATTAGTATAGTATGATTAAAATTAATGTAAAATAAATATAAACTTTCGTTATTTTTTCAACTTCTATGTAAAAGAAATACACTGATTACACACGAAAAAGTCCTTTTTTTTCATTTGGATTCGGAATGTATAAATATAAATATATATATATATATAATTTTAAAAAATGTTTTACAACAAACACTCATGAATAAGACATTTATGTGATAAAACGTGTTATTTACGTGAAAAATTAAGCATTTTTGTAAAATAATTATAACCTTTTGTGATTTTTTTTCAACTTCTAGCTAAAAAAATACACTGATTACACAAAAAACCCTTTTTTTTAATCCAAAATATATATAATTTAAAAATGTTTTACAAAAAATGTATATGAATTGATCATTTATGTGAAAAACTAAACATTTTTGTAAAATAATTATAACCTTTTGTTATTTTTTAAGCTTTTATGTAAAAAAATACACTGATTGCACAAAAAAGTCCTTTTTTAATCCGAAATAGATATAATTTAAAAATGTTTTACAAAAAATGTTTATGAATTGATCATTTATGTGAAAAAATAAACATTTTTGTAAGATAATTATAACCTTTTGTTGTTTTTTAAACTTTTATGTAAAAAAAATACACTGATTGCACAAAAAAGTCCTTTTTTTAATCCGAAATAGATATAATTTAAACATGTTTTACAAAAAATGTTTATGAATTGATCATTTATGTGAAAAACTAAACATTTTTGTAAAATAATTATAACCTTTTGTTATTTTTTAAACTTTTATGTAAAAAAAATACACTGATTGCACAAAAAAATCCTTTTTTTAATCCGAAATAGATATAATTTAAAAATGTTTTACAAAAAATGTTTATGAATTGATCATTTATGTGAAAAACTAAACATTTTTGCAAAATAATTATAACCTTTTGTTATTTTTTAAACTTTTATGTAAAAAAAATACACTGATTACACAAAAATGTCCTTTTTTTAATCCGAAATATATATAATTTAAAAATGTTTTACAAAAAAAAGGTTATGAGTTGATCATTTATGTGAAAAATTGAACATTTTTGTAAAATAATTATCACCTTTTTGTTATTTTTCCAACTTTTATGTAAAAAAATACACTGATGACACAACAAAATCCTTTTTTAAATCGAAATATATATATATATATATAACTTAAAAATGTTTTACAAAAATGTTCACAAATTTATCATTTTAAGGGGTTTTTCATTGTAAGAATACACAAAATTTTCACAAATCAACTTTTCAAAATTATGGTAGAAATTAATAAAACTTACCTATAGTGATATGAATCCCTTGAGTTATAGATTAGCTTCTCGAGAGTTTGTTCTCCACAGTCTTCTTTTTCAGCATCATCGAAGTGGTTGAGAAAATCCTCAGATTTTGGATTATCAGCCAGTTCCGAGGCTTGGACAAAGGCTTGATGAGCTGCGAGTACACTGATGTTGTGGAAAATTGAATTGTCTGCGTTTCGACTCAGACCCTTGAACAAAATCACTCCAAATCTCTCCGATGTCACAGCAGAAGCTATTTGATGAGGAATGCGCATATCTCCGATCAGTAATTCTTCATCTACAACACTTCTGTATTGAACTAGAAGAGTCTCTTCATTTCCATTCCATCGCCTGTCAGACTTTGTTATAACTTCAGGGTTTTGGAAACATATGACACTATCTGTTGGGAAATCCTGAAGATTAGCTACCTCGAAATAAGCATTGATTTGTCGCATACTTTTTTCTGGTAATACATCAAACACATTCTTACACCTCAAAGTAGTTCCTGTTTCTGTAGCAGCACGAAAAATTGCTTTTCCAGTCTTTTCAACACCCATGTAGATCAAAACCAGTGGTCTTATTTGCGAAGCTTCATTGACAAGTAATCCCGCTGCTAATGGAATAGTGCTCTTCACTCTAACTACCTTTCCATCCTTTTTATAGTTGTATATGATGGTGCAGTTCGTTTCATCATGGAGCTCAACGGTTAACACCTGCATAACTGTAGGTATTGGTAAATCTTCAACTTTGACTATGTTTTCAATGTTTCTTCTGGAAGCTGGAGATAGAGTACTTAACAGAGAGGCGCTTTTGATGATGAGAGTTGCCAGAGTATTCAGACTGGCGCTTTGAAAGGGGATCATAGTGCGTTGAAGAAGTACATTGTCATCAATCACCTTATCTTGTGAAGGTTTTGGTTCTTTATTCTTCAGTTGTTTTGTATTGACTTGTGTCGACATTCTAAAAGATAAAGTAAAAATCCATGTTATGATTTCTTTTTCAAACCAATTTGAAGATATATATACATATATATATATATTTACTCAATATCATACCGCTGTTAGTATCTAAATCGATAAAAATTAAATTTATACTCAATCAAGTTGACTTACCTCCAAACAGAAAAGTCCTTCTAGCAGTTGTAGTAGATGATGTTGTAGTAGATCTTGCTCCTTCAGTTGCTAATGTCGAAGTGACTGCTTTCTGTGTAAAAACAGTGCTTCTTATATAGCTGAAATCATGCCATTTATCATAAGGTTAAATTAATGAAACATTGTTTCTACGGAAGAACACCAATGCTTTCGCGGGAATAAATAATTTATTTTCACGCGAATACAAACCAATGCTTTCGCGGGAATAAACATTTTATTTTCACGCGAATGGAAACTGTTGCTTTCGCGGGAATGAATACTTTATTTTCACGCGAATACAAACCAATGCTTTCGCGGGAATAAACATTTAATTTTCACGCGAATGGAAACTGTTGCTTTCGCGGGAATGAATACTTTATTTTCACGCGAATACAAACCAATGCTTTCGCGGGAATAAACATTTAATTTTCACGCGAATGGAAACTGTTGCTTTCGCGGGAATGAATACTTTATTTTCACGCGAATACAAACCGATGCTTTCGCGGGAATAAACATTTAATTTTCACGCGAATGGAAACTGTTGCTTTCGCGGGAATGAATACTTTATTTTCACGCGAATACAAACCAATGCTTTCGCGGGAATAAACATTTTATTTTCACGCGAATGGAAACTGTTGCTTTCGCGGGAATGAATACTTTATTTTCACGCGAATACAAACCAATGCTTTCGCGGGAATAAACATTTTATTTTCACGCGAATGGAAACTGTTGCTTTCGCGGGAATGAATACTTTATTTTCACGCGAATACAAACCAATGCTTTCGCGGGAATAAACATTTAATTTTCACACGAATGAAAACTGTTGCTTTCGCGGGAATGAATACTTTATTTTCACGCGAATACAAACCAATGCTTTCGCGGGAATAAACATTTTATTTTCACACGAATGGAAACTGTTGCTTTCGCGGGAATGAATACTTTATTTTCACGCGAATACAAACCAATGCTTTCGCGGGAATAAACATTTAATTTTCACGCGAATGGAAACTGTTGCTTTCGCGGGAATGAATACTTTATTTTCACGCGAATACAAACCAATGCTTTCGCGGGAATAAACATTTTATTTTCACGCGAATGGAAACTGTTGCTTTCGCGGGAATGAATACTTTATTTTCACGCGAATACAAACCAATGCTTTCGCGGGAATAAACATTTTATTTTCACGCGAATGGAAACTGTTGCTTTCGCGGGAATGAATACTTTATTTTCACGCGAATACAAACCAATGCTTTCGCGGGAATAAACATTTAATTTTCACGCGAATGGAAACTGTTGCTTTCGCGGGAATGAATACTTTATTTTCACGCGAATACAAACCAATGCTTTCGCGGGAATAAACATTTTATTTTCACGCGAATGGAAACTGTTGCTTTCGCGGGAATGAATACTTTATTTTCACGCGAATACAAACCAATGCTTTCGCGGGAATAAACATTTAATTTTCACTCGAATGGAAACTGTTGCTTTCGCGGGAATAAACATTTTTTTTCAGGCGAATAAAAACCAATGCTTTCGCGGGAATAAATAATTTATTTCCACGCGAATGGAACCCATTGCTTTCGCGGGAATAAACAATTTATTTTCACGCGAATACAAACCAATGCTTTCGCGGGAATGAAAGATTTATTTTCACACATTCACCTATATAAGAGACAACGGTTTCAGACAGAAAGCATCCAGTTCAACAACAGTGAGCAAAGGAGCAACATCTATCTACTACATCTTCCATTGCAACTACTAAGAGTTCTCTCTTCATAAAGGTAAAACTTAAATTCAAATATTTCCGCTAGCTAACACAACTATCTGAAGGCTTTATGACATATCTATCTTTAAATTGGTTATAAAGAATTGAACCAATTTTTTCTGTTTTTTCAGAATGAATACTCAAGTCGTAGAAAGTCAACCATTGTATCTAAAGTCGGAATCTCAGCCTGATGAAAAGGTAAGAATTAATAAAAAATACTATTTAACACCTGTTGAACACCTTTAATTATTTTAGTTATCTAATTATCGCTTGTATTTTAGAACAATGCAACAACAAATCCAATCTACTTAAAGGACTTCCTTCCAGAAATGTATCATAACTATGTGATAAATAATGATGTTGTTGAAGAAAAAGCTGTAGAACGTTTGACATTTCAAGTTATAATATTCTGTATAACTCAACACATGATGAGTATGGGGATGTGTTGTAAGAAACGTGATATATCTACAGAACGTTTTGATGACATTATAAAAAACGGTTTCGAAATCGTTTTGTCAATGGTGGAAGTCGTTAATATTAATAATTTTTTAAAAGAAATTGAAAGAAGTGCTTGGAATCAAATAGTTTTCAAAAAATTATACAATATGACATGGAACAAAAAAACTTTTTATAAATTCAGAAAGCATATTTATAATTATGTCCAAATAGATAAAGCTCTATCCTCTTCTGTAGGTATTTTAGAACTAATGTTGGAAGCGTTTCATACATATTTATGAAAAATTTTTAGTTGTTTTTTATTATTTTACAATATTTTGTTCAAACTATTATATTTTATTTCTTACCAATTTAGATGTTAAAAGCGGTATGATATTAAGTAAATACATATATATATATATTTGAATGCATCCTTTGTTGTCTGTCTCCACATCCCAATAGTTTAATAAGCACATTCTCAATCTACCATAACTCTATGATCTTAACTGCTTTTGGCATAAATACATATATATATATATATATATAAGACACTCTAAGTAATAAATACACTCTTAGCCACTCATGCAAATATTACCCTTTTATTTTTAGAATGTTATGGATGCTCTTTCTGAAGAGCTCCTTAGCACAGATCCATATCCAACAGAAAATAAAATGAAAAACGGCAAAACAACTCCTAAGAGAAGGAAAACTGCTCCAAAAAAGCGAATAGTAAGGAAACGAAAACAAACAGTGAGAAAACAAACTACTTCCGTTGATAAGCAAACAATGGAGAGTGCAGCTATAACTCATTTAACAGTTGAATGTCTCAACGAAAGGAGAGCTAGGGAATTAGAAAAGTCTAAAGGTTCTCAAGTGATTGACTCACCAAAAGTTCCGATTTGCAAAACATTTGAAGATCTTCCTATCCCAAGCATTATGCGAGTGACTGGTGTGATACATCCATCAAGTAAGGAGAAGTGTAGATATTCTCAAGTACACTACCATGATCCTTCAGATATAAATGAACTCGAACCCAAAATACTCCTCTGTCCAGTTGAAATAGCTAAAAACTTCAACTGTGATAATTACCCCCCTCCGTTTAACGTTGTATATTTGGGTAGAAAGGGAAAACCAAAAAATAAAAACGTTCTTTGGTATGATGTCAGACGTGTTAGCAGACATCCTCTAAGCAAAAAGAAAGCTGAAGAGGAATCACTATATTTTAGTACATTGACTAAATGTCAGCTCAAACGCTTCTTGAACATCAACACCCTCAATAGTTTTCAACCCGGCGCTATTTTTCCTTACCAAGATGTTGTTGATAGATTCGTTCCTCATCGATTTAAAGGAGGGCAGTCGAATGTAATTTGTATCCGTTATAGCATTGAACAATGTGGAGAAACGCTGTTGAAGACGCTCGCCATACCAGACAAATATGCTTCAGAAGCTAACAAATATACTCCAGGTGTGATGATCTACAGAGGAAAAACAAACCACGGAAAATTTAAGACAGAATACGATCTTTCATTTTGCTCTCCATACTGTCTCGGTCGAATGTATTGGAAACAATATTGTGATCAAGCAAAGCACAACAAAACAATATTAGAAATTGATGATGATGATGAACTTGAAGATTTTCTATGTGGAGACTTTGATGATTTTGAGACAGGATATGTTGCTGAAAAAAATGATGAGTGTTTTAGCGATGGATAGTCTCTAATTCAAAAAACAAGTTGGACAATGTGACTTGGTGAGCTATTTCCCTTTTCTATATAATGTAAACTATCCAATGTAACTAAAGCTATAATTCAATTTCATGTAATTATTTTAAATTTTTGTTTAATCATTCTATACTAATACATAACTTTTTATTTTAGTTCATTACGAATTCAAAAGCACATAAAACAGAAGTCTCCCTTCTTAAGATATAACATCACTACATCAAAGACATCATTGTAAAAAAAGACTATGTATTAATTGTTATTACTTAGTATTTACTGACTCTAGCTATATTATATGAGATTTTCCCTACTTATTACACAATAAATGTATATATTCACATATTCTTTCATTTTTAATTACTGTATTTATTCAATGTAGATATATCTCCTCTCTCTCAAGATATCATATGAGTCGGAATTACAGAAAATTATCAAACCTTAAATACCTTACATTCAAAATCTAGATACCCTATGAGTTATAATTATGTATACAGTTATGTAATAATTATCATAACCTAAATGCCATACATTCAAAATTTAGATACCATATAAGTTCAAATCAAGTAAAAAAATAATCAAAACTCAAATGCCACTTAAATGCCATTCAAATGCCACTCAAATACCCCTCAAGTAAAATACAATATAAACTCGGCGAATTCATCCAACGCCGTAACCCATTGTCTCAACTCCAAGGTCAAATCCACAAAAAAACACTTGGTAGGGAGATCTGCTCATATATTACTACTTATAGTGAATATTGATACCTACTAATAACAATAAATAATCAAAATAATGAAACACATAAATAATAAAATAATAGGAAGTATTATCATCATTAATAAACTACAAAAATTAAAAAAAAGAATAATAATGATTAGCTAATAATTAATAATATAGTATGAGATTAATAAAACTCGACCCCCTAACATTCATGGTGAACCCCCTAACAAATTCCTCCAACCCCCTAACAAAAAATTTTCCGCACTTCGCGCGGTTCTATTTCGATAGGGGGTTGGATTTTTAACTCAAAACCCCCCTGCCTACACTTGATTGTAATCAAAGTTGATATCCTCAAATCACACTCAACAAACATTGATGAGTATTTAGAATAAAACACGCTTTGAATTTTTTTAATCTTATTTGAAATTCATAGTTTATTTTATAAGTGTAAATAATAATGTATGTCTGAACAAAAAACTTGTTTTGTTAAAATACTGATATATATTATAGGCTGAGGAACTTGTCTACCCAGGTTGGTTGGACTGGAGGTACTCGCGACTTTATAGCCTTTTTTATTGGTCATCAGGCTAATGAGGTGAAAACACTTACATTGTACATAAATCCCATCGTGTATGGTTATTGCACTAACTGTCTAAATTACGCATTGAAATGAACCATTACAGGAACTAAAGTTGACAGGAATAAATGTAGACCTAGCTGAAATGAATTAAAATACCTCCTGGAATGAACCTTGGCAGACCAGGGATAAACGATGATCGTTTTAGAGAAAAAAGTTTGACTTTCGTTCCCAAATTGTGAAAATCGGTTCCCAGAGCCAAATGAAATATCATTTCGAGGTTCAACCCAGGAGTTGTCTACTTTTTATATTCTAAAGACTATCCTCAGTAGTATAATAGGAGCGGATATCCATAAAAATGTGAAATTTTTGAGAATGTTTATAAACTTGTTTGTTTGATGTTATTTGTTGAGGGAATGCGAGTGAGTTTTGTAAAAACAACTGTCTAATAGAAAAAATGTGAAAGCCTCCAGTAACAAAAATGTGAGAAAATGTGAAAATGTGGTCAAACTGCTTTATTAAAGACTTTATATTCTGGTTGAAATATTGTTATACAAAAATGTGAGTGTGTAAAAGTGTATTTTTTTATAAATTGTTAGGACAGTGCTTCCGACAGTTATGTTTTTTGAGCTTTAATGTGAATTTTGATTGTTATTTTAATGTCTAGGTCAAGTGTGTTTTTTATAGGGATTTAGATTGTAGTTGAAATGCGAATTTGGTTTTGTTGTTACAATTTAATTTTTATAGTAAAGTTTGGCTTAAAACCGGGTTGATACATCTGTTTTAGCTGCTGAAGGTAATTTATTTGATTATATTAGGTATAACAAGTATAATATAATAGACAGTAGTATCTATAGTTAGCAGAATAGGTAATTGCGTGCATACTACGTAAAATTGTTTTAAAACGATTGTTACTCCTTTGAATTTGCGAAGTTTCTTTCAAGTTTTAAGATATGTAAATACATTGCCAAATTTTGTTACATTTAAGGTCGGCGACGATGGGAAGAGATTTTCCGTCCATGAAATTATTTTTTTTTCTCAAGCAAAAAGTATAAATCCTGAAGCATCTGCTATGTCAATATAAATTAATACTATGTAAGAGAGGGATTCGGAACAATAAAAAATGAGGCATCACAGAATTCAATGATAATTACCTGTATGGAATAAGTATTTGAAAGAAAGCAAACCTCATAATTTTTAAGCGACAACACTTAATATTCGTTTCACGAGCACTTGAAATTGGGAAGTTTTAGCATTCCAGGAAAGCTACTTGGGCTCAGAATAGTGACGACGCTTGAGCTTGACCAAATGATGTCATTTGTGCAGCAGCGCTATTGGATAAAAACTTTTTGTCAATAGTCTCAATGCTATTACTGGTGCTAGATGTATTTCAATAACTTTATGCTTGGATGCCCTCAATTGTTTGGGGGAATGTGGCAACATTCATAGCATTTGTCTTGTCCAAAGTACCTACATCATTATTCCAGTCACAGGTCTGAATTGTAAAACCAATTTTTTTTCACAAAATTGCCCTTATTCTTTTCAACTGTATAAAATAACTGATTTTTGCTGCTTTTAAACATAATCCTCAATTTTATCTCAATTAAAGAACTTTTGAAAGTTGGATGATGGTAAGTCCATTGCTAGGAGAAACTCTGATTAAGAAAAAGTTTTGTAAAGTTTGTTGGAATTGTTTGTGAAATCCATGAAAAAAATTTTGTTGACGTTATATATAATACCTAACCATTACAGCATGTAAACTTTTACGGGTTCTTTTAGTACGTGTTGACAGCCATTTCTTGTGCATTTCAAAATCTCCTTTTTACTTTCAAAGAAAACTTTTTCTTTAAACTCATCGCGATAATTGAGATGACTGCATAGGAAACCCATATGAGTAGCATGTGTTTCAATTTTATGAACATCCTGAAGAAAATTCAATCCCATTGAAACATGTTGAGGTGTTTTTCTCTTGTGATTTGTCTTTTTTCTAGAATCATCCAAAACTCTTTTTTCATGTGATTTGCTATTAATCTTAGGTTCCTGTAAGATATTATTTGTGTCACTGATTGATTGGTATTCATAAAAGTTGTCTGTAGCTTTTGTTTTGTCCAATGAATGCAAATCTTCAATCATATGTTATACTTGTATAAATTTGGAAGCTAGCCAATTATCATCAACACTATTTTTATATCGTCACTGTTCCTGGCTTTACACAAAACTTTTTAATCATTTTTTTTTTATCCGAGCCTGTGAGATCCGATTTAACTTCCAGTCTTTATTTTTTAATCCATGCCTACATTTTTCTTTTACTTTTTTGTTCACTTGTGAACCTTTTGATATACTTTGGTCTGTTTTTCATCAGCAGAAACGAACAATCTGGAAACCAGCAAGCGTATTCCTCCCACTGTATGTCATATTCTTTCCCATCTCTGATTTCTGCAAAGCATAAGAAACATGTCATTGAATCGGGTGAATGAAAATGAGCTACAAAAATTGGTTTTAAATGCAACAAGCTTCTATTTTTCATTGTTGAAATGCCTGCTCTCTCACTGAATTGGCTGCCTACTTGGTCACACCATTTTAACCAGTCGTTATGCCTAATGTCAAGGCTTCTGTGGCTTAGCTCACTTTCCATTGCTGATTTTGCTCACTGAGTGTTTGGTTTTAAGGAGAGTGATGTTTTTGAGATCATCTCCGGTTAAATTCGTCGCTCTGCATTTCCAGTTATGACATTTGAACACTCTTCACGAACTGGCGAGATGGGAAATTTTCACTCAAATAAGGTGTTTCTGTTTGGCCTTCCATTTAAGCAGCTTTCTTCTGAAAAAAGAGCATTGGATGCTGTCGTCTTGTCTGATGCTGTAAAGTCTGGCTTAAATCATGTTATCACCCGACAATAAATCTTGATGCGACCAGTTAGTAAAATAAGATTTTCTCCAATAACCTCCATCAAACATCTCACTCTGTCTTCTAACGAATGACAACTCATTATAGATAACATTAAAAAACTCTTTTGAGAAAAAATCTTCAATTTCCTTTCCGCATTTTTAATGACATTGCAGAACAGGCATTATCGAGAAGGATGACAGCAACCTAAATCTGGGTGAGAAAAATTGTAATATAAACGTGTTAATCCAATGAACTAGCGGTAAGGTGGTAATAGTTTTTCCTTGAGTACAACTCTCGATATTTTAGAAATATTTTTCTCATTTTCTCTTATCACTATTTTCAGCATACACACCATTTACTGTGTGCCTTATGTCTAGTACATGATGAACAGTATTATATTGAATCAACTGTTTCCTATGGAGCAGATCTAACAATTATAGTCATTAACTTGTTGATGATTGCGGAAGAATTATCATTGTGGAGTTTTTTTTTCATTATCAGTCAGTAACTAATCAACCATGTGATTGTGCACAAGTTGTCATTCTCCAATTAAACCAGATTCCTCATAAAAAACTAAAAATGAGAGAAAAATCATTGGTAATAAATTTGTTTCTTACATTTTGAACTTGATGTTCAATAAGACTAGGAAACTAATTAAACTCTTTCACTAGAATGAATATCTCTGAAAATTCACACCTTTTTTAGGACTTCTTTTGGCCCCAGCATTGCAAAAACTGTAAATATATGTGTACCGGACAGACCTAAAATTGCCGAAACTTAAACTGCTGTGTCACACAGTAACTCATTGAAAACAGCGCACTAACGATTGCATTGAAATCTTAGAATTTTATCAAATGGTTAATCGCTCACAATCATCCCGAGGAGAATAGCAAACTTGTTGGGGATAACTGTCGCTAATTGGAAAATCGCTTCAGATCTTAAAATTTGTACTAATCAAGAGTATTGGAAAACATGCTGCTGCTTGGAAGGATTGTTTTTGATCGATGCTGCATTCCTATTACACATTAAATCATCTCTAAAGTAAACCTAATGATCTCCACCACTTACCGATGACCTTGAAACACTTGTTATCTGTCACTAATTTAAATCTTATGCTTATCAGCATTTACTTATTTTATACTTTAACTACTGAACAAAGTGATTTTTTCTGTAGATAAAATTAAAAACCACACAGATATGCAGCCTGACAAAAAAATTTACCTGAATTCGACAAACAGTTTAAAGGCCTGGCTACACGATCGCAAATTCCGTGCGTTATTGCACAAGAGTTCCGAAAGGTCAACGCATTTTGCTTATTGCCCTGGCTTTAGTCGTTTTGCAAACTTTTAACATGTTTAAATTATGCGTTGTGCTTTGTTCGACGGTCCGTGCAATATTGATTGTGATTGGCTAAAGCAGTCTACAGTGAATCCAGTTAGGCGCGCTTCAGTGATTTTGATTCAACCGCTAGTAATAAAAACTACTAACAAGACCGCGGCTAACTAGCTACACTACTACTATTGGTTATTACTTCAGCTAAGATAATACAACTCCTCAGCGCAACGTAGTTCAATGCACAGAACTTGCGTTCGTGTAGCACCTAGCTTTTAGTGCGTTGAAATTGCACAAAGCATAGCACACGGAATTTGCGATCGTGTAGCCAGGCCTTAACAGTTATGGAGCAAAATGCATTTTTTTAGGAGTTGTCCTCTCAATTACTAATTGAAGTGACAACTACTGCACTCTAATAGTAAAAATAAACTTGGCAATTTTCCAAGTGAGTGGATTACTGCTTGAATGAATAGGAGTGTATCAAATTGTCTTGATAAGAATAAAGTAACTCATGGATGGTGTTAACTAGCTCATTTTAGGAGTTGTCCTCTCAACAAAAGTGGTTACAAAGCGAATATGTTGATGCATCATGGCTACTATTTATTATATCATACCTATTATATCTATGTTATAATCAAATAAATTACATTATTTGTCAAAGCAGACGTATCCACCCAAATTTAAATTTAACTGCATAATAAACATTTAATTGTAACTACAAACTTAATCACAATGAAAAATAAACTTAGGTTCAGACATTAATGCAACAATCTAAATTTACATTTAAAGTATTATCAACACAGATATTTACTGAAGAAGCATAACTGTTGAGGTCACTGTTCAAACAATTTATGGCAAAATATTACTTTTACATGTTCACATTTTCACATAACCACATTTCAGACAGAATATTAAAAAATATTTTTGTCTATTTGACATCATTTTACACAACCAACTCACATTCACTCAAAAAGTAACGTAAAACAAAATGAATTTGAACACATTCTAGGGACTTTCATATTTTCTTACAGAAATCTGCTCCTATCTTACTACTTACGCTGACACGTCGGTTTATACGTTACCGGCATATTTGTTGACACGAGTCTCGTTGTCAACAAATATGCCTGTTTGTCGAACAACGAAATTGATGAGCTCATTTTTCTATAAGTATGGTAAATTTTAGAATTTTATTTTAATTGCTGAATGAATAACCTTGTAAATTTTTCTTTTTGCATTTTATTAGAACAATTTTTTCTAGTGGAATTCTCTCCGGTGCATCATTTCATAATGATTTTAGGAGGAAAATAATAAAACATAACATAACATAACCATAAATAAACATCGACACATTTTACTCGAGTGTCAAAATTTTCTACTCTACAGTACGATTTACATTTATTTTAGTTCTGACTGACATTAATATTCGATGAATTGTCTACTTTTGTTTTGTAGGTTGACACGAGATATCGGGGCATTAACTCTTTCATTTCTCCTGTCTTAGCAAGATGGACTATTGGAACTAAACTTTCTTACCTCCTTGTTGCTGAGGTTAGTTTCAGCATTGCATCATTTGATAAAACAATACATAGGCATACTCGTGACATACTGGTCTTAGAATGCCTTAACCAATCATTAATGTGTCTAGCGAGACTTTTGCGGTTTTAAAAAGCAGTTTAAAATTAACCTACCAGGAAAACTTGAGCTCTTTATAATGTTTCTACATAAAATTATAAGGTTGTTTTTTAAAACAGGAAATTCTTTTCAGGAAATTCAATAATGAAGTGTGGTAGCTAGCAGTATCGTGTAACAACTAGCCTGTCGTGTAGACATTGTGGTTTTGCGTGCATGAGTTGTCACAGTACCTGTAAACTAAATACTAATTAGCTACAGCCACAGCATACGCAATGAGCTACTATATTACTACAAAGTTTTTAATAACTATGCAACAAGATGAATTTTTATGCAAAAAAAAGGTTAAGAGGTCATGTGATACCAACCAAATGGACATTCCTAGTTTAGCTCTTGGACTCTACAAAGGACTTTACACTCACAAAGTCAGTTCTTTAGCCCAGAAAAAGTTTTCTGTGACTTTCTCTGACATTTTTTACAAGGTGTAGTCCAGCAGTTGCTGAATAATATCGAATAAACTGTTTTGTTTGTTGTCATATCATTTATTCTTCATTATTACAAATATACGAATAATAAAACAGTTCACAATCAGAAACTTTATTCAGTGATCAACATTGGAGCCCAAAATTTTCTTCTGAAATCATAATCATGATGGCTTGTCATTTAAAAAATTGTATGCTCCTCCAACTTCTATTGTTTTCATTTTTCATTCATGAGCAAGTTGTATATTATTTTGTTTTAGCCTCGATAGCACCTAAACCACATATGCCCTAATATGGGCCTTGTACTTTCATGTTTTTATGATTTGTTTGACTTTCACACCAGGTTGTGTCGTGTTCCAAATAGACAGTATTTCGACAATAAAAACTAAAAATATAGTTGCTATATTTCTTATTTCACGTTTCCCTGAAAATTTGGCAAGGAAGCATTTTAAAATTATCGTGGCAACTCATCCACGGAAGTCGGCAGTCACAATATTTGCAAACTCTGTATTAGTAGTTGCAAGTTTATGGTTGATACGGATAAAATATGCAATCGATAAAAACTTATTTATATATTAAAATACACTATTTATATGATATACATGGGCTAGCCCGTGTGCGCATGGACAGTGTCTTTAGGCATGTAAAAATTATTTGTTGCTTGTGCGCCAATGAGTGAACGTAAATCATAAGTTGCTGTAATCGGCCTTATTAGCATATTATTGCGTGTTGCGTTACGGTCAGACACAACTTTGGTAACTCCAGATGGGAGTGCTCAGGGTGTAGTCAACTCCAGATGGGAGTGCTCAGGGTGTAGTCGACTCCAAATAGAAGTTAAACCAACTGCAACTAACTCTTGAGTAGACGAATATGCAGTGTTGTTGACTGACAAGAACACATGTCCATTCAACAATGAGGTAGAATGAGTCAAAGTGTCCTCTTGTCTATTCTTTTTCTCTCAGCGTGTTTTCTTGCAATCAGATACTCTGGTTAAGCCCTGGATGAAAAGCAAGGTAGTGGTACTGCATCTGATCTGTCACTTACACTAGCTAATGTCTACTAGCGGTCAAACATTTCATAAGCGCATTAACTTCCACAAACCAGAATGGCTCACTGGCAGAGTGCCCAGTTTCTTCACTACAGGGGGCACAGGCTCAAGCCGACTCCTTGTCAGTATTTTTCAGCAACTGTCTGGGCTCGTGACCAGAGAGTTGTGCAAGTTCATGCTAGATGTATATCTAGCCATCTTTGTGTTTTGAGAGAGGTATGGGCAAAGTAAGATGCTAACAAGTTACATCACAACTATAATAGTGTGGGGAAATTTGCTAGCAACCTATGTACAAAATATTTGGCTACATCGTGCCAATATTTAGCAGCAATAAATAACAAATAAGAAAATGACTTGACAGTAACCAGGCTGTTGGCTATCAACCAATATATATTTAACTTCATGCTACAGAACAATTATGAGCTTCAACAGCATAGGCTCTGTACACAACCACCATCGACATGAAGGTACCCAGCCTATCTCTACCAGAACACAGGCTAAAGATACTGATGCAATATTACTGTTTTACTTTGAGGCCCTACCCCATTTACCAAGACACCCCTGGAGGTCTCACTCTATCCCCAACACCGCTTAAGAACTTTTTTGGATTAACCCTTATGATTGCTGTTTTTTGGAGACACAGGACCCTGTTCACTGTGTAGTTGTGTGCTGACTCTACGTAACTGAATCAGCTAGCCATAATCATTATGGCTGCACAGTAAGCATCGAGTGCCGGTAGACAGCTCACAGGACTATGGAAACCATGGCCATCGAAGCTTTCCAAAGACTTTCTCAACATCCAGCTCAATAGCTTTTATAACCCCTAAACACGACAACCATGGGGGCGTCGAACATTTCATCATCCTTTTCTTTGAAGTGACAGAAGCCAATGAAAGGGGAGCAATGACCGCCCTCCTTCATGTTAGGGAAGACTACATCGATATGCTATTAATTGTGGCAAGCTGCAACATCTACAAGAACTATTTGCTGCCTTTGGATTCCATATTGGGATGACACCTAGAGAAACTCGAGCCAATCTTGCAAGTTTACACTAACTTTATAAGACGAGTCTTCAGGAGCAAGCAGATGAGATGAAAAAGGTGGTACAAGCTGCTTAATGATGTATCTTAAAGACGCCAACGGTGCTGGACATGTTCATCAGCACCTTAGGGATCTTTTACCTCCAATGAAACTTGATGATGGTCCAGTCACCCACATTAGAGAAAGCAGGGGGAGCTGAAAATCAGTTTTTGCAACTCAGAGTCAACCCTGGAGATCAGTCCTCTAAGGCTAGAGTAATAGACCAGCTGTATTGACAAGACAAGGATATTATCAGTACACCTCAGAAGCGCCACTCATGGTCACCCTCTCCTGTTCAACAACAATTTTCTGAAAGTAATCATGGAAGCCATACAATAATTGGCTACAAAGGTGAAACATGTGAGGAATGAATCAATTTCCACATCTCAGTCCCCCCACCCCTCTGCCTACTTATTGCTGTTCATGCAAAGGAGTCGAAAATTGTTAGTCGGAATATCCAACCAGACACACCCCACAACCACACACCCCATTCAAGCAACACTCAGAAAGAAAACAGGCTCAGCCAATAGGGCAACCAGGAACTACAAAGCAATACTGTCTTGTGTAGAATGGTTTAACCTTGTAAGATTGATTATATCTCCTACTATACCCCAGAGTTCTACGAAGCAACCGCCCCTCATAAAACTGTCCATTCCTCCCAATAGTAAGGCACCCTGTTCGTGGCATGTACTCGTGTCCGAAGAACATACTGCTTTGAGAAAACAAAAAGCAAAATCCCTTAGCTTCTGAATCTGCCAGACCGGTCCACTACGTAGGAAACAACCCGTTCTCCAAATCCTAACAAAGCAATAACCAAAATTGAAAAACCATCAAGGCCAGTGCAGAGGAAATGTTTTAATCTTTAGCCCCCAGAAATCAGGCCCACAGACTCGCTTCTGCTGCAACTGGTTCATTTTTACCAATCCAATTATTTCCCACCTGGAAAACTGGGAGGTAAGCCTGTGTTGATACTTATAAACCCTGGGTGCTTGACCAATCTTTTGGCTCGCTATGTCCATGGCCAACTACTCTCAACCACCTGGCTACACTGCAGGAGAGCGATTCTTGTGTTCTATTTGCCGATGGCCCTCACATAGAGTTCTGCAGTATGATACGCTTGCTGCAAGATTTGGAGATATCAAGTCTGAGGCAATGTTTGTTGTAAGACGAAGAAGTGAGGATGCAATCCTAAGGATACTTTCCTCATCTCACAGTTGTGCCAAGTACAGTGTGGTGAATCTATAATTGTTGTCAATGACTAAAAACTCCCCTGTACTGAGTCATAATCACAACCAGTTCCTAAAAATCCAACCCCAGAACCGCTTCCCTCTAGCTCCACTATGAAACGAAGACAGTGCCAACTTTCTACAGTGTCTGTAGTAGCCTACAAATCCTGGGCATGTGAGAGGGCAGCCATAAAATGGCCCCTCTAGAGAAACCGGCTCAATACTCCATGTAGAATCAGGGATATTAAAAAATACCATCAATCGCTCCTACGCTCCTGTTGATCAAACCCCCACAGAAAAACCACTTCGAAACATTCAAAAAATGCTCATGTGGAACCTCTCAAACACTATAGACAATCTATATCTTGACATGTAAACATGCCCAAATACAACCTAACCAGCAAATGAAGAAAGTCAAGGTTTGTGTAGAAGGTGGGAGAAAAATGGTCGCTACAAACGTCCTTACCAAAGCCACCCTTCTGGTGTTTAAATTTATTGGAGTGGCCAAAAGCGTTTCTATTACATAGCTCCATATCAATAAAATCCAAAAATGCTGTTAGAAATGGCAGCCTCTAAAAATATTACTTCATCCCTCAATTAGACTACGCTTATCTTTACAAGAAATGAGTTAGAACTACAGAAGTGCCTGCATGTCAGACAGCAACCCTATGTCTCTACTTGACAGCAAGTTTAGCCGTACACAGCAGTGGCTGTCTACTAACACCGGCAATATGGAACAAAACTCTGAATAACAGCACTTTGTCAACCTTGATCTTCTGGAGGATGAAAAACTGCTGCTAGAAGCAGTTACTGCTGAGCTGTGACTAAGGGGGTGCTGGATGGAGTACACCTGGAGGAAGTACCTATCAAGGAGCATTTAGTCCCCATAAATGAATTGACAAATGACAAAGAACAATCCACCAAGGAAGGAGTAAATGATAAAACCACTAGAAAAGGCACTAGTTTATTACCAAACAACTCCGGGTGATCATATGTCTTGTAGAGAGTCATGTTAAACATACCAAACGTCTGGAGACCTAGCATACTACTCAAAAGCCCGAAACCCAAAGGCACAAATTCTGGCTGATGAATCCATAAATCAACTTGGCTTCAATGGTGAATTATGACCTTTGAGGTGGATAATGCCCCACTGAATATCCAGCGGGATCCATGAATGCATCTCACAGATAGCAAGGAACTTAACATCTCCCAGTTTGTGCCTCAAAGTAAACAACAATTAAAGATCCATGTGCACCACCACTATGCTCAGCATTACTGCAGTTGCGGATACAACAATAAAAGTTCAGACCTATTCTATCTGCACCTAAGTTGGTCAGATGAGGAACAAAATAAGGAACACCATCACAAGATCAGGCTCATTTATGCTGTGGACGAGGCACTCTATGGTATTTTTTTATCGTTTCACCGGTCGTAGCTGGAGATAAAACTTGCAGCCTTGCCTATCTACTCAACTTGGTCAACCAAACTCCATATCTTCAGTTGCAAAAGAAGCTTCCCTGGTCCAACTTCCTCCCCCAAGAGAGACAATATGGTGGTACCAAGGCTTTTCTTTCTCTCCTCTTGGAAAAACCGTACAAGATTTCTCAAAATCCAAACAGGAAGGAAACTCCCCAACCATCACTAATTCCTTACATCTAACACTAAGCTGGAAAACTCATCCTCGATCCTAAAATAACTTCAAAACCCTTTTCTTACACCATCCTAACTGACAAAATTGAGTTGGACTATGAGAACTTTACACAGCAAATAAACGCTAAGGCCACTCAACTCCAGAAAACCCTGAATGAACTACGAAAGAAGGTAGCAAATAAGGACCCAAGCTCAAAGGTGAAAGACTGATATGCAAGATCGACTACCTAGCTGAGAAAGTCCGATAATTTTATATTCACCTCTTTTAACTTGTGAATATACTAACTATCGTACTATTCAGGGCAAATATATATATTGTTATATTTAGTACAGTTATCTTTTCTTCTACCTTTATAAACTTGTTCTATCAGTGACTGACCATCACTGATAGAATCGAGTATGTGGAAAAGTCTGCTATCAGCCCGTGTGAAAAAAATGTTTGGCTACTTGGTGTTAATATTTAGCAGCAATAAATATACCATGAGCAAATGAGGCTATGAGCCACTATATATCTATATAGGTACATATATATATCTTAATCTATGCTACAGAGTAATTTTGAGCTTCCAGAAGGTTCTATGCATGAGCGAGCAATAGGTATTAGGCAATAGCATTAGGTATTGCACACAGCCACCAGCGCGGCGGTAGATTAGCACACTGAAATTACTTACAATACAATGTAGCACAAGCTAGCTCTGGGTAAAAAAAGCTGTAGACAGCTAAAACTTCAATGGTCAGCCTACTACAAAAGCGCTTTCAAGCGACAAAAGTCTCAAAGAGCTTGATCACTCTTCAACAATTTGCAACTTCTATTTTTCTCCAATATCCACAAATGTTGGGTAAAAAATTGAATCCCTAAATATGAATACTATATTTATTCTTGTAAATAAAATCATTAGTAGACACCAGTAGAAAGTTAAACGATTTTATAAAGTAAAGATCTATTGTTATCTGGTTAAAATTTGAACTTTGTTGTTGACACAGAAAATGCAAGAGCTTAAGGATAATGCTTTGAAACATAAGTGAGATCTGTGTTCAACCACTTTGTAATGTAATTAGCTAAACACTCTAAAACTTGCTCTATTAAAATCGTGTCATAGAGTTTCTCAAGTCAAATTTTTAAAATAAATTTAATGTTGATACCAGTACAGTTCAATTTTACCTGCGCATCAGCAAGCTTGAAAAAAATAGCACTAAAAAGGGCTAGTATATTGGCATATTAATTTATTAACTTAACTAGGTTTATCGGTTGTCATTCGATAAATTTTTTTTATGTTCATACAGAATTGCTTAGCATGGCCCCTATTGGTGCAGTAGCAGTGTACAGCTCCATAAGTGACAATTGGCTGCTGCCAGCTTATTCTATTTTAATGTAAATTATTGTTGACTATGAAGTGAGTCATCAGGAATGTGTTAGCAAGTTTCGGCTCAAGCTTGTTGACAGCACTACTAGCTGAGGCTAGATTATCTACACAGAACGAGGTTGAAAGGGAAATTCCCCCAGCTAATGAGACTACTTTGCTGTGATTGGACAGTTTGGAATATTCTACTAACTACTAGTTATTAATGCATCTGCTTTTGAAGTCACTTTTATTCTTATGTTTCTGTTACACCTGATTAACTTGTGGCGGGGAAAAGATTGTATTTTTCAGCTGCACATTTGTATAATTTGGCACCTCTAAGCTATAAATATAGTAGCATTGTGTTTGTGTGATCAGAACTGGTTGTGCCCTTGCACAGGGAAGTGGAATTAGCAACCGATTGCTCTATATAGGCAAATATTGCAATGGAAATGCACAGCGTTGCCATCAATCCGCAGCCGGTACTACACCTATTTAATCAACTTATGTTATTCAAGACTCTATACGCTTGAGCGCCCACAGTAGTGCAGCTGTGTTACAACTATAGCTTCAAGCCAGCAGGAAGGACATCCTACCTTATAGTTATTTATATCTTGGCACGAGTCCCATGCTGCTTTGTTTACTCATGATTAGCCAATCATATATTTATACACCTCTGTGATTTTGTTGCTCATTTGTAAGCCCCTGCTTGTAGCCCAGCCGGGCAGTTATTAGTTAGTAGTAGTGCTCAGACATTGCATTGTAAAAGACTGCCTAGGACTTGTGCGTGCTTAACGATAGCAAGACAGCTGAGAGAGGTTCAGACTACAACAGAGAAGGTCCCAACAAGTGTACAGGAGACGCTTGGACTCTCGTAAGAACACCCAGCTAGAGACTATACCAGAAGACGCCTATCTACCAGTACGGATAACAGTATTACAGAGACATTACTACCACTTTTGCAATTACACTTAGTAGCAATTCTGTGCGTATTAGACAAGTGGAGAATAAAGTCTTTGCTTGCACCTTCAACCTATTGAGATCAGTTTGGCCGGTTGCCAATTACCGGTGTGTCTGCTGATAAGCAGCATCCTGTCTCTTTTCATACAGAGAGACATTCAAGCTTTGCACTCTGTAGCCACAGCTACCACTAATGCTTCGTGTACATATAGCGATCGTGCCAGCGATTTTGCTTAGCGATTGGGGAAGTCCCTCCCCCAAATTGCGCAATTTTCCACTACTGCCAATTCTTCAGCGATCCCGGTCAAACTCGCTGTTATACAACATAGCCTTCAGTTTATTACAAGATCGTTAATGGATCGGAGCGCTGAACATGACAAGACATATTGGAAACAAGGGTAAAGTTTTTTTACGTTGTGATTGGCTGATCAAAGAATTCGCTAGCGATTCTTTGATCTCGATCAAAACCTAAAGATAACCTCAAATAAAATGCTTGAGATTGCTTAGCGATTTTGTCGGAAACAGAAGTTGCAAAATCACTCAATCGCTAATGAAATCGCTTGGTAATCGCTATATGTACATGGGGTTTAAAGCACAGAGTTAGGCATAATCACAAAGCTTCTTGCAGTACCTGTGGCAGTATTCCTCACATTACACGGGGAAAACTGTTACAATATATCTATTTGCACTCAAACTCTGAACCTTATTAGTTTGGTACGTTGCCTTGCTAGTTGTTCCTGTACTATAATGGATTTGGTACATCTCGGTGCTACTCGGCAGTACATTGTAGTTGATAGGGAAGTGGACACAACCTTCATTAGTGCCTCCCTGGTAGAATCCAGCCTGTTATAGCTCAGTATAGCTAGGTATATCGAGGTATAGCTCGGTATAGCTAGGTGTAGCTCGGCACCGCTCAAACTGTGTGCTGTAACAGCGGTGACAGCTAGCAGCGATTGCAACTTGGTTAACACTCTTTTTAGTAGTTGATCTGTAAAAGTGGGGTTCAAATTCATTACAATATTACAATATCAAAAGCAGCTGTTGCTGCAAGCCCAAAAGTTGTGGCATTTGCCACTTTCAGAGTTTACAATCATAAGCTACTGTGTTAAAAATTAGAAACTGGTGTCTACTAGTCGAATGAGTGCTTGGTGCTATGCAGGCTGTATCGTGAACTTGGTGGAACGGATAAGTGAGAACCTCAGTCTAACAAAGCTTGTTTTCCTTTATTAACTAGACAAACAGACAGTCTCCTTGGACATACCCCCCAACAGATCAAGTAAACCTAAGATTAAGTGCAGATGATGCATTAAAAGATCTGAACGCATGGGTGAACACAAATGATGGTGTACCCGCTGATGCTGACCACGTCATGCTTATTACAGGGTACAACAAAACATCTTAAACAACTTTTTTGTAATCTTTCAATACACTCATTTTGTGTTAAAAAAATTCAGCATCTTGACAGCAATGTACAACAACTGCTTTTTAGTTAACTGCAGCTGAAAAACTATCAAACCATGTATTAATACCAAAAATCTTAGTACAATTATTTTTTTTTTCAAATGGTTGTATTCTTAAAATCATCAAACCCAATTAAAAAACTTTTCTCTTCGATTATTTTCGCCCATTTCAAAATGTTTAAACAGGGCTTTTATCACTATAGCTAGAGTTCCCATTAAAAAATATCTATGTTATGTTTTATATCTTAACCACTCAAAACCATACAAGCATAAGTGATGGCAATCCCCTGATTTAATCATAATGGTAGCTGTAGTGGCAATGTTGAGAATCTAACAATAAAATTCAACTATGCATCAAGTGTTCCTGCTTTACCAAAGCATTTATAAGATCTGCTTCTATCGTACTATTTATAGAACAATTGGTAAAATTGCTGAAACGTTGAAATTATTGAATCATCTTTTGTTTTTAACAGTTTTGGTGCAAACTAGGAAATACCTTCAACTTAAAATCGCATTAGAGTTATGCAATCAAAATTATTGTTTTTTTTAGTCTGGATATGTATCGGGTTACAGGATCTGATATTGTTGGATTTGCCTATGTGGGTGGAATTTGTAAAAAATACAAAGTATCCATCAATGAAGTGAAAGATAGTACCATATACTCTCATGAATTGGGTCACAAGTTAGTAGCATTATGTATATTTATACATCTATATGAGTAGTAATATATGAGCAGATCTATATACATTTATTCTCTGACAAACATGAGTAGGAGTGGTACGTTAACAGATATCCAAATGGTGTTGCAAGTACAAACAGTTACTCATGGATGCATGCATATTTTTTGAGCACCAGATGATCCAGTAAAACTTGTTGGGGGGTTTTTATGTACACCAGATTTCATATCTCAGTTTGTAAACTGATATGAATTTTGTATCGATTGTAAGTTACGGTATAGCACGAGTGATACCAATTTTGAGTATTGAGCTAAAAATGAAGCGCCTGATTGATCTCAAGGATAACTTGGCTCTTATGAGTACTGATTAAAATTCTGGAGAACCCTTGGTGACTTTTGTGAGTGCCAGATTAATTATCAAGTTTACATCCAGGTTTTTATCATGACTTTGTTTGAATACTATCATATATTGGTACAAACTACTGAAAAAAATTTCGATTGTATTGGTCCAAACATTAGCTCATGTTATCGGGCTTGGCTTCGTTTATTAGAATGAACATTCATTCTAATGATAATGATGCATGTAAAAACTACTAATAAATAGAGTTGAACTAATTAAAAAATGATTTATTATAGAAATACCTAGCACATATAAAGTAAAATAAAATTAAATATTAAAAATGCGTGAAAAAAGAATTATCGGTGAGTTCTAATGTGTAAACACCTATATCTGATACATTAATGGTTTCATTTGAGGTTAACTTACAGCTAAATAGTTAGCTGACTATTTATTTTTGGTCAGCCTAATGAAAAATTTTTAGTCATATGGTCAAGTCTTTGAAACATTTCTAAATAAATAATAACCTTTAAACCTTTTCATAGATATAACAAAGCCAAGAGCCAAATGTTCTTTGCTTCTGTTATTTTTCATGAAGCCGTATTACATTTGACGTCAAAAATATCAAGCGTGTGCTGAGTTGTGTAGAACAGCACAGAAAGCCTTCTATTAGGAGCAGGTCTTGAGCAAGTACATGTAAAACCATTAGAATGTGAAGAATGTGGAACGAAATGTGAAAGCTTGATATCTGTAAATGTATGATATTTTAAAGGGATCCAACAGTAAAAAAGGACATGAAAAATGGGAGAATAAAAAATAAATGTGAAAATATCTGGAATGCCTACAAGTTTGCTTGAGATAATTTTTTAAGTTTGTTGTTGAAAAAGCAGGTCAAATCTAAAAATTTTGTGAAAAAAATATAAGCGTTTTTTTTCGTTGATTTGTTATTTGAAAATGTGTAAGAGTTTCTTTCATAGAGGATAGTTTGTGTCACAACTTGGATTGGTCTCCACCTGACTATTACTTCTTTCACTTCATATGTTTTTTATTGTCTGATCATATCTCATTAAGTGTTATGCAGCCAAGATCTATTCATATTAACATATTATGTGTATAGCTAATACTTGCTGCTTTTGTAACATGTGGCAAATATTATTGGACTAATATTACACCATTAATATGTGTAATCATTTTACATATGTACTGAGCGCCAACTTTTGATCAATCGCTCCATACTTCTGCTTCTACTCCTGTGTCTAAATATATGGATAACAGATGGTGACCTTGGACGTGCACTGGACTGCCTACTAGGATTCTACATTCACTCATTGGACGAAGAGGAGCCTACACAAGTAGTAATATATGAGCAGATCTCCCTACCAAGTGTTTTTTTGTGGATTAGACCTTGGAGTTTAGGCAATGGGTTACGACGTTGGATGAATTCGCCGAGTTTATATTGTATTTCATTTGAGGGGTACTTGAGTGGCATTTGAGTGGCATTTAAGTGGCATTTGAGTTTTGATTAGTTTTTTACTTAATTTGAACTTATATGGCATATAGATTTTGAATGTATGGCATTCAAGTTTTGATAACATTTTTACATAACTCGAGCTCATATGGTATCTTGAGAGAGAGGGGAGAGGAGAGAGGAGAGATGGGAGATGAGAGAGGAGAGAGAGAGGAGAGAGATTTTTTAGTTTTCTATACATTCATGTATTTATGGTTAATTATGTACATATTTATGGCTATATTTATATCTACATAGAGAGAGAGGAAAGAGGAGATATATCTAAATTGAATAAATACATTGATTAAAAATGAATCATTGTATGATTATATACATTTATTACATAATAAGTAAGGAAAATCTCCCCATATAATATAGCTAGATTATGGACGTATTAATGGATATATTTATATCTACATAGAGAGAGGAGATATATCTACATTGAATAAATATATTGATCAAAAATGAAAATTATATGATTATATACCTGATTACATAATAAGTAGGGAAATCTTCCTATATAATATAGCTAGAGTCAGTAAATACTAAGTTATACAAAGCAATACAACTTGTAATGACATTCAATGCATTCATACATACATACATATGGTATCTTGAGAGAGAGAAAGAGAGAGAGGAGAGAGATCTTTTAGTTTTCTAGCAATTAATATATATATGGTCAATTATGTACATATTTATGGGTATATTTATATCTACATAGAGAGAGAAGAGAGGAGATATATCTAAATTGAATAAATACATTGATTAAAAATGAATCATTATATGATTATATACATTTATTACATAATAAGTAAGGAAAATCTCCCCACATAATGTAGCTAGAGTCAGTAAATACTACGTAATACAAAGCACTACAACTTGTAATAAATACAAAGTAATAACAGTTAATGCATAGTTTGTTCCTTTATAATGTTGTCTTTGATGTAGTGATGTTATATCTTAGGAAGGAAGACTTCTGTTCTATGTGCTTTTAATTTCGTAATGAACTAAAATAAAAAAATTATGTATTAGTATAGAATGATTAAGCAAAAATGTAAAATAATTACATGAATTTGAATTATAGTTCTAGTTACATTGGATAGTTTACATTATTAGAAAAGGGAAATAACTCACCAAGTTACATTGTTCAACTTGTTCTTTCTTGAGCATTATTTTCACCAAGTGCTTTTGATTTTCTTTCATCTATCTAAAACAAAACAAAAAGTACTTGCTTTATAAATATGTTGTAAAAAAATACACTAATTACACCAAAAGAGTGCTTTTTTTTTACCTGAAAAAAATGTATATGTTCAACATTTTGTTGTAAAAACTACGTTAATTACACCCAAAAAGTCCTTTTCTTTACCATGAAAATGTATATATTCAGCATTTTGTTGTAAAAAATACACTAATTACATCAAAAAAGTCCTTTTTTCACCTAGAAAATGTATATATTCAGCATTTTGTTTAATTTATGGTAAAAATTAGTAAAACTCACCTATAGTGATATGATTGCCTTGAGTTATAGATTAGCTTTTTGAACTCTTGTTCTGGACAGTTTTTTTCAGCATCATCGAAATATAATATAAGTAATTTTTAGAGTCTTCATTGGTTTGGTATCATCTAAGTAGGTGATAGATCTTGAAAGAAATTCTTGCTGTGTTGGAGAAGTGTGCTGTCTTCAGAATCCATGTAGTTTGAGTCTTCATTGATTTGGTATCATCTAAGTAAGTCGTAGATCTTGAAAGGAATGCTTGCTGTGTTGGAGAAGTAGACTGTCTTCAAAATTCATGTAGTTTGAGTCTTCATTGGCTTGGTATCATTTAAGTAGGTGGTAGATCTTGAAATGAATTTTTGCTGTGTTGGAGAAGTATGCTGTCTTCAAAATTCATGTAGTTTGAGTCTTCATTGGTTTGGTATCATCTAAGTAGGTGGTAGAGCTTGAAAGGAATTCTTTCTGTGTTGGAGAAGTATGCTGTCTTCAAAATTCATGTAGTTTGAGTCTTCATTGGTTTGGTATCATCGAAGTAGGTGGTAGATCTTGAAATGAATTTTTGCTGTGTTGGAAAAGTATGCTGTCTTCAAAATTCATGTAGTTTGAGTCTTCATTGGTTTGGTATCATCTAAGTAGGTGGTAGATCTTGAAAGAAATTCTTGCTGTGTTGGAGAAGTCGACTGTCTTCAAAATTCATGTAGTTTGAGTCTTCATTGGTTTGGTATCATATAAGTAGGTGGTAGATCTTGAAATGAATTCTTGCTGTGTTGGAGAAGTGCGCTGTCTTCAAAATCGATGTAGTTTGAGTCTTCATTGATTTGGTATCATCTAATTAAGTCGTAGATCTTGAAAGGAATTCTTACTGTGTTGGAGAAGTATGCTGTCTTCAAAATTCATGTAGTTTGAGTCTTCATTGGTTTGGTATCATTTAAGTAGGTGGTAGATCTTGAAATGAATTTTTGCTGTGTTGGAGAAGTATGCTGTCTTCAAAATTCATGTAGTTTGAGTCTTCATTGGTTTGGTATCATCTAAGTAGGTGGTAGAGCTTGAAAGGAATTCTTTCTGTGTTGGAGAAGTATGCTGTCTTCAAAATTCATGTAGTTTGAGTCTTCATTGGTTTGGTATCATTTAAGTAGGTGGTAGATCTTGAAATGAATTTTTGCTGTGTTGGAGAAGTATGCTGTCTTCAAAATTCATGTAGTTTGAGTCTTCATTGGTTTGGTATCATCTAAGTAGGTGGTAGATCTTGACATCTAAGTAGGTGGTAGATCTTGAAAGAAATTCTTGCTGTGTTGGAGAAGTGTGCTGTCTTCATCTTCATTAGCTTGGTATCATCTAAGTAGGTGGTAGATCTTGAAATGAATTCTTGCTGTGTTGGAGAAGTGTGCTGTCTTCAAAATTGATGTAGTTTGAGTCTTCATTGGTTTGGTATCATCTAAGTAGGTAGTAGATCTTGAAATGAATTCTTGCTGTGTTGGAGAAGTGCGCTGTCTTCAAAATCGATGTAGTTTGAGTCTTCATTGATTTGGTATCATCTAATTAAGTCGTAGATCTTGAAAGGAATTCTTGCTGTGTTGGAGAAGTATGCTGTCTTCAAAATTCATGTAGTTTGAGTCTTCATTGGTTTGGTATCATTTAAGTAGGTGGTAGATCTTGAAATGAATTTTTGCTGTGTTGGAGAAGTATGCTGTCTTCAAAATTCATGTAGTTTGAGTCTTCATTGGTTTGGTATCATCTAAGTAGGTGGTAGATCTTGAAAGGAGTTCTTGCTGTGTTGGAGAAGTCGACTGTCTTCAAAATTCATGTAGTTTGAGTCTTCATTGGTTTGGTATCATCTAAGTAGGTGGTAGATCTTGAAATGAATTCTTGCTGTGTTGGAGAAGTGTGCTGTCTTCAAAATTGATGTAGTTTGAGTCTTCATTGGTTTGGTATCATCTAAGTAGGTGGTAGATCTTGAAAGAAATTCTTGCTGTGTTGGAGAAGTGTGCTGTCTTCATCTTCATTAGCTTGGTATCATCTAAGTAGGTGGTAGATCTTGAAATGAATTTTTGCTGTGTTGGGGAAGTATGCTGTCTTCAAAATCTATGTAGTTTGAGTCTTCATTGGTTTGGTATCATCTAAGTAGGTGGTAGATCTTGAAAGGAATTCTTGCTGTGTTGGAGAAGTGTGCTGTCTTGAAAATTGATGTAGTTTGAGTCTTCATTGGTTTGGCATCATCTAAGTAGGTGGATCTTGAAAGGAATTCTTGCTGTGTCACATAAGTAGGAGAGAAAGTCATGTTGTTTTACATCTATCGTTGGTGTTGGTAGACCTTGACCACATGTTTATAGTCTTTGCTACTGCTGCATTTCGTCTCAAACAAGAGTCCAAAGTAGACATCATAACTACAAAATACAAAAAATTGTTAGTTACAATTGATTCATTTATTTTCATTGGCTTTATCTACATAGAGTAGCGAAGAAAAAGTTTGTGTGAGCATAAAACTATCTAGTAGAGATAAATTTATATCTAGGTTCAACTAGCATTGAATAATTATTATTATTTTGTTAATAATAAATAAGTAGAGTCGGCTACTTTACTAGAGCTTGGACAAACACTTATTTTAAAAATGAATAATTAGAGCTTTCTACTAGTGTTAAATAATTAATGATAATAATTTACCTTATCACCACTTAGAGCCAGATGATTTAATTAACTAAAGACAAATAATTATTTTAGCAATTCTTACCTTGATGCTGGATGTTCTCCTAGTAGCTGTAGTAGATGATGGTTCTCCGCTTGCTGTTGAAGAACTGGATGCTTTCTGTGTGAAAACAGTGGCTCTTAAATAGCTAAAGTTGCACTGATTAAACCCTATGAATCAGCATTTTTTTCCAATGCTTTCGCGGGAATAAATAGTTTATTTTCACGCGAATAGAAACCGTTGCTTTTGCGGGAATAAATAACTTATTTTCACGCGACTAGAAACAGTTGCTTTCGCGGGAATAAATAGTTTATTTTCACGCGAATAGAAACCGTTGCTTTTGCGGGAATAAATAATTTATTTTCACGCGAATAGAAACAGTTGCTTTCGCGGGAACAAATAGTTTATTTTCACGCGAATAGAAACCGTTGCTTTCGCGGGAATAAATAATTTATTTTCACGCGAATAGAAACAGTTGCTTTCGCGGGAATAAATAGTTTATTTTCACGCGAATAGAAACCGTTGCTTTCGCGGGAATAAATAATTTATTTTCACGCGACTAGAAACAGTTGCTTTCGCGGGAATAAATAGTTTATTTTCACGCGAATAGAAACCGTTGCTTTCGCGGGAATAAATAGTTTATTTTCACGCGAATAGAAACAGTTGCTTTCGCGGGAACAAATAGTTTATTTTCACGCGAATAGAAACCGTTGCTTTCGCGGGAATAAATAATTTATTTTCACGCGAATAGAAACAGTTACTTTCGCGGGAATAAATAGTTTATTTTCACGCGAATAGAAACCGTTGCTTTCGCGGGAATAAATAATTTATTTTCACGCGAATAGAAACAGTTGCTTTCGCGGGAATAAATAGTTTATTTTCACGCGAATAGAAACCGTTGCTTTCGCGGGAATAAATAATTTATTTTCACGCGAATAGAAACAGTTGCTTTCGCGGGAATAAATAGTTTATTTTCACACGAATAGAAACTGTTGCTTTCGCGGGAATAAATAGTTTATTTTCACGCGACTAGAAACCGTTGCTTTCGCGGGAATAAATAATTTATTTTCACGCGAATAGAAACAGTTGCTTTCGCGGGAACAAATAATTTATTTTCACACGAATAGAAACAGTTGCTTTCGCGGGAATAAATAGTTTATTTTCACGCGAATAGAAACTGTTCCTTTCGCGGGAATAAATAGTTTATTTTCACGCGAATAGAAACCGTTGCTTTCGCGGGAATAAAGAATTTATTTTCACGCGAATGGAAACCGTTGCTTTCGCGGGAATAAACAGTTTTTATTCCCGCGAAAGCATTGGAAAAAATGCTGATTCATAGGGTTTACTCAGTGCAACTTTAGCTATTTAAGAGCCACTGTTTTCACTTAGAAAGCATCCAGTTCTTCAACAGCAAGCGGAGAAGCATCATCTACTACAGCTACTAGGAGAGCATCAAGGTAAGAAACGCTAAAATAATTATTTGTCTTTAGTTAATTAAATCATCTGGCTCTAAGTGGTGATAAGGTAAAAAATAATCAATAATCATTTAACACTAGTAGAAAGCTCTAATTATTTATTTTTAAAATAAATATTAAAAACTTGTGAAAATGAACTGGTAACATTACGTCGACTGAAATAATGCCTAAAACGTCTCGCATAAATTTTGGTCTGACCAAAAACGGACTGAAAACCTTTACCTTTAGAGCGAGTACAAAATTATCATAACTTGGTCAAGAGAACGACTCCATATCGTAATAGGAGGATAACTCCACAGTGCAACTAGTTGAGTTCTTCAACTAGTGTTAAATAATAATTTTAATCACTTACCTTAATACAGAAAGTCTCCTAGTAGTTGTAGTAGATGTTGATACTTCAGTCACTGTTGTTGGAGTGGATGCTTTCTGTGTAAAAGCGATGCTTCTTATATAGCTAGGTTGTACTAGGTACCGATTGACACGAGCTGATTCCAATGAAAAGCCTTTATAATATATAAGGTCTTTACGTAGAAAACTCACGCGAAAACTAAAAAAAAAACATTCTTCGCGGGAGTTTTCCGTCTTATATGTTATAAAGGCTTTACGCAAAAAGCTCACGCGAAAATCAAAACTATATAAAAACTTCTTCGCGGGAGTTTTCCTTCTTATGCGTTATGACAGCTTTATGCAAAAAAATCACGCGAAAACGGGAAAATAAAAAAACTTCTTCGCGGGAGTTTTCCTTCTATGTACTATAAAGGCCTTGCGCGGAAAACTAACGGTAAAAAAAATTCCGTGAGTTTTCTGCATAAAGCCTTTATAACATAAAAGAAGGAAAACTCCCGCAAAAGAATTGTTTTGTATTTTCCGTTTTCGCGTGAGTTTTCCGTGTAAAGCCTTTATAGTATATAGAAGGAAAACTCCCGCGAAGAGAATTTTTTTACTGTTCAACTTTTCGCGTGAGTTTTCCGCGTAAAACCTTTATGACTTATAAGAAGGAAAACTCCCGCGAAGAATTTTTTTTTCAGTTTCGGTTTTCGCGTGAGTTTTCCGCGTAAAGACCTGCTTATATATTATAAAGACTTTTCATTGGAATCAACTCGTGTCAATCGGTACCTAGTACAACCTAGCTATATAAGAAGCACCGCTTTTACACGGAAAGCATCCACTTCAACAACAGTGACTGAAGGATCAACATCTACTACAACTACTAGGAGACTTTCTGTATTAAGGTAAGGAATAATAAATAACTATTTAACACTAGTTGAAGAACTCAACTAGTTGTACTATGGAGTTATCCTCATATTACGATATGGAGTCGTTCTCTTGACCATAGAAGTATCTCTCCTAGATAATTTTATGCTCATAGAACCTATCCTGTTTGCGCTCAAGATCGCAGTCTTTTGGCATTGATTGACAGAATTGTCGTAGGTCCGAGAGAAAAAATAGGTTAGCCTTAAATGACATCTTGAACGACAGGTTGATTTAGAACTTTACAGCCAAAAAATGATTACAACTTTCATTATTGTATTGTTTTACTTTATTATCAACATATAACAGTTATTATTCATTGTATTTAATATGAAAAATAATTTTTACTGATAATGATTATTATTCTTATTATTATTACTATTGTTAATATTATTGTGATTTCATTTGGTTTTCATTGCTACTTTATTGAATTTTGTTCAAGTCTTGTGATCTAAATAATAAAAGAATGATAAATATTTATTTACCACTAGTTGAAAAACTTACCTACTTGCAATATGGAGAAAATAGCCTCCTACAACCAAATCCGTTTGTGTTACAAACCCTTTCTTGGATATTGATAAAAATGTTATCTTCTTTGTATTATGATTAAATAATAATAAATAGCTCACATTTTTTAAAATATTTCTTATTTTTTGTCTTTTTAGATTGGATAGTTAAGATGGCAATTTTTGTATTTTGTAGACACGATGCCTACTTTGGACTCTCGTTTGAGACAAAACGCAGCAGCAGTAAAGACTATAAAACATCTGGATCAGATCCAATTGAAGTAATTGCAGATAACTAAAGGAATAACATGTACTACAGCATACAGAGTGAACAAGGTGTGTGTAGATTATTACTCAGTCTCATTACACTACTATTACTAAGAATTATTGTAGGTGTTGGATAAAGGATTAAGCAGTAATGTATTAGCAAGCATTAGCAATAAACATAGACTTTTCAACAATGACATTAACCAAAAAAAATAGTATAACAAAGTCATGTTTGAGCTAATAAGTTGTTGCTAAGATGTTTGAATTAACAACTAGGTAGCTAAAATAAGTTTTTCATGAGGATCTCCTGACAGTTGTGATTCCTTGAGTGGTGAGCAGACTTTTAAATCTACTGTAGTTATCTTTTGTTGATCTTATTGAGTCTTTATCAGTTAGTACATCTTGCAACAAATTCTTTGATAGCTTAGCGCTAAGCCATCTTCCCTTGAGTTTTATCCTGTCAGTATCCAGATCGTATTTTCCAGAATCTCTCAATTGATACAATATTTTTACACCTAACGCTTGATTGTCTTTACTAGCTGTCATGTCGGATACTTTCTTTTTAAACTCTTCTAATTGTTGCATCATTCTCTCCGAATCTCTATTGCTATCATCGTCAATTGTGTTTCTATCAAACGATGATGGTGAGAGCTTTGGTGTTTTAGCAGAGCTCCAGCTCTTTGGTTGCTTGTACTCTCCCCTAATCTTTCCAACATCACTCCGATAGGTTTTTGTGCTTTGAACATTTTCATTTGTCTTTTTGCGCTCAAGCAACTCGTTTTTGATTCCCATTACTATTTCATTCGTTTCAACCAAAATATTTTGGATTTTCTCGATATCTCTCACCATTTTGTCTTTTGTCGGGTTGTCATACAATGATGACGCAAACTTGTCTTGGTCGGTTGATTTAGCCCCACTGTTCTTTTCCATCAAACTATGATACTCCTCTTCTGATATAGCAAAATAACGTTCACCATATTCAGGAAGTACCATTTTGTATTGATATTAAAACCTGTGCAATCAGGATGATTATAGGGTCTAAAAAAAGCTACCTCTCCCAATCTGCATTAAAATTTGTTGTTTGTCAGCAATCAGTGTTTGTACCTCCTTGAAGCGCTACTACCTAATAAACTGAGTTGTGTACTGATTAGTTATTTGTAGCTCTTTTTGAAGCCTCCTCTCTCCTCTCTCCTCTACCAAATACTCCTCTCTCCTCTCTTGCAGTTATTTCCCAAATACTGTAAATTTTAACCATCTAGAGGACTAATTTGGTGATTTTCCAACATATTTTATAGCATTCAATATAGTTATTATGTCATAAATGTATATTATTCAATCTAGATATAAATATATCCATAAATATGTACATAATTATCCTTATATACATGGTTGTATAAAAAACTAAAAAATCTCTCTCTCCTCTCTTCTCTCTCCTCTGTACATAGCTATAAAATGTTAATATGGACATGAATTTGGACATGCGCATGTACATAAATATGAACATAGGTATGTACATAAATGGACATGAATATGGACATGTACATAAATGGACATGAATATGGACATGAATATGGACATGAATATGGACATGAATATGGACATGAATATGGACATGTACCTATTCATGTCCATTTATGCACATGTACATGAATATGGACATATGCGTATTTACTGACTCTAGCTATATTATATAGGAAGATTTTCCCTACTTATTATGTAATAAATGTATATAATCATACAATGATTCATTTTTGATCAATATATTTATTCAATGTAGATAGATCTCCTCTCTCCTCTCTCTATGTAGATATAAATATACCCACTCTCCTCTCTCCTCTCTCTATGTAGATATAAATATACCCATAAATATGTACATAATTAACCATATATACATGAATGTATAGAAAACTAAAAAATCTCTCTCCTCTCTCTTTCTCTCAAGATACCATATGTATGTATGTATGCATTGATTGTCATTACAAGTTGTAGTGCTTTGTATTACTTAGTATTTACTGACTCTAGCTATATTATATAGGAAGATTTTCCCTACTTATTATGTAATCAATGTATATAATCTTATAATGTTTCATTTTTGATCAATATATTTATTCAATGTAGATAAAACTCCTCTCTCTCTCTCTCTTCTCTCTCCTCTCTCTCAAGATGCCATATGAGTTCGAATTATGTAAAAAAATTATCAAAACTTAAATGCCATACATTCAAAATCTATCTGCCATATGAGTTCAAATTAAGTAAAAAAATAATCAAAACTCAAATGCCACTTAAATGCCACTCAAATGCCACTCAAATGCCCCTCAAATAAAATACGATATAAACTCGGCGAATTCATCCAACGTCGTAACTCATTGCATAACCCCCAAGGCCAGATCCACAAAAAAACACTTGGTAGGGAGATCTGCTCATATATTACTACTTACACAGCATCATTCAAAGTACGAGTAGAGGAGCCATCATCACATCTCCCAGAGAACTAAGCTCATCAGGAGACTGGTTTCAGCATCCAACAAAAGGAGGATTTAACCTTCCATCCACTGAAGAGAAGTACACTCTACTAGAAGAGGAGCCCTAGAAGAATATGGCTAAACTCTATGAGCCACAGATCAAGGTCGACTGGACATCCAGTGACGCATTTCCACAGTTCAAGCTCTGGCGCAAGGAAGTGGAATGAATAATAGGAGGACCACTTGCGGCAAAACAAGAGAGTGTAAAGCTCAATCACATCTAAATTTGGGCTGGTGCACATGCCAAACAGCTGATTGAAGCTGCCAGCAACGAAAATCCAGATCTCAATGTCGACACATCGGAGAAACTTCTCGACCAACTGGCTGCATGCCTCACCCACGAGACTTCTTTTAGAGAAGCTAGGGAAGCTTTCTACAACATCAGACAGGAAGCTGGTGAGAATACGACAACATTCTACTCCAGGATCATCGAAATCTACAAGAGAGCTGATTTTCCTGATGGAACCAACTTTCTTATTGTGGATAGACTCATCCATGGCTGCAATGATATGCAGTGCAGACGAAAACTGATGGCAAAAGGCAAAGATGTCACAATGAAAGACTGCTTGGAGCTACTTTGACGTCATGAAGCAGTTGACATCACAATGAAACGTCTGGGACAACATGAACCATCTCCTCAAGTCAACGCAACTTACTCCAGAGACCCAACTAGGAAGTCACAGAGGAATGGTGACCAACACAACTCTGTAAGATCATCAGTCAACAAGACAAGTAAACCAGGGACTTGCAATTACTGTGGCAAAGAGCCTCACTCCAGAGATTTATGTCCAGCTAAAGATGCTGTGTGCCGGCACTGCAACTACAAGGGACACTTTGAGAGAGCCTGTTTCAAGAAGAAAAAGGCTCAGAACAGTGTCAACAAGCGTCAGAACGCATTGACTACCGAACTATCTGATAAATCTGAAGAAGAATATGATCTTGAAGCCATCAACATGTGTGCTGTCAACATCAGCAAACCTCAGCCCCAGGAAGTACTCGCCTCTGTCAAGTTTCACCCTCAGTCCATCAACTCATCTGTAGTGAAATGTCCAACCATCAATGGAAAAGTGGACACAGGCGCAATGGTGTCCTGTATGCCTATCTCTACCCTCTCGACAATTGGCCTCGAAGAGCAGCACTTGGAGCCCAGTCAAGCAACTCTTCGCGGTGTCTCAGGAATCGACCTTGAGAACCTTGCATACTTCGATGTTATAGTGACATGCAACAAGATGAAGGACAAAACTAAGTTTTACGCTACAAGATCAGGCTGTGAACTCATTCTTGGGATAAAGTTCTGCAAGAAGGTCAGGCTCGTAAACTACGCATCATCCTGCATTCTGCGAAAGGTTACTCTTAACGCTGTCCATATCACAAAGGAGTCAGAAGTCAACTACTCTGGATTCTAGAAGAAGTGGATGAAGCATCTACCTCTAGGAAAGAAGACAGGCGACCCTCTAGAAGACCTGAAACTCGTGTTACCAACCATGTTTGATAGACGAGTAGGATTGTTTGAAGGGGAAGCTTCTCTCAAGTTGTCTCCTGACGCAAAGCCTGTTCAACTACCACCTAGAGCAATGCCACAGAGTATTCTACCAATGTTCAGAAAGGAACTGGACAAGATGGAAAAGGAAGGGATCATCCGACCTTGCCCTGAAACCACGGACTGGGTACACAACTTGGGGACTGTAGTGAAGAAGAATGGCACACTTCGTCTCTGCCTAGACCCCAGGAAGCTTAACAAACATCCCATCAGGAATGTGCACTACACTGCATCATGGGAAGATGCACAGCACAGTTTCAAAAATGGACAGTACTTCTCTACTCTCGATGCTAAGTCAGGATACTGGACGAAACTTCTCGACAAAGAAAGCCAGCTACTCACTGCATTCAACACACACTGCAAAAAGTACTGCTTTGTACGTCTTCCATTTGGACTGTCGGTGTCATCAGAAATCTTCTGCAAACATATGGACCAAGCTCTGGACGGCATACCTGGAACATTCCCATGTGCAGATGATGTCAAAATGCAAGGGTCAACAGAAGAACGTCACGACATTCATCTCCTGGAAACTGTAGCAAAAGCACAAAAAGCTGGTCTCAAGTTCAACCCTGACAAGTGCTCAATAAAGAAACGCAAGATTGAGTACTTTGGAAGAGTGATATCGCCAAGAGGTGTCACCCCCTGCCCACAGAAAGTGAAGGACATCATCAGCATGACTTCACCAGCAGACAAACAGGAACTACAAAGTTTCCTGGAAACGGTCACATTCATGTCGACATTCATCCCCGACCTCTCAAAGAAGACACATCTGATGCGAGGTCTCTTATAGAAGGATATTCACTTCGTCTGGACAAGTGACATGGAGCAGAACTTCAAGGAAATCAAACAGAGCATCGCTTCTGCCACTGAGCTCATCCACTACGACCCCAACAAGTCTGTCATCCTCGAGACGGACGCATCATTAAAGGGCCTCGGAGCTGTTCTGGTTCAAGATAGACGCCCTGTAAGATTTCTCAGCAAGTCTCTCACGAAGACTGAAGCCAGCTACACCAACATCGAACGGGAGCTATTGGCTGTACTGTTTGCAATTGAAAAATTGCACAACTTCACGTTTGGACGTCTCATCACAGTTCACACGGATCACAAGCCATTGGCGGCAATCTTCCAAAAACCAATCAGCCTCGCTCCTGCCCGTCTACAACTAATGCTACTTCGCCTAGCAAAGTACAGCATAGAAGTTAAGTATATCAGAGCCAAAAGTGTCTTGCTCGCAGACACACTCTCTCGTCAAGTCCGGAAAAGATGAGGAAGTTCCTGGACTTGATGTCACCATAGCACAACTGCTAAAGATTGCGCCGACACGTCTGGCTGCAATAGCTGGAATAGCTGCAAAGTGAGACTCAGTCAGATCCTACGCTTCAAGAGCTGGGAGAATACATCAGGACCGGTTGGCCAAACAGCATGCAAGATCTAACGGAGACACTACACCCGTACTGGTGCTTCAGGGATGAGCTTGCGATTCTCGATGGACTCATCATGAAAGGGAATCGAGTCATCATTCCCACAGCTATCAGAGCTGAGACACTGAAATGTCTGCACGGCGCACATCAAGGACTGACATCCACATTACAGAGGGCCAGACGCACTGTCTATTGGCCGAAGATGCAAGATGACATCACTGACATGATCAACCACTGCCAAGAATGTCAGATTCATGCAAAGAAGAAACCACGACCACCATAGCGACAAGTTTCTGCATCTCGACCTTCACAGATGCTAGATGCTAGGACCTTATGGACCTCGGAGGTCAGACAGCACTTGTCACAATAGATTTCTACTCTGGCTACATCACGTATGACCCGATCAAAGGCAAATCAACAGATCACATTGTTGAGGCACTGAACAACAACTTCCAGAAGCTGGGACTGGTTGAAGAGATCTACTCTTATAACGGACCATGCTTCAAATCTGCCAAGTTTGCACAATTCTGTCGAAACATGGAAATCTCTCATCAGACATCAAGTCCACACTACCATCAGTCAATGGGACGTGTTGAGAGAGCCATCCAGACAATCAATCAGATTGTGAAGAAGTAAAAGAAAGCACTGGACATCACCGGACATCAGCGATCTACTGCCAAGTCCCGCAGAACTGTTCTTCAGCAGAAGAATCAACAGTCGACTTGGTCTGATGTGTGTTCCATCATAGATGACGGACCAGCAGAAGACTCAGCTAGCTGAACACAGAGCTGCCCATATCAGACCCTCCAAACCAGGACATGATGATTACACGCCCAACCAACCAATCTGGTTCACAGAAGATGGATCTCCAGAATGGCAGATAGGATTCATCGAGTCCCAAGATCCACATCCAGACTCATACTGGATTGTCAATGAAAAGAATCGCCGGATACGACGCAACAGGCATGACATCAAGCCTAGGTACACAGCGACCTACTTCGAGCAACCAGCATTACCTCATCAATCTGAGATAGATCAGGCACCCACTTGGACTTCTAGACCACAGACACCAGCAGTACTACCGGAGCCTGTACAGGATACTAGCTACCCACCCTTAACTGATGCAGACGCAGATGAGACTCGGGAACAACAAGTAGATGAACCTACTAACACTACTATCCCTGACAACCGAGAATACACGACAAATGCAGGAAGGAAGGTCAAAAACAATAGAAGCCCAGACTTTATATACGCTGTCAAATAGTTCTAAAACTATCTCAAACATGGGCATGTCACAACTTGGATTGGTCTCCACCTGACTATTACTTCTTTCACTTCATATGCTTGTTGTCTGATCATATCTCGTTAAGTGTTATGCAGCCAAGATCTATCCATATTCACATATTATGTGTATAGCTAATACTTGCTGCTTTTGTAACATGTGGCAAATATCATTGGACTAATATTACACCATTAATATGTGTAATCATTTTACATATGTACTGAGTGCCAACTTTTGATCCATTGCTCCATGCTTCCGCTTCTACTCCTGTGTCTAAATATACGGATAACACAGTTTGTACAATGCCTTCAACATTTATATTTGTTGAGTTAATATTGTGTGTGTCGGTAAGTCGACTGTGATTTTACTTCGTTGTGGAAAGGTTTGTTACATTTTTTGCTCTTTACATCAATTTGATTTATGATTTTCATCCCAGTTGATATATTTATTTGGTTATTGGTTTGTATATAAGGGGTTATAGGAGCAGACCAATCCCCTCAATTTGTTTTGTGGTTTAATTTAGAGTTACCCTCCAGAACCAACTTCCAACTTACACCTCCTGCTAACAAATCGTTTTTTATGCACATTGTACAGACATTTGTTTGATGTAATTGTGTTGATTCTTTGAATAGATTTAATGTTTGAATGTTTTTTATACATGGTTTTCTTGTTAGATTACTTTTTTGATTTATAGTTGGGTTTTCGCTTGCTATTTTGATTGTTTGTAACCTGTGTCTACTCTGAATGTTTGTTAATGGTTTGAATATAAATGTAATATATGTGTAGTAGTGAGAACACAAAACCAAAAAAAATTGTAACAATTTTTTCAAAGACATATACGCAAAAAATAACTAAAAGTTGATAGAAGACCATAAGTAATGGTAATGCTATCAAATTTTACATCCGATACAATTTTGTTTTGCTTTGGTAGGTTCTGTTGACACTCCGCCGGAGAATATTTGTCTTTTAGCGTAATAATATTTGAGTCCTTATTTTATTTGTCTGTACATTAGCATCTTTTAATCTTTCATCACGAAACCCCGATTGTTTCCTTTAAAATACTTTCTCGTTATCAACAAGTTCAGGTAAATGTGTTTGTTTAAACCTTTTGAGCTAAACTTGTTTCCTTTTTCCCCCAACAGCAGTAGGATTTAGAGTTGAGTGCAACTATTTCATCTGCAGTGAATTCCTCTTTGAACAACCCGTGTTCATTTATTGTGTTTTAGCACTTTTTCCCAGCTATCTTCAACTTTCCATTCCATGGCCATTGTTTTACCCTCAAAAACTCATCCGTAGGGTTATTGCAATATGGACGTGGAAATAAATTGACGTAATAGACATGAAACCATTTTTTCATATCTGCTTCACCGAGGTTTTTAGCGATCTGCACAAAGCCATGTACACGCTATCTGTATCCCTTTTTTAACTTCTATTGGTGTATCTATAAATAAAAAAGATTTGTATGCGTATTAATTACTTTTATGTCTACTGTTCACGATAACTATTAGGTAAATAGAGAAAACTCAAGAATTACTTACTTGTCCAGAAAATTGTAGTATAAGTGCAAAATTCTCGGCTTGGCATATTGTAGTATGGAGAAGCCCAAGTGCACCGGGACATTCATGATCAACTGAAAAAAATAATATAACGATCAGTGTGGTGAACTTTGAAAACATAATAGCTTTTGTATTGATATTGATTAGTTTTTAGAACAGTATTTTTTTAGCGCTTATGATTTCGTAAAAATCCTTCGATATCTCGTCCATAGAAACTTTGTTCCCTTTGATGCGGAATAAAGCTTTTCTTGCATCATTGATGTATTTGATCTTTATATGTTTCCCTATCAGTGATTGGTTTTCCGTAAGCAGCGTTTCCTACCAATTTAATAGTAGAGGCGAGCAATTTTTGACTATTGTTCATATCTCCCATTCTCCTAGCAATCAAAACTGATATTTATTTACGAAAAATCGCTTTATAATATTCAAGAATTTTCGTGCAAAAAAAAACTACTTTTTTCGCACTAAAATCCCTTTATAATAAATATATCAGGATGTTCACATGAAAATCTTTTTCTTTGCGCAAAAAAAAACAATTTTCTCTGAGCGAAAATGCCTTTATAATATGTAAGGATTTTTGCATGATTGAGTTCAAGTCAATTGGTGCAACTTAAGCTATTTAAGAGCCACTGATTTTGCACAGAAAGCATCCACTTCAACAACAGTGACGAAAGGAACAGCATCTACTACAACTACTAAGAGGAATCTCTGCATTAAAAATAGACAAAGTAAGAAATGATAAATAATTATTTAACACTAGTTGAAGTACTCAACTAGCTTCGCTGTGGAGTAACTATCTTCTTATTAATTATGATTAAATGATAATAAATAACTCACACTTTTTTATTTTTTTTGAATTTTTAGAATGAATAGTCAAGAAGCTGAAAGTCAAATGATGATTGGAGAGCCTGTTAGATGAACGGTTTGTAAGAGAAGCAACGAAACACGTTCACTTACCAGTAAATCGTAACTCAAGAAAAACGCAATTATCTGGATGACGTCAGTCATACAGCTCTGCTCCAATTAGCCTTAGTTCCCGTAACCCGTGTATGTACCCGCATTCCTTAATTAAACCAATACTGATAAAACCTATGCTATAACCTTGAACTTCCTGTAACACACAAACTCAACATCCAACAGAGCCATAGGCCCAGGAATTTCTTTTTCCACCATTTTCTCCCCTCTGAAAAAAGAAAGAACGCAAATCATCACCAAACAGAACTCTATGATCTCAAGTTATGAAACGTTGTGCTGTCGATTTGGAAAAGCAAAGACAAGATATTGAGACTATATGTAGATAATGATGAAGACTTGAACTGCAAAAGAAGAGCTGTGATGGATGTTGAAGACGTCACTCTTCTCCGACACACCAAACGGCATGCTGTCATCTTTGAAGAGCAGACAAGATGGTGAGACTATCATTAATGACGAAGACTCAAACTGCAAAAGAAGTTTTGTGAGGAACGTTGAAGGAGACACAATTCTCCAACACACCAAGAGGGTTTTGAGTTTGGGTTTTGATTGAGGGTGCGATTCGAGATGTTCACTTGTCATCAGTATTTATTGTATGGCTTATTAGTGTAAATGAATGAGGACAGCTGCACATTGTTGCTCTTATCATTTTTTTTTATCATTTGTTCTATCTTCGTCACATGGACTTATTGCCCTCTTGAATTTTTTAGTATAAGATGACCAGATCAGATCATCTATTTTATTTGACTATTCAATTTAGAATTACCCTCTGGAGCTAACCGCCGATTCACACCCCCTGTTAACAAGTCGTTTTTTATGCATCTGTATTGCTAAATTAGTTTTGTTAAATTTATTTGTAGTATTGTGGGAGACTTGCACGATAATTAAATGGTGGCAACCCCCTAACCCCCCCCTTTGTACACCCCTGGTGCCCTTAACATGAGTTACTACCCCGCCAGAGCCTACCTCCCCCGTAGCTACTCCAAATCCCCTGAAAAAGGGATACCGGCTACCTCGGGCCGATATCCCCCTGTATACATGAATTTAAGCTATCAGGAATCTACCCCGAACCACCCCGGGCCTACCCCGGGTCAGGACCCCGACCCGGGATCCAACTACAGTGATTCCAAGAGCCTGTGCCTCCTTGAAATGGATACTCCTCGCAGAATGGAGACCGGAGCCTTCCTTCTCTCAGGAGCCCAGCCTAGGATGTTGTCTATCCTTATAAGGAGTGGAAAGTTGTGCTGGCAGAAAAGAGCGGGAACTGGAGTCCAGCCCCAAGCTACCATATGCTCTCTACGTGATTGTATTACTTTGTTATCGTGTGTTGTACTTTGTATTATAATTGGCAATTTCCTTGTATCATGTGTTATCATTCGTTGTGCCTTATAAGGTAACGAAACTGTACATTTTACTCTATAAATAGAGCTGCTGTGCCTTGGGCAGGCAGTTGATATAGTGTAAGCACCCTTTTTGTTTGTGTGATAATATTGAATACTCATTGATAGAACACTAGTAATACGTTTGAGTCGAGGACTCTGTGCAGTTGCTAGCGTCTGTGGAGATTGACATTGAAGCGAGTGGAGAGAGATAAGTGGAGAATCCGTTGTGTTAGATAATAGAGGATGCAAATCTATTACAGTATAATATAATTTTTTATAATAATTGTTACAAAAGTTTTGACAACATATTAGCGATAGATATAAAAAGGTTTATGTATGTGTACATGTGCATGCCAATGTCCATGTCCATGTTCATAACGAGGTCCATATCCATGTCCATATTTTCATGTCTGTCCATGTCTGTCCATTTATGCTCATAATCATGTTCATGTCCACTTGCGTACATGTACATGTTCATGTAGTCGTCCATAAGCATGTCCATGTCCATTTGTACTCATATCCATGTCCGTTTATGTACATGTCCATGTCCATATTCATGGATATGTCTATCTCTATTCATGTACATGTACGTACCCTTATATGTCTATGACAATGTACATGCTTATTTATGAGGATGTTTATTTGTATCCATTTTAATAATATAAACATTACTTTGACTAATGGTTATCATAATGTTTTAAAATATGTAAACAGTAAAAGATGTAAATAATGTAAAAAAGAAAAAAGTTGAAGATATAGAGTTGGTTTCTTTTTTACTAAGCCCTAGTAGGTTTTGTTGACACTCCGTCCAGACATACTCGCCTTCCAGCGTAAAAATATGTCAGTCCTCGCTTTATTTGTCTATAATTTAAAATCTTTCCATCTCTTATGATAAAACCACGATTGTTTCCTCAACAGGTAGGATTTAGAGTTGAATGCAACTATTCCATCTCCCGTAAATTCCTCTTTGAACAACCCGGGTGTCCTTTTTCCATGTTTTAACACTTTGTCACAGTAACCACGTATGATCCATTCAGCACCCCATGTTTTAACTCTAAAATACTCATCCCTATATATCTCGCAGTTTGGACGTGGAAACCAATTGGTGTAATCGGCATAAAACTCTCTTTTCATGTCAGCTTTCACCAATGTTTCTAATGATCTGCTCAAAGCCATGTACACGCTATCTGTATCCATTTCTATGTATTGGAAATCATGTCTATCGATGTGTTTATAATTAAAAAAAGTTTGTGAGTGTATTTTTTACAGTTATGACTACTGCTTAAGTTAACTATTAAGTTACTAGAGGAAAAAATACGAATTACTCACTTGTCCATAAAATCGCAGTAAAACTGCAACATTCTCAGCTTGGTGGACTGTGGTACGGAGAAACCCGAGTGCACCGGAACATTAATACTCAGTTGAAACGAACATCGTAATGATTAATATGATAGACTTTGATAATGTAACAGTTTCTTCGCATCGACTTTAATTAGGCTTTAAACTGGTGATGATTTCAAAAAAACCCTCTGATATCTCCTCCATAGCAACAAAATTGCTTCTTCTGATGCCGAATGAAGCTTCTCTGGTGCCGCCAATGTACTTGACCTTTGTACGTTTTCCTTATCGGTGATTGTTTTTCCATTGGAAGCCTTTCCTACCAAATTACTGGTAGTGGTGAGCAGTTCTTGACTAGGGTCCATGTCTCCTATTTTCCTAGCATCTGAAACTGATGTTCCAAAAGCCTCAAAAGCCTTCTAGGTTCGTACTCTATCAGCTGATATACTTTGTTGATTCTTAAGCCCTGTTTCAAGTACCATTTTAACAATGGACTCATTAGCAATATCTTCTCTCCAAACATGCTTTTTACTAGCAAGCGTTGTGGGGCTTTTATGAATCATTCGCATTCGGCAAAAACTCTCATTTCATCGTTCAAGTGCTCTCTGCTCAAAATTGTGATTTTAAAAATTGGAGACATTTTGAATTTTTTTTTAGTTCTTCAGAGACTTTGATATCACATTCAACAAATCCAAAGAAATCTTTTGATCGAACTCTCTTCACCGCTTCTTCTTGATTCAGTTTTTTTCTAAAATTGTTTGGGATAGAAAGAGTCGTAACAGGTGTTGACAAAACATTGCATATTTGTATAAGCTTTTACGTGAGTCAACCACTCACACCCCAAATCGTGATGACCATGTAACCTAGAGTTTGGAAATACTCTTCATTTTCCAACTTGTCTCTATACAAATGTGTCGTTGATTTTTTGTCTAGTAGGATGAAGCTCCTGATGTTTAGCGTTGTTGAAAGAGCAGTTGTGTCCGTGTCAAAAGCATCCGTGAAACGGAAAGGCGAGTCGAGTTTCAAAGCAAAATCGATTGACGCGGAGACCTTGTTGTCTGAGAGCGATTTCTCTTCCAATGGGTTGATGTCTCATGTCCATTTTTTGCAAACATTTGGTGCTGTAGCCAGCTGTGCACTAGTGTCTTGCTAAATTATAATGGACCCGCAACAAAGGAATTCTCAATTTTTTTACGATGATATCAGGTAGGCGTTGACGACAACATACCCATAAATCCTGTTGCAAATTTTCACTTCTTTTCCCAGCCAATGCTCCCTAATTATCACCAGTCCCTTTTCGTGGTATCTGTGCATCAGCAGACTGGGTCCTCCAACGATGTTTTTCTTGATCAAAGAATACAAATCCATATAGCATTTGTTTATCAGGCAAATTGGGAGAGTCTGCCAAAAGGAATTGCCGAGTTCTCGAAAATCCGAATACAAAAAAGTTGCGGAGAAGATGGGTGGGGAGCTTTGTTAAACATACAGCAAATAGCCAATCCTGGTAAAGACGTACGGTCTTTCAACATGTCAATCCCTGGTTCTCTGTAGATAGCTCTTCGACTTTCCAAAGCTTGAAAAAATGGGTTACGTTTATATTGTTGTATCACATTAACAAATCTCTCATGGTGTTCATGTTTGCACCATTCCACGCTTTTCAACGAGTGGCATACTTTTCTTCGCTGATGCTTTTTTGCTTCAACGAGCTGCAAAAAGCATCTCTCGGTGGTAGATATTTTTGTTGCATTAGACTCAAATCTTTCATCCATTTATAAGAAAAAAAACCTTTTGCGACTTTGCATTTGTACGCTTTGAGATGCATTTCATAACTGTATCCGGGAGTGGTAAAGTTTGTGCAATTCCAAAACAAAAATGATCATATACCGATCACAGGCATCTTGGTTCCATTTTTGATGACAAAATCAAAACCCTTGACGGAGGTCTTTCAATTGTTGTAGCAAAGTTTCTTTCCTCATATTGATGTCATAGCTCTGCGAATTGAATACTAGAATGGGAAACTTTTCCATGTATTTTTCCAATTCAACAAGAACTCTGAAGGCTCCTAGTTTTCATCTAAACGGTTTGTGTTCGAGTGGTTTATTGACCGAGGGATTTTTGATCAACTTTTTTCAATTGCTCTATCTCGTCTTCTATTCGTTCTGTGATTTGTAAAAAGTTTTTTTTTACTTGGATGTATGCTTCTTCTGCAATGTTTTCTAAGTGTAGAATAACAATTTCAACACACCTCCTGTTATCACCATTGAGGTATTTCAAAACCTGGTACGTTTGAACAAATAGAAGCGCTCAAGAGCTTATGTTTTCGCTGGTGTAGAAGATGGTGTCCGTATCTTTATTGTCATCGCATTTGGAGAGCAAACCCAAAATATGGATAACATCTCAAAGGGTCATCTGTGCTGAGGTTTATTCTGAATTTTTCCTTTAACTTGTCAAAAATTGTGGTGAAAGGTTTGTTTTGTCCTCCGAGAAAATCCGTGGTCACTGAGTCCGAAGTTGAGCATCTGTGTCTTTTCAGATTGCCAAATCTGTCGAAACAAGTTTGTGATGAGACTAAAATGTTTGCCTTGCAGATCAAGATACAACTTATTTCCTCTCCCCGCATAAGTCCAGCGCTAGCGTAAAATGTGAAAACTATTGCGTTTTAAATGCAAATAGACAAGTTTTCCAGTGCAACTATCACCTCTTCAAGTTTAGCAGACGATAAATTGAAAACAGGTTTTGTCAACATTTTATTTTAATCTACCAACATGAACAAAAGCTAAGTTAGTGAAACTTTACCTACTTGGGCAGAGCTCTTTGAGCCCGTCTTTGGCTGGTACCAAAGAACTTATAGATTACGCTTTGCTCATCCGCAATGCTCGTCTGTTGCTTTTAGATATGCAACAGCATTATCACATTTAACCACTCTTGAGACATTATCTGAGATAAGGTTTAACATAATGAAGAGTTGAGAATGGCCTCTCTGATACCACATTGGTGGTTAGAAACACCAGAATTTGGCGTATTAGGGTCTCATTCTGTAATAGAAGAAATCTACTTGCTACTGACCGAAAACCATTTGAGAAACTCAGAAGTCATTTAATCTACACGTAACTGTGGGGGACAAAAGGAGTTCAGCATGGATAGTGTAGTCAACAAGGAGTTCATGCATATGTCCTCACAAAACTCTTTCATGAAGTCCACTGAAATAAGACTAAGACAGGCCTCTCCACTCGCTGCTTGCATAATAAAGTTCTAAAACTTTATCAATATAGATAAATATAAAGACTTGACATGAATATTTACTTTGCTACAACTCTTGCTAATTTGAAAATCCAAAAAATCATGCTTAATGCTAAACACTATGCAAAACAGGAGATTAATGAAGCAGGCAAAACAGCCGTAGCAATGTAGAAAATCAGAGAACTTAGGGTAACATTGAGTGGTATGTACTAAGAATCCATAAACCTGAAATTATTTACTAACAATGAAGGAACCTGGCAACGATAATAGCGATATGGCAGCAATATAGAATGGTTAGATCATTGCATTTATCTACAATTAGCACAGACACATGTTTGCGATTAATAAAGCATGCAATCAAGACCAGACTAATTACTATTATTAATGAGTACTGCCATGGCATGTCCAAGTATACAATAAGAATAAATAACTATAACAGCAAAAAAGTAAATTTGGAACTATGCAAAGTATAAATAAAAGTAAGATAACACCATAGATATGATAATGACTATCATTAATAGTATTAAAAAAGCAGTGGTTTTATTACATTATAATGTGCATCGACAATTGTGAGATGATAAATAGTGTAATGGAATTGCACAGGGCTTCAATCATCTCAGCCGGTGCTACCAACATATGCTAATCACCATATATATCCAAGACTACACTACAGCTTATACTATTAGAAGTTATGCCCAACTGATCAAGAGTGCAGCTGAGCTACCGCTTCACTACAGCCAAGCGCAGGCAGGAATGACTTTCCCGCCTCTTTATTCATTTATAACTTGACACTTGTCACATGTTAGCTTGTTTTTATTGCTCAATCTATTTAGCCAATCATATATTTTTATGCGTACATGATTTTGTACCTCCTTTATATAGAGCTGCATGCAGCGCAGCATGGCAGATACAGTTAGATACTCTTAGTAGAAAGAGTTAGGGTCTCAAACTAGTATTGTCTAGTTACTGCTCGTGTGTCTTAGCTAGCGTTCAAGGCGAGCCAGCACCAGTCTCAGAAGCTGAGGAATTGTTGGAACTACCAGGAGGAATACCTTGGAAGGCGCTTGGGAAGAGACGCTCAGGATTCAGAGTAGTAATGACCAGCCAAGAGGACTATCCTGCCAGACATATTGGACTACCATTCAATACCTATTTAGAGACTTATCATTATTTTACACTTATACTTAGTGTTCAATTCTGTGCGGTATGTTTCAGTAGCAAGTAGAATAAAGTACTGCTACCCTGTTAAACTTGTGGAATCCGTTTGGCCGGTTGCCGAACTTAGTCGTGTCTGCTAGTTAGCAGCATTCAGTACTCTCCGTATCAGAGAGACCATACTGCCTTGACACTCTGTAGCCATCGCTACAACAAAATACATAGTAAAGCCAGTAAACAAAGCACTCTTGCAGTACCAGTAACCGTTTGGCCGGTTGCCGAACTTAGTCGTGTCTGCTAGTTAGCAGCATTCAGTACTCTCCGTATCAGAGAGACCATACTGCCTTGACACTCTGTAGCCATCGCTACCACAAAATACAGAGTAAAGCCAGTAAACAAAGCACTCTTGCAGTACCAGCAACCGTTCTTCCTCCTCATAACACAGAAAACTGTTACAATAGATCAAAGTTGAAAATTAGATAGCTAGAAAACAAAACACCATGCCATTTTTATTAATGATAATTAAAAATAAAATGAAGCAAGGTGTTATCTATATCAAACCAAGTTGAGCTGTAAAAGGGTGTTCTCTATATCAAACCAAGTAGAGTTGTATCATGGTGTTCTCTATATCAAACCAAGGAGAGTTGTATCAGGGTGTTCTCTATGTCAAACAAAGATAGCTGTATCAGGGTGTTATTTACATCAAACCAAGTAGAGTTGTAACAGAGCGTTCTTTATTTCAAACGAAGTAAACTTGTAACAGGGTGTTCTCTATATCAAACCAAGAGAGTTGTAAAAGGGTGTTATCTATATCAAACCACGTAGAGTTGTAAAAGGGTGTTATCTATATCAAACCTAGTAGAGTTGTAACGGGGATTTCTCTATTTCAAACCAAGTAGAGCTGTAACAGGGCGTTCTCTATATCAAACCAAGTGGAGCTGAAACAGGGTGCTACCTATACTAGTAACTTGAGATCCTGATGATTGGTAAATATCATCAGCTGATATTTAGGAGACGAGCATTATCTCTTTTGTCAGGTGCCCCATTGAGTAGATCTTTAAGTGTTAAGGCTTGGAGGTCTAGAAAGTTGTAGAAACAGGACTACAAAGAGAGAAAACTAAGGCTTTAAAAACATGCAAAAGTCAGGCCATAATTGACCACATACGAATAGTAACAATAACAGAAGTTAACTCTTATTTGTAGATGTACTTGTGTATGATAAAACACAAAACACTCTCTACGGCGAGCTAAATAGGCATTTTAATTGTACAAAAAACCTCTCTATAAAACAATATAAGCTTTGTCACACTATATTAACCCTAAAGAAACCTCTGAGCACACTGCTCTACCGTATGCTATAACCTACAGCCATTGGAGGTACTAAAAATTCATTTGCTTGTTTAGTTGTTTAAATATATGCTATTGCATCAGCTGAGTCCAAATAACGGATGTCGTTTTGCATAGATTTTTTAGATTAGCAATGAAAGGTGACTTTTGCATAAGTTTAGTCAACATATACTAAGCTAACATGCGAATGAGTAAAACAAGTGTTATAATGCGTACAAAGATATTTTGTAGAACTATATCATATTGATGTTAGATATAGATGTCACTCTTTATAGAAGACTGTGATTCAGCTAAAACCGATTACCTGTTTGTCTGTTTGAGTTAGATTACTGCTTTGTTTCTGCTTTTATGAAAAGCTAGATATAGCTAAAAGCTATAAAAGCATAACGAAACTGTATTTGTCTGGAAACATCAGTCTTTTCTAAACTTACGTAAAAGCTTTTATTTTAACACTGGAACTGACTCATTGAGTAAAGATGAAATTGAACTCATTTACTTTTAGTTTTTGAGAAACATGCCATAAAGAAAATGAAAACGTACAGCAGTAAAAAATTGAAGCTCATTCTCAGTTTTTGTCATACAAATTTGGTTTCTACTGTAAATTTGAGCTTTGGTTTTTTTTTTATCTCAGCCTCGGAGCAAAACATGATGGTGACACAAACAACTGCACATCCACCGATTTATATGTCATGGCTACATTATCAAAACCTACTGACCAATATTCCAGAGGAAATCCATTGCGTTTTTCAAGCTGCTCTATTTCCTACTTTGATACTAAACTAGATGACCTAAAGTAAGTGAACCAAGTCAAATGATGGAATGTAAGTAGTAATACAAGAGCAGAGATCTGCTCCTATATTACTACTGATACTTCAGAGGTTATGTTACACAGTTTTCTGATCACCATGCAAACTGCACAATGTGACAACATGAAACAGTGGTTTATCAGCTACTAGTATAAAAACTGCTTTATGAGTGTGATGTTTGTGATTTTTGTATTTTCATAAAAATTGTTGAAAAAAATTTGATTTTTGAGTAAATTACATCAATTGGTGACTGTTTAGAGGTATAATCCACTCAAGAACTAGTATAATTTAAATGAATGGCTTTAACTAAACACAGGGATGGAGATGGCTTACTTTTGGAACCTTGATTATACTGTTTTAGCGAAGGAACTAACTGTTTATTAAATGATGGAGACTATGTGGACTCGTGGGCCGAACACTTTGATACACCTCTGGGGCAAGAAGTAAAAGTAAATGAACAATGCAAAATTGTTCATGGTGATAAATACAAATTTGATGTAAGTTTTAACTGGCGATTAGCTGGATCAAATGTAAATATCATGTAAAACTACAGTTGCTGGTAGCTTTAAATTTTAATTTCTGGAAAATAATTATATATGGTGTAACATGTAAAGGTAAGTATTTCTAAAGTTGTCAAGCTTGTATCTTCAACCGAAACAAAATCAAAACATGGAAAATTTGATTAAAGATATATAAGTTCAATGACAGTAGCGTATTACGAGCAGATCTAGGCCAATTTTATTAGTTTTTGCACTTCATGTGCACTAACATTTTGCCACAATCTTGATTCCTCTTTGCACAAGGTCTCTTGTTACTTATTTTTTCCTCCCTTTTTGACACAGTTCTAATTTACTGTTTTTTCATATAATACAAATAGATGCATGAGCATGTGTTGTGGTACAAACAACAACGCTCCTTGTAGTCAATCTTTCAATTTAGCTCCTGGGTTTTGATAAGTCTTGTTTTCAGCTCTTGAGGGTTCATTCACAATCTTTTGGAACACTAAGATGATTCACTTGACACTTTGTAAATCCTCCACTGATTTTCTCCAGTCACAGATTCATTACTAGATTTTGTACTCGTTCGTATTTTTTTTTAACTCTTTTGCAATGTGTTGCTTTATATATTGATAGACAGCTGCTAGCAAAATGTGTACTATAACTCATCAAATAAAATTGAATTAATTTTATTTGGAATATAATTTTATGTTGAAATAATAGAAATAATAGCAGTAACATATAAGTTTTTTGAGGGTAAATATAATAGAGACATAGATGAGAAAAAATCTAGTGCTGAGACATCTGTGGAATTAATTTGCATTTGCAAAAATATATTTTTTTTCATCAAGTAAATGAGAAACAAATTTGGTTAAAACACAAGTGATTATATAACTTTTAGTAAATGTTTTTTCGCATATGTAGCACTGTTTCTGTCTCTTCATAGTTTTGTTAATTCTTCCATTTATGCGAGTTTTTTTACATGTTTTGAAACTGTCTCATCTGGTTAGTTTCTCAACGCATACACAATGCTGGCATCAGTGAAAGTCTATGTATTATGCGCAGGCTGCATAATGGCATTTCCTGACTTGGTGGCATTTTGTTTCCACCACAATAAGTCTGAACGCGCATCAAAAGGATTTAGACAAAAAATTCGCCATCTCTTAAAACAAAGTCACCAACAACAGTTTACTAACTAACAGCGATCCTGATACAACTATTAGCTTTTCCAGCGATCTGGCATATATTTTTGGATTTGAACCGAAAACTATGTATCCTCTTGGTAGATACAATAATGTTACACCTCCTGATATAAATTTCGGACTAACCTCCCTGTATGTCTATTCCAACATTGTTGATAATAGAATGGTACGAGATACGAATGTACCTTTACTGAGAGTAGTTCCGGTTCAAGAAAAGAAGAATAGTGTTGTGTATCAAGAATGTAAAAATCCTCACTATGTCAACGCTTCATCACTAAATAGCAATCTGATCCAAGTACTTATAACGAGTGATGTGACGATGATGAGAAAATACCATTTGATGGTGGAAAGGTCGTGTTGACGGTTTACTTTAAAGAAAAACAATTATAATGAGTTTGGTACGATACAACCCTGAGGACTCGAAAGATTTTTTTGATGAGTACTACAAGATGCAAGCTGGAAATGGAATTGGAGTGTATAGCGGAAGACGGGTGATGCCTAATATGAGATGAAATGGTCTTTGTAGTATTTTTTCAAGTTTACTCAAATTCGCAACACCGCTGCTGAAAAGAGGAGCAATTAGTCTGGGAAAGAGAGCGCTCTCTGTAAGTGGTAATGTAGCGCGAGATGTCATCGATGGACATAGCTTTGCAGCATCGGCAAAGAAGAGGGGATTGGATTGGTTGAATGATCTTGGGGGAGATGTGCTCGGCGCAGTTCACCCAGATCGAGTGAAAAGGAGACAAACAAGAGGTGGAAAGAAAAGCAGAGGTGTTGGTAAATGTTCCATATTTTAATACCAAAAAATCCGGTATAAAGACACCAGAGCTTGATATTTATGTTTATTAAGTGATAACGCTTCAAGCAATCATCTCTCGCAAAAGATGACTAGTCTAAATGGAACAACGGGTAATAAGTTGGAAGGTTCTTCCTACAACATAAATCCATCGTTGGATGTGTTTGCTACGGAGCCAACAAGCATATTGGTAGAGAGATCGGAATACGTTGTCATCAGGCCTGATAGGTTAGATCCTTATGGTAGTATTGAGTTAACCTTGTCAGGTAGCACTGAACATTGCACAGATCTCTACAAGTCGTTTCTGCAAGTTGAAGCCACAGTTGTTCAAGATGATGGAGCCGATGTTGCTGGCACTGATGATGATGCAGCTGTGTGGATGGGGGATTCAATGCATGCATTATTCAGCGAGTTGAAAATGTCGATAGAAGGAACTACTGTTGAATACGCTAACAATTACGGTTTTCGCTCCTACTTTTCACAACTACTCGAAAACAGTGCAGACAGAAAGAAATATCAAGGTAAGATGGAAGGATGGTTGTATGATGATTCGACTAACAAAGACGCTGGTGATCACAAAACTGCAGTTAAGAGAACGAGGAGAGCTCCATTCAAAGGTGGGAAGGTAATAGAATTAACAGGGAAACCTCATCTCGCGTTATTTCAGCAAGAAAAATTAATAATCCCTGGTCCTAGTAAGCAGCTGGAGTTTGAGCGTGCCTCCAGCAAACTAGCCTTGTTTGCTGCAGATGAGTCACCCGCAGGAGGAGCGAAGATTAGAATTGATAAATTTGAACTTCATCTTTGTAAAGTTAAGGTGAATCCTACAATACAAAACTCCCAACTCAGTTTGGCATTGGAAGGTCACAACTACAGTTATCCAGTTGATCGAAAACGGAAAAAGCTATATGGAATCCACGCTGGTGTTGCACAGATTGACATCACTTTGGAAGAAAACAAACAAAAACGCAAGCACATTTATTTAGGTTTAATTGATCACAACGCTATGAGTAGTAATATATGAGCAGATCTCCCTACCAAGTGTTTTTTTGTGGATTTGATCTGGGGGTTGAGGCAATGGGTTACGACGTTGGATGAATTCGCCGAGTTTATATTGTATTTTACTTGAGGGGCATTTGAGTGGCATTTGAATGGCATTTAAGTGGCATTTGAGTTTTGATTATTTTTTTACTTAATTTGAACTCATATGGCAGCTAGACTTTGAATGTATGGCATTCAAGTTTTGATAATTATTTTACATAACTCAAACTCATATGATATTTTGAGAGAGAGAGGAGAGAAGAATGAGGAGATATAACTACATTGAATCAATATATGATTATATACATTTATTACATAATAAGTAGGAAAATATTCTTGTATAATATAGCTAGAGTTAGTAAATACTAAGTAGTACAGAGCACTACAACTTGTAATGACAATCATGAATCAATATGTGATTATATACATTTATTACATAATAAGTAGGAAAATATTCTTGTATAATATAGCTAGAGTTAGTAAATACTAAGTAGTACAGAGCACTACAACTTGTAATGACAATCAATATATAGTATTTTTCTTTACAATGTAGTCATACAGAGCACTACAACTTGTAATGACAATCAATGCATAGTCTTTGGAGAGAGGGGAGAGGAGAGATGAGAGAGGAGAGAAGAGAGAGGAGAGAGAGGAGAGAGAGGAGAGAGAGGAGAGAGATTTTTTAGTTTTCTATACATTCATGTATATATGGATAATTATGTACATATTTATGGATATATTTACATTTACATTGAATAATATACATTTATTACATAATAAGTATATTAAATGCTATAAAATATGTTGGAAAATCACCAAATTAGACCTCTAGATGGTTAAAATCTACAGTATTTGGGAAATAACTGCAAGAGAGGAGAGAGGAGTATTTGGTAGAGGAGAGAGTATGTTGAGAGAGAGAGGAGAGATAAAAAGAGGAGAGAGGAGAGAGGAGATATATCTACATTGAATAAATACAGTGATTAAAAATGAAACAATATGTGAATATATACATTTATTGTGTAATAAGTAGGGAAAATCTCATACAATATAGCTAGAGTCAGTAAATATTAAATAATACAAACTTAGGAAGGAAGACTTCTGTTCTATGTACTTTTGATTCCATAATGAACTAAAATAAAAAGTTATGTATTAGTATAGAATGGTTAAACAGAAATTTAAAACAACTACAAACTCTTACTAAATAGTACTTTTTTATTAATTATTACCTTATCATCAAAAATTGACTGTTAATCGGATGTTTTTGTAGCTTGTCGTGTCTTACGTTGTTGAGTCCTTACCCTTCTAGCTTGTCTTTGAGCGGACTGTCGCTGCATGTTTCTTCTTTTTAGAGCAAGTTCTTTACGAGCACACTCGATAGAAATTGGTGTGTTTACCTGTTCTAGTTGATATTGTCGTTGTTGTAATACATAATGTAATCTCTGAATGTCTGATGTAACATCATTCCCTAAGAGCTTTAATGTTAGAAAAGATTCAGTTCGAAAACTATTTAGCTGCTCTATCAAGTCTTTCTGTATGAGTTTACAATTGTTTGAGATAATTCGCACTCTCTCTTCAATTTTTTTATTGCATATGTTTTGTAGAAGTATCAAGTCCTCTTGAGTCAAAGATTTAGGCTGAGTTTCTGATTCTGTGTTGTTAACTATTTCCATTTTTTGTCATTGAATCTGAAAAAAAACAAAAAAACAGATGATTAATTTCGTTCAGTTGTTTTAGTATAATAAATAATATATGAGTAAAAACTGTAATTTATTAAGTTTTTACCTTGGTGCTCTTCTAATAGCTGTAGTAGATGTTGCTTCTCTGATAGCCGTTGTAGAACTGGATGCTTTCTGTGTGAAAACTATGGCTCTTATATAGCTAAAGTTGTACTGATTAAACCCTATGAACACCATCTCGTGTCAATCTCTATGAATCAACATTTGTTCACGCGAAGGAAAGTCAATGCTTTCGTGGGAATAAATAAATAATTTTCACGCGAATACAAACCAATGCTTTCGCGGGAATAAATAAGCTATTTTCACGCGAATGGAAACCGTTGCTTTCGCGGGAATAAATAATTTATTTTCACGCGAATAGAAACCAATTTTTTCGCGGGAATAAATACTTTATTTTCACACGAATGCAAACTGTTGCCTTCGCGGGAATAAATGATTTAATTTCCCACGAATGGAAACCGTTGCTTTTGCGGGAATAAATATTTTATTTTCACGCGAATAGAAACCAATGCTTTCGCGGGAATAAATAATTTATTTTCACGCGAATAGAAACCAATTCTTTCGCGGGAATAAATACTTTATTTTCACGCGAATACAAACTGTTGCCTTCGCGGGAATAAATGATTTAATTTCCCGCGAATGGAAACCGTTGCTTTCGCGGGAATGAATATTTTATTTTCACGCGAATAGAAACCAATTACTCCCGCGAAAGCAACGGTTTCCATTCGCGTGAAAATAAAGTATTTATTCCCGCGAAAACAACGGTTTGTATTCGCGTGAAAATAAAGTATTTATACCCGCGACAACATTGACTTTCATTCGCGGGAAATGAAATCATTTATTCCCGCGAAAGCATTGGTTTCTATTCGCATGAAAATAAATTATTTATTCCCGCGAAAGCAACGGTTTGTATTCACGTGAAAATAAAGTATTTATTCCCGCGACAACATTGACTTTCATCCGCGGGAAATAAAATCATTTATTCCCGCGTAAGCATTGGTTTCTATTCGTGTGAAAATAAATTATTTATTCCCGCGAAAGCAACGGTTTGTATTCGCGTGAAAATAAAGTATTTATTCCCGGGACAACATTGACTTTCATTCGCGGGAAATAAAATCATTTATTCCCGCGAAAGCATTGGTTTCTATTCGCGTGAAAATAAATTATTTATTCCCGCGAAAGCAACGGTTTGTATTCGCGTGAAAATAAAGTATTTATTCCCGCGACAACATTGACTTTCATTCGCGGGAAATAAAATCATTTATTCCCGCGAAAGCAATGCTTTCCATTCGTGTGAAACTAAAATATTTATTCCCGCGAAAGCATTGGTTTGTATTCGCGTGAAAATAATTCATTTATTCCCGCGAAAACATTGACTTTCCTTCGCGTGAAAAGATGTTGATTCATAGAGATTGACACGAGATGGGGTTCATAGGCTTTAATCAGTACAACTTTAGCTATATAAGAGCCATCGTTTTCACACAGAAAGCATCCAGTTCTACAGCGACTAACAGAGGAGCAACATCTACTACAGCTATTAGGAGAGCAACAAGGTAAGAAGCACTAAAATAATTATTTGTTTTTAATTAATTGAAACATCTAGGTTTTTGAATCTTAGTTTTTAAAAACAATCTTTTAATAAAACAATAATTTCAGTATATTTACATCATTAAACTAAGTTCTTTTACTTTTTGCAGGTATGCTGACATCACACTCCAAAGCACTTCCTAAGCTCCATATTGAACCAACCACAGCTACCAACAACACTAACGCTATTTCCACTACAACCATCATTTCCACCACCAACGGCATTCACATTGATGATAGAAGATCCAATCCTAACACCTTTAATGATACATCTTCTCGCTCAAACACCAATGCTCATGCTGATATAGCAATGAACCATCATGTAGTTTCAGCTGACTCTCCTTTGAGTCCCACACCGGACTACACATATCTGCATGAGAACAGTGAAGTCAAACGAACGGAGGATATCAAAAAACCGACAGTGACATTATCTCAAGCTTCAATTTCCTTTTTATTCAGCAACAGCAAGAATAATACCGTAAACAAACTTAGAGAGTTTGAATTGCTCGAGATGGGTGGAATAATGACAGGAGCTATGCAGAAAGGAATGTTGGAAATCGGAAATTTTGTGAGTTTGTTGGATTTACCAATTCCTACGATATTGGAGGTTTTCGATGTTAATTACGTTGAAGATTATGGTATATTGGACTATGAATATGTTTTAAAAAACAATCATCGAATTCGAGTCAAGTCACTGATTGACAAAGAACTTACGGTGGAGCTACAGGAACTTGATCCCGGCTCTTCACAAATCCTAGTGTACATGGGAAAGCTAGAAGAAAATCAACCCGATCTACGTATTGTATGAGATAATCATCATCAAGGGCTAAAACAACGAGTTATAGCCAAAATCTTGAGAAAAAAATCATTGAAACAGTTGCAAGCATACTTTGATATCATCACTTTCGATAATATTCCTGTCGACACTCTTCTGACATTCACTAGACTTTCAGTTTGGAAAAATTTGAAGTCGAAGCAGCGAAAACGAAAACAAGATACATCGCCTTTACGTATCACTCACACTGTCACTTACAGATACATGATGAATGACGGATCTTTGATGACTGGGAAGATTGTTGTCCCTCCTGAGAACGTTTTGAAGATCAAAAATCATGAATGTGGTATGATCCACTATAAAAGTACGATGACAACTGAAAGCGGCACAAAGAAACACATTCTCACGATTCTGAGTGTTGAAGAAGCTTTGATGCTTCTATCTACTTCAAGTGAAAAAGAAGGAATAGCTTTCAGACTTTCTCTATTTGATGATGCTGAGCTGATGAAAAGTTATGATGATGATGTTGCTGCTGATGATGCTGCTGATGATGATGATGACGATGATAACATTGATGGTTATACTGATGAAGAAGATGATAATATGACGGATGATGACTCTGAGAACAAAAAATTTGAGGAAAAAGATGAAGTTGTCGACAATGATAGTGAGAAAAGCAAAAAGGATGACAATCACATTTCAAGCGAAGCTAGCAGGATTTCAATATCTGAAATTTAATTAAGGTATGTTAATCTTCACTAGTAATAAGTAACTACTAATAGCCGTATTTTTCACCATAGTGTAATGTAGTTGTTATAACGACATCTATGTATGCTTTTAGATAGAATACGTGTACAAGTGAATGACCGTCGACTCGCCAAAATCTATCAGCAACAACTCATGAACATTAAATTATATATTATTTGTATTGTGCAATAATTTGTATATATTTAGTGTAATAAAGTATTTTATTCATATTTAACATTAGTAATTTATCCAATTTGTAAAACTTTCTGGGTTACAACTCTAAAGTGTTACAAAATTTCAATGTTCCGACACAAAAATAAATATTTCAAGTTATCGTCTCATTTTTCAAAAATGTTAAGACAACTCCCATTTATAATTTCTAAACTTCGTTTTTGAAAAAATATGTAAAAGTTGTCGGCACATTGTGTCAAAATGGTAAGACAACTCCGCTTTTTACACAAAAAATTGTGAAAAATGTTTTATAATTTGTTTGAGAAACCAAAACAGTAGAAGACTTTTTACAACCACAAGCATTATACTTTAGGTTTTACAGTTTTGTGAATTGGGTGTTGATAGTTTGTCACGATATGACATAATAATTAAGTAATTATAGTCTTTTTCATAACAATGCTATAGATTCAGTAATACAGATGTGAAATTTACTGTTTCATCACTTGAATGCAGTATGAAGGTAGTTGATGTAATATTTATTTTGTAATATTATGCAAAGTAATACAGTAAGAATGAAGCGTATGGAGTTCTCAACCACAAAACAAATAAAAATAATGCATTAGGTAAACTAATGACAGAACAATTTTACATGAAGTGTATACATATGAATAAAGTATTCATAAAAACACAGACTATTGTCTGTATATATAATATATATAGAGAGTATTTATAAAAAAACATCCTATTAACTTTATATTTTGTGGTAAGAAATTATAAAATAGGATAGTTGCATAAAGTCTATGGTAAACTAATGACAGAACATTTTTTACATGAAATGTATACATATGAATAAAGTATTCATAAAAACACAGACTATTGTCTGTATATATAATATATATATATATAGAGAGTATTTATAAAAAAACATCCTATTCACTATATATTTTGTGGTAAGAAATTATAAAATAGGGTAGTTGCATAAGACCTATTCCAGAGCCATGATAATATTAAAAAATATAGTGAAATAAAAATTTTAAAACTCACCTAAGAGTGCAGTTAGTACAAGAACTTCTTCTTGAGAAAAGTCTGAGTTTTTCTGCATTTTTTGTCTAATAGACGCTAATTTCAATTTAACACAATCATTAAAACCCTTTTTTTTCAGTCCATCTTTTATATTCAAAATTAATTTAAGTGAAGTTAAATCAATTTTCTTATCATCAATCTTTTGGCTTTCTTTTAAATCTACTTGAGTTTGAGGTTTAACTGTTATAGTATTAGATTCTAAAACACTGGTTTTTGGACTGCACTGTGAACTAGCGACAGAAATTAAGTCATTATTACTTTCTTCAGTTTCTGAAAGATCAGAATCTGAAGATATAAGTGCTCTCATTTTTTTACACTGGTTTTCAATCAAAAGTTTTCGATCTTCAGCAGCAGGTTTTTTAGCTATCGCCAACCATTTACTCCCTAATTCAAAATCTAAAACAATGTTTTCAGAAAAATAACCTTCTATTGGATAGAGATACACTAACGCAAGATTTTTCGGAAAAGTAATATCCATAAGTAATTCAGAATATTTTCTATTAATAAATAAAACAAAATTATTGTAACTAGCAATATCAACAATAAAAAACATTTTAGTTTTTAAAATACAACTATGTTGCTGAAGATCTCTCAAAGTTGTATGCGATTTTCCACATAAACAATAAAAAATAAACAAGTGAGCACAAAAATGTCTTGAAAGAACTCGGCCAGGCTCATGCAATCCCCCTAATTTAAACTTCTTACCACAAAATATACAAGAGACGTTGTTTTTGTTTCCTTTCAGTGCTTCACTCAACATCTTTGTGCCATATGCGATCAATAACAATGTGAGCACTGAAAGGAAATACCTAGGGCTTTTGTTATCAATATCTACAAACAAAATAAACAAATTCTCATCATATATAGATAACTTTCTTAAGCATGGTATATGTATATATATATATATATATATATATATATATATATATATATATATATATATATATATATATATATATATATATATATATATATATATATATATATATATATATATATATAAAGATAATGCATGTCACTTACACTTAAAACACTCTCTATCTTCTTTTATATTTCCGTCTAGAAGACTTACTTCCTTATATTGCCTTAATTGAGGATTCTCTGCTTGAACTAAAATAGAAAATACGAATGTAGTTATGCTATTTCTTTGAAAAAATTCGAAAAATTTTTTTTATAAATTGAATGAGTATGTAGTAAGTAATATTTTCGTCATACTTACATTCAAATGTGTTGCGTTTATAGTACAGGAAGTTTTCGTTCTTCCCAACACATTGTTTACTACCTATGAATCGTGAAGATGTTTTTTCTACAAAAAATAACATAGTAAATGTAAAGTCATTATTATTGTACCTACAGACAAATTTACATTTTTCATAAAACAGAAAAACTTACTCATAGCAATATGCGTGCTAGCTTTGCTCTTGCTCTTCTCCGTCTTCTCTTCATCATCTTTAAAACACTCCTCCAGCCACCTCAGTGTTTCATCATCGGTAGAACTTAATAAAACAATAAATCAAGATTGTAATTATTTAAAAACTCTATATAATACAGTTGAATAATAAAGTTTCAATAATATACTTACATAGCACTGAAATCTATTTCATCAATATTCAGCTCTAGCTCATCATCTGAGGTTGTAGACCTACAAGTAATATATATATATATACATTTGTATAAGTTTATAAATGTAACTGCAACAAAATTGTAAAAGATAGTATAATATAACTTACTCATTTCTTGTAGGGATATTGCTGGCCATTTTTTGTAGTTTTGTGTTCTAATACTATACTTGAAATATTGTACTTAGTGCAAATGAAAACTGATCCTGCTTAGTGTAAAAATACTTTCTCTTATATACAAAACATTGAAGTCATTTATCAAGATTAATTCATAGACTGATTTTCATACAAAACCAAAACATTGAAGTCATTTATCAAGACTAATTCGTAGACTGATTTTCTGATCATTACTATGATAACTGATATTGTTTTTAAAAAAGTGGAAGTCAATTAAAAAGTTGGTTAAAAAATAGGAAGATAGAGATTAGATAGATTAATAAGCTTAAGTCATACATACACCCTTGTAAACTTTCTTTCCACCTAACTAAAATTCTTTGAATGTAAAGCATTGGATAAACAAATTTTACAATCCCTAGATTGATACTCTTTTAAGATACATCTAGCTAGAACCAAACTTACATTTCATTTTGAATGACAACTCGCTTCCTCCAAACATATTTTTATAGCAAAAATATAATGTGTGATTAACTAGTTCAATTGCAGTTCATCGCATATAGACACATCAACAGCAAAACATTGATGATGTAGTGTAGTTCCGTCTTTATATCATCAGACAGTAAATTAAAATGTGAGAGCTTAAATTATAGTTTACAACGTCAAGTATGAGTTAGGAATGTAATAAACATTTTAAAGTTATCTGATAGCATTTAAATATGTATATGTAACATATAATTCTTGTTTTATTAGACAAAACAGCTTCCTAAAAATAGAAAATACACCATGTATGTTGATATATTGTTTGTATTTCACACAAAAAACGATGAGTTATTTTAAGAAAAGTAACAGTCTAACTAACAAAAAAGTGGATAAACTCATGCTTTGTTCATGTTTTTTAGACGATATCGGAGATAACTAGAATTAGAGATACACCACAAATCCGTTTTGGTGGAAGGCTGTAGCTGTCTTAACTAATATGTAATCAAAAAATAAAAAACAAGAGATAAATGCAATCAAGTTCTCTTCCTTTTTAGGTTAAATTAATGACTTTTCTCGAGCGGCTTTATAACACATAACATTAAAAAGATCAAAACATATAGGATTAGGCGAGAGATGATGATTAACGGCATTTCTGGAATGAGTTTATTAGTGAAGTGACACTTGCGTTGTATTATAATTAATTACTTTTTAAAACTTGTGAAAATGAACTGGTAACATTACGTCGACTGAAATAATACCTAAAATGTCTCGCATAAATTTTGATCTAACCGAAAATAGACTGAAAACCTTTAGGGTGAGTACAAAATTATCGTAACTCGCTATAACGGATATTGTAAGAAATATTTTATTTTCTCGTTGCTAACTTGACGTAAAATATTTTGTAACGGATGACACGTGATCTTGATCGATTTTTGCTAACTGATCACTTAGTTACTCGTAAACATTTGATACTCCCTTGATTTCTTTGATAACAGCAATATCCCAATTATGCTTATCGTAAATATTTCAAAAACGGATATTGCGTGTTTCAGTTGGTTTTTCCTACTAAATCGCTTAGTTACTCGTAAACATTTGAGAATTGTTTGATTTTTTCGCTGATAAAACATGTTGCAAGTATCTTTTACCAAATATTACCGTGATTTTCAATCAGTTTTCCTTACTAGATTTAATTACTCACCAACGTCCATAATTGTTTTTATTAATCATTGTTGCAAAGCAATGCTGTATTTAAATAATATTACTACGTTTCCAACCAATTTCCTTACTGAATTACTTAATTACTCGCCAGTATTTCATAATTTCTTTCACTAATAATTACAAATAATATTGTAAATAAATAATTTACCAGGAATATTTATGCTCAAGTCTCCTCTCTCTCTCCTCTAAACACTCTCTCTAGATATATACAAACACAGTTATTTTTATACGTAAACTCAATCTCGAATGCTGATAATATGTGGTCTCAAGCGGATAAATGAAGTTAAAGTACTTTACATTACACAAAATTTACTGTAAATTTTAATCATCTAGAGGACTAATGGTATCCTCTCTCTCCTTTCTCTCAAGATATCTCCTCTCTTTCTCTCTACTTCTCTCTCTCTCTCTCCTTTAACCTCTCTCCTCTCTCCCTCTCTAGATGTATACAAATTCAATTATTCTTATATGTAAACTCGATCTCGAATGCTGATGATATGTAGTCTCAAGTGAATAAATGAAGTTAAAGTACTTTGTATTACACAAAATTTACTGTAAATTTTAATCATCTAGAGGGCTAATGCTACCCTTTCTCCTCTCTCCTCTTTCCCTCTCTCCTCTCTCTCAAGATATCATATGAGTCAAAATTACCAAATACTGTAGATTTTAACCATCTAGAGATCTAATTTGGCAATTTTCCAACATATATACCCTATGAGTTAGAATTATGTATATAATTATGTAAAAAAATTATCAAAAACTTGAATGCCATACATTCAAAATTTAGCTGCCATATGAGTTCAAATTAAGTAAAAGAATAATCAAAACTCAAATGCCACTTAAATGCCACTCAAATGCCACTCAAGTACCCCTCAAATGAAATACAATATAAACTCGGTGAATTCATCCAACGTCGTAACCCATTGCATAACCCCCAAGACCAGAACCACAAAAAAACACTTGGTAGGGAGATCTGCTCATATATTACTACTGCTATGAACCGACGTTTTGCCTTGAATCCGTATAGGATGCAACACGCTAATGTTGATACTATTGTATTGAGAGTTGGTGATTGTCCGATCGGAAGGAGATTTGAGCCAGAATATGCTAGAGGGGTTTTTGGAAGAGAATATCATCAGTTTCTACACGCTACCTGAACTTTGCTCGGTGGTGATAGTCTTGGTATTACGAAAGAACGATACCTTGATGGCACTACGCTTTATGGATTTGACTTGACCGGTGATTTTCCTAAAGAAGGATTTCACTCTATGAAAAATGTCACAATGAGCGTGGAAATTCGCTTTAGCACTAACACGGCTGATGGCTTATCGCTGGTAGCATACTTTGTAAAAGATGGTGTGTTGGAGATGGATAGCATTCTTCAATTAGCTATTGCGGGAGACGCAGTGCTCTAAACGAAAAGCTAGAGATGAATACCATACAGATTCGTTCGATCTTATCTTCAGACGATTTATGTCAAAGTGTAGGGATTCACGTTGGAGCTAGAGATCAGTTTTGGAAGCAAATTTGCAATTTTCCAACGGGATGTTTCGTATTCAACACTCAGTAGTCCCACCAACCTGGAGAGCATTGGTTCGCTGCGTACGCTGATGATTCAGAGGTGGATTTTTTCGACTTGTTTGGCATTCTGTTTCCTTCTACCCAGATGTAAATGAAATACTAAGTGTTCACAGAGGATATGAAATAATACAAAGTAATGAAACACAACTACAAATTTTTTTGTCAACTGTATGTGGCGATTATTGCGTATACTTTTGTTTACTGAGAAGTAGAGGTTGGAGTATCGATGAAATTGTTAGAAGTTTACGAGATATAGGAGATAGTGAGATGAGAGATCACTCAATACGAAGATTTATCATACAGACTTACCCTAACTTCGAGTTCATACAAGACAATACAGTAGAAGGAATAGATGGAGTACATATACAAGGAACTAATTTGCTAAGTAAATTGTTAAAATAAATTATTATAATTGACTTTTATTTGTTATAACAAATAAAATGAATAAATTACAACTTATCTCAGTATTTGTGCTAAATACTACAGAATCTACAACAACTACTTTTTTGTAATGTTCAAAGTTAATGTTGAGGAGTTCATCTCTTGCAAGATGTAAATAAGATCTTCTCATTTTCTTCCTCAGGAGCACTCTTTGGTTATACCTAAAAGACATAATAACTAGTGACTCTATCATACATAGTTATATGAATTGATTTAAAAAATACTTTGGATCCTACAGTAAATAGAAATGAAACTTACTATCATAGAAGGCGAGATACACCCCTTGTGTTATCGATTAAGGTTTCGATGTGCTGTTGTGAACAATCCTCTCTTTCATTCTCATCAACGTAGGAGAGGAAGTTGTGTTGTAGCAAAGTGTCAAACAGTTCGGAGGCTTGAATAAAAGCTTGGAGAGCTGAGAGTAGAATCACATCGTAGAAAATGGTACTGTTTGCAGTTTGTTTTAGTCCTTTGAATACGATAAAACCGCTTTTTTCCGACACCACAGCTGAAGCTATTTGAGCGGGGATGTTAATATCTCCAATCAGTAGCTCTCCATTTACCATACATCTGTAATTAGCCTCTAGAATATCAGCAGTCTTGTTCCAACGAGTATCACATTTTCTTAGCATTCCACGATTCTCATAAGCTATAACACTTCCTGATGGAAAATCATGTAGGTGAGCAACGCTGAAATAAGCCTGTATTTGTCTCATACTCTTGCCTGATAATGAGTTGAATGGATCGTTGATCTTTTGATTACAATCAGCAGAACGAAAAATCGAATCTCCTGCCTTTCCTTCTCCCATATAAATTAAAACAATTGGGCGTGTTTGCTTCGCTTTATTAATGATCTGTCCTATTTCAGTTAAAACATCACTCTTCACTCGAGTTCTCTTTTTATCATTTCCATAGTTGTAAATGATGGTACACTTTGATTCATCACAAAATTCAACGGATAATACCTCCATAACTGTTGGTATTGGTAGATCGCAGATTTCCATGGATTCTTCAAGTTTTTCTAGACTATCTGGAGAGAGAGAGAGTTTAACAACCCGGCGCTCTTGTAGGTGAGAGTGGTTAGTTCATTACTTCTGGCATCTTGAAAGGGTATTCTGGTGTTACAAAAAAGTGTATCGTCTCCAACATCCATCAAAACTCGTTTTTTGCAGTTCGAGACATTTTCAATATCATCTTTTGTCAAATCAATGAAAGTTCGTTTGACCACAGGTGTTCTTTTTGAAGACAGCTTGTTAGTAGGAGATGTGACTGGAGTAAAATCTTGTTGGGATTCCCGTTCATCAATCACCAATTGACTTTCTGGCGTATGGAAGATAGAAGGTGGTGAGGAAAGGGTTTGCTGAGATTCCGCTTCTACATTCATCGGTTGGCTTCCTTCGTCTTGAGTATTCATTCTGAAAAAAAACAAAGATTTTGTTTAGTTCCTTGTAAATAATTTTAAAGATAGATAGGTCATAAACCTTCAACTTGTTGTGTTAGCCAGCAGAAAATAATTATTTTTTGTTTTTACCTTTATGAAGAGGGAGAGATTCTAGTAGTTGCAATGGAAGGTTTAGTAGAGGTTGCTCCTTCGCTCACTGTTGTTGAACTAGATGCCTTCTGTCTGAAACCCTCATCTCTTAAATAGGTAAACTTGCACCGATTGACACGGATTGAGTTCAATGAAAAAACCATGTTTTTCACGCGAAAAGAAAAACAATGCTTTCGCGGGAATAAAATAACTATTTTCACGCAAATAAAAAATGAAAAACAAACCAATTTTTCACGCAAACAAAAGTAAAAAAAAATTCTTGTTTTTCACGCGAATGCAACAATTTTTCAAGCGGATCAAAAAATTTATTTTACTGCTGAAAAACATGTTTTTTACGCGAAATAAAAAAACAATGCTTTAGCAGGAATGAAATAATTATTTTCACGCGAATAAAAAATGAAAAATAAACGGAAACTTCCTGCGACTAATGATGCATAAAAGTCTTTTGTTTCACGCGAAGAGAAATAAAAGTCTCCGCGGGAAATAACAAATTTTTTGGCATACGGAAAAAACATCGCTTTCGCGGGAATAAAATAATTACTTTCACGCGAATAAAACATGGAAAACAATCAAATTTTTCACGCGAATAACACTAAATAAAAGTCCCTTTTATCACGCAAATGCAGCCATTTTTCACGCGGATCAAAAAAAAGTATTTTAATGCTAAAAAAACATATTTTCACGCGAAAAGACAAATAATGCTTTCGTGGGAATAAAATAATTATTTTCACGCGAATAAAACATGAAAAAAAATTCAACTTTTCATGCGAATAACAGTAAATAAAAGTCTCTTTTCTCGCGCGAATACAACCATTTTTCACGCGAATCAAAAAAAGTACTACAAAAACTTATTTTCACGCGAAAAGGCAAATAATCCTTTTGTGGGAATAAAATAATTATTTTCACGCGAATAAAACAGGAATATTTCACGCGAATAACACTATTATGATAGGGTTTTCGCGAGAGTGTTTTTAATGCTTATAAGCTAAATGAGTAGGTCTGGCTTATAGTATATAAGAACAGCTCTCTCTTCATAAAAATCATTCTCTCCAGCAATAAACTCCGGAGCATCAACTAGTACAGCAGATTTCTTGGTGATAAGATAAGAATTAATAAAAACACTATTTAATAGAAGTTAAAAAAAAAAGTTTGTAATTATTTTACAACACTGTTTAATCATCCTATACTAATACACCATTTTTTTATTTTAGTTCATTATGAATTCAAAAGCACGCAGAATAAAGGACTTCCTCCCGGAGATCTATCATAAGTGCATAAAAGAAAATGTCATTGTTCAGGAAAAGGCCAGATATTGGTTGACATTACAAGCTGTAGCATTATGTATGACGCAGCATTTGCTAATTATAGCCTCGTTATATGGAGAACTTTCCCCGGTACAATACTGACCACGTACAACACATAAATACACTGACAATCATGAAAAAATATTAAGTCGCACGATGAAAAACAATTTTAAGACAGTTTTAAAAATGTTGAAATCTGTAAATATAAATTATTTTTTGAAAAAAATTAAAAGAAAGGCATGGGATAAAGCCCTCACTCAAAGTTTAATTAAAGTTCAATGGAGTGAAGAGTTATTATATGATTTTAAGACATACATATGTAGGTATATTCAAACTGATGAATGTATAGCTTCATCTATTTTTTCATTTGAAACTACGTTAGAACTTTATCAAGTATATAATTTTTAATATATACTCAATATGTATACAATTATACAATGTTTCATTTTTATTCAATGTAGACATGAATATGAACATAGATATGCATATAGCTATGTATATGTACAAGAGTGTTCAAACTCTAGATGCCATCAGAGATAAAATTATGTAAAAAATTATCAAAAATTAAATGCCATGAAATAGTACCTCGGCTAATCTAATCAACGCCGTAACCCATTGCATCCACTCCAGCCTAAACCCCACAAAAAAAACACTTGGTAGGGAGATCTGCTCATATATTACTACTCCTAGAAAACAGACCAAGGAGTTAGATGCCCTAATAAGGGGTGGAAAGTTACAGTCATAGGAAAAGAGTGGGTAAAGCAGCCCAGGAAACTTTGCCCAGTGCTCACTTCTGCTATTGGATTACTTTGTTTAGTAAATTCTTATTACCTACTTTGATTGATGTAATATTCTTATTATAATATGTGATTGGTTTACCCTAATAAGGGGGTGAACGTAGCTCCTTTTCTCCTATAAAAGGAGCTCTTGTGCTGCCTTACAAGCAGAAGTCTTGTGGATTTTGTGTAAGTACCTTACGCTGTATTGCTAAATGGATTGAGTAAATAAAGTATTATTCGTAGGAACTGTGTTATTATCTGTCTGGGCCGAGGACCTCGTGAGGTTGGAAAAATCAATTCGTAGTGGATCCCGAATCATAGGAAACAATTGACAGTGGTAGAAAGCACTACTACTGCAGTGCTTGCACAATTCTTTGGGAGGTCTGCTTCCATTATAGAAAAACAGTAGTAAACTAAAAATGTGCCAAAAAAGAGCATGAAATGGTTATTAAGACACAGTGTGATAGCAGGGATCAAGATTGTGACAAAACTGTGGAGCGTGTGAGCTGTAAAACTCCACAAAAGCGTCAAAGTTATACTTATAATATACTACCAATGAAATTTAGCTATTTTGTTTTTGTTTCAGAGGAACAGGTTCAATGATGTTTGCCACCACCTGTGGTGCACCAAAGATGAAGGCCTTCATAGTTCTAGTTCGCAGGCTGCATTCAGATACACAACATGTGGAAACAGAAGAGTGAGGTTTATGCATGTTTAGATTGTTTTTTTTTTGGTAAAAATTGTAGGGATGAAGCTATCAATTGACTTTGTAGTGTTAAAGTCCATGTAAGTCATATAATAGGAGTAGATCTCAAATGGCTAAATGTGAAACTTGAGAATGTGAAGAATGCGAAAAGAAATGTGAAATTTTGATGACAACCTGCGGTAAGAAAGACAGATATTTGTAAAATCAGTGCAAGAACTAAAATTTTTTAGAGCAAATCATTCTTTTTTGAGGCAATTTGATATGCAGTTTCTGCAAACTATCCAAAAGCCTGCTTCGGTTCTCTCCATCATTTGCATCCAAGTCAAATTAGTCCAACACCTCAACAGCGTTTTCCCTTATGCAGTGCTGTAGTATGGCAATCTGTCTCCTCCGTATAACATTATTCCCCTCCAGAAGACGCCATTTCCATTAGCTGGCTTGGTGACCGAGTTAGTGGCCAGCAAATAATTATCAAAACTCCTCTTCAAACGTCTCAAATTATCCGCTTGATTGCCATAAAAATTAATTGACCTGGTCGGCCAAGGCCCAAAGCATCCATATTAAGGCTACGGACACTCAGAACAAAAACAATTCTGACCACAGAAATCTGTGCAACCAACTTCTGAGCACAACATAAACCACGAGCATACACCAAGGCCCCACTCGAAACACTCCCCAGTCACGTGCCACCATGTAGTAAAAGATGAGTTATTTGAAGTTAGATTGCTAAGGCAGTTAGATTACGTTCATATTAGTGATGACAGGCCGGCCAGGGTGATTTATAAGTCAGTCAAACCAGATATAGTTCACTTAATTATTACTGTCTGCCATCTTATGCTTCAGGCTTTCTCTTTTGTGTGCATGCCTCTCTCACTGCAATCCTATCTTTCGATATACTTATAGAAATAGATTACTAAAATTATAGTCCAGAACATACCTGTAATGTTGGCTTGAGAAAAAGGTAAATATAATATTGGAGTTGTTATTTCAGATAGTAACCATTGGGTTTAAAAGTGTTATAGAAAGATAAGGGGATTGTGTAGACCCCCAAGACAATAATCTAGTCTGTTTATTAGTTCAGAAAGCCAACAGTTAAGGCTGCTCCACACGGCGACAAAACGAGGGCGAAACGTCACATTACTTTCGTAACGAATATCAATTTGCCCAACAAAAGCCCTACCGGCACTTTGGTAGCGCTGCGGTGACGTTTCGTCCAGACCTAGCAGTGCTTGGTTGTCATTTTTTTGTTAGCCGAATCATTGGTCAAAAGTCTTTTCAGCATTTGCTATTGGCCACACAAGGCGTAACTTCATTGGTCCATGTTGCGTTAGTGGCGCTAAACACAGCACATGTTACTAAAATTTATTATTATAATAATTATTATTACTACTACTACTAGTATTGTACAGGAATTTACAATGTGTAGTGGTAGCTGTCCACCTGTACAGCGTCCCACGGTCAGCAAGTGAGTGCAGGCAGTGTAGTAAATGACTTAGCAAGCTCAAGGCCGACAGACTAGACTAGTCAATCAAGATTTGCAGCGTTGCAAGCTCGTAAGCTATACACAATGAGGAGTTGTCACAACTACCTCACTTTCCACTGATTTCTTGGTTGAAAGAATAGCTGTGTAGGGTCGAACTAACAAGTGGAACAATCGTTCCAGTATCACACGTCCGTAGGTCGTATGCAGTGTAAGTTGATTCGACTGAACACTTTCTACTGACTATTGTTCGTGCTGTTAGCCAACTTGTCCAAGTAGCCGCTTGTCTATTTAACTATTAGGCATTTTCGGATCAAGAACGTCCATGCCTTGAAAAAATTGGCACGGGAAAGCGCTTCCGGATGCAATTTTGACGTTCGTTCCTGGCATAATTTCTAAGCATGAACGTTCAAAATCAAAAGTTCACTTCATCGGAGTTAACTTCTTTTTTCTAGTGTCGCAGTGAATAGTAAAAAACGCATCCTGCTGAGGTGACAGCTTTTCGGTTATATATTATAAAAAAAGTAAATAATAATTTTGATAATTATTATCAGCTACTGTGTTTTACTAATTACTTTTGTTCATTTTTAACAATGTTTATTACCAGTTGGTGATGTTTGGCTATTTGAATAATTGTTTTTTTTTACTAACTAGAGTATAGTAAAATAATTAAAAAAAACTATAAGAGCTTATAATAATATTAATGATGATATCATTTGAATAACAGTAATATTAATAATGATTATCATACATTTTTGTTATATTATAATTATTTATTACAATTTTATTTTAATTCACCATCCTCAGTAAATGTGTCCAAAAATAGTTTCAACATCAACATGCTTCAAGACTTGTTATTATTTATTTTATTATTATTGTTAGAAATGAAACTTGAGGCCTCATCACTCTTGTCTTGTTATTGTAACTAACGTAAAAGGGCTCATTATTTGTAAAAATATTTATTATAGGAGAACTCTACGCATTCGGATCAAGAACGTCATAGGGTGGACGACCCCCTGAACGGTAAAACCACCGTTGAGCATAGAGTTCCAAAAAACAGGTTTTGCATTCGCTGAAAAACGAAAATTTCGCCCATTTTGGTATGAACGTTCTCGATCCGAAAATGCCTATTATGTGCATGCAGTTGCTTGGTTATGCTTTTGCTCGCTATCTTATTCTTTGTATGTCGTCATTTGTGTTTGCTATGCTTTGCTTGTATCTGTTCCTTGCATGTGTACTGTGCTGTGTAGAGAGAATCATCAAGCTGTGTGAGAGTCAGGTTAACTCTGATTTTATTATTGAATTACATGAATATTTATACAGGCACATAGAACAATAGATAGTGTAAGGCAGCTAGATAACAAAAGATAGGCTACGCCTATTTGGCCTGATTGGCCCATAGAACAGAAAGGAGACAGTCCCTAGTCACGGCTGACTTAGTAATGTCACATGTGTATGTTGATGTAAATGTTTATGTAAATACTGATATATAAAAATGGCTATGAATAAAATAGAGGGTAAATATAAGGTGCCGAATTGTCACCTGGTCGACCGAGTTAGTGAGTTACTGGATTCCCCAACAGTATTATATTAAATACTATCATTGGCTGGCAGTTGTTTATTATTATTGTTATTAAATTTGCCTAATGATGTTATTATTATAATAAAAATTAATATAGTTATAAAAGTAATTATTATTAAAGTATAGTCAATTAATTTTTTAATAAAAATTGGGCCTACTGCAACAAAATAACAAATGATTCATCATCATTATTTATTATTATTATTAGGAATTAAAAAGGGGAATTGGAACGAACGTCAACAGGAACGAACGTAGACAGGAATGAATGTAGACACAGCTGGAATGAAAGTCGACACTTCCTAGAACGAACGTAGACAATCCAGGAACGAATGTCGACTAAGCGATAAAGACAGAAAATTCGACGTTCACTCCAGGAGGTGTCTACATTCGTTCCACGCCACTTATAAAACTCCATTTCGACATTCGTTCCTGGTGTGTCTACTTTTATTCCAGGCTACCATAGATGTAATTTTGAATTATAGTATGTATAGTACAGAATATGTAACTCTATACTTTTATTAGTAATTTCATTTGTATTTTTTGTAGTTGTTTTTGCTGTTGCTACGGACATAATAATTATTAATAACAATATTTTTTGTAGTAATGTTATTAAAACTATTATTATTGTCACGATACTATTACTTATAAATAATAATCATACTGATGATAACTATTGATTGATGACAATGACTATAGTATAGCGTAGCGTTCTGTCATATATTTTAAATTCTGAATACAAATAATTATAATGATAGTTATTTGTTCACTTAGGCGCTAGCCATAGACCTATAACCGTAGGTGATAGCAATACGAATGTTATAATACCGCCACATTCTGATATAGCGTTTTGTTTTTATTTAGGTGAAAAAGAGGCGACAACTCCATATAAACATATTAGTAACTGATGTTTGTAATAATATAGTGTTTTTCTATTGTTGAATAATATAATACGAATATGTTTTTAGATTTTGGACGATGAAGGGGAGACAACTCCATACAAGTTTATTAATAACAGTTTACTTATAATAATGTCGTGTATCAGGCAGCTATGAAAGCAGTAAGCACTATTGATGTAGAATTTTTATTTCGCCACACATGATATAAAAATATGCATAGTTCTGACATAACATATTGTTTGACATTACATGAAGTTAAAATTGCCAATTTATTATAATAATCATAATAAATATCCTGACCATGTGCATTAATGGTAATATTATAAACGAATGGATCATTATGACAATATGAAAACATATTAGTTTTGTTCCATAATAAAAATATACTATATGATTATATATCATTAGTAAATTCATATGGAATTTTCTCCTCTCTTTCATATGATACCTGAATGAACTGCTTGGAAATAAATAAACATCACCACTATCTATGGAGCCAGCTATCTTCCTAGCCTGAGAGTTAGCCAAGGTGAATGAGTAGAACTTTCTTTCAAATGAAGTTGTGTTCTCTCTAATGTACTCATTGTGTGACAACTCCTGTTGTTTAATTTCAGCATCAAGCACCATTAATTTCTACAGCTCAAGTACTAGAAGATGAAATCAAATCTCTTCTGCTTCGACACCAGCCTCTTCTATTACAATTCATTGAGACCTTCAACTTCTCAGCAGTACAAAGACCTGATAAGTTTGCTCCAATAATGAGAATTTCTACACACTAAGCCATCTATTTATCAACTACACTTCAATACCGACGTTTGTCTCATGGAAAATTGTTTCTTTTCAGCAGAAAACTTTTCTTTATGCCACAAACTGTTCATGCAGGTATAAATAACTCGTATATAGCACAGCAAAAACTTTCAACTTCTCAGATTCACCAGTCTGTGTTTTTTGTTGTTGTAAATACTACAATTAGATGCGTCCTGTCAGAGCATTGGTATAGAATAGTTGTGAGGCATAGAGTTGTTATGGTACAGTTTTATTAACAAACGTGATATGGAGCAAAGTGTTATGATAATGTATCATCAGCTAGAAAAGCGGTAAACTTTATACAAACAGTAAACTCTTGATATCGTTAGTATCAATTGTCAGGTAGGACTATATTATCCTGTATACAGATGAAATGCTGCGACAAGTTTTTGGCTTTGAAATTGTTTGATTTGCATTTTATTTATTTATAGCATGCTTTGGATAACAAAACTTCTCAGTATATTCTATGGTCATGTAATAATACTGTTGAAGACAGCAACATAGTGTGAAAAACAGTAAAGCATTAGAATTCAATAAATCATACCAATTCCTTTCATATTTACTCAATTTTATGACACTACAGGTAATATATATTAGGGTAATACTGTACTAAAGATATTAAACATTTACTGTTTGTATAAAGTTTACCGCTTTTCTAGCTGATGATACATTATCATAACACTTTGCTCCATATCACGTTTGTTAATAAAACTGTACCATAACAACTCTATGCCTCACAACTATTCTATACCAATGCTCTGACAGGACGCATCTAATTGTAGTATTTACAACAACAAAAAACACAGACTGGTGAATCTGAGAAGTTGAAAGTTTTTGCTGTGCTATATACGAGTTATTTATACCTGCATGAACAGTTTGTGGCATAAAGAAAAGTTTTCTGCTGAAAAGAAACAATTTTCCATGAGACAAACGTCGGTATTGAAGTGTAGTTGATAAATAGATGGCTTAGTGTGTAGAAATTCTCATTATTGGAGCAAACTTATCAGGTCTTTGTACTGCTGAGAAGTTGAAGGTCTCAATGAATTGTAATAGAAAAGAGGCTGGTGTCGAAGCAGAAGAGATTTGATTTCATCTTCTAGTACTTGAGCTGTAGAAATTAATGGTGCTTGATGCTGAAATTAAACAACAGGAGTTGTCATACAATGAGTACATTAGAGAGAACACAACTTCATTTGAAAGAAAGTTCTACTCATTCACCTTGGCTAACTCTCAGGCTAGGAAGATAGCTGGCTCCATAGATAGTGGTGATGTTTATTTATTTCCAAGCAGTTCATTCAGGTTTCATATGAAAGAGAGGAGAAAAGCCCATATGAATTTACTAATGATATATAATAATATAGTATATTTTTAGTATGGAACAAAACTAATATGTTTTCATATTGTCATAATGATCCATTCGTTTATAATATTACCATTAATGCACATGGTCAGGATATTTATTATGATTATTATAATAAATTGGCAATTTTAACTTCATGTAATGTCAAACAATATGTTATGTCAGAACTATGCATATTTTTATATCATGTGTGGCGAAATAAAAATTCTACATCAATAGTGCTTACTGCTTTCATAGCTGCCTGATACACGACATTATTATAAGTAAACTGTTATTAATAAACTTGTATGGAGTTGTCTCCCCTTCATCGTCCAAAATCTAAATGCATATTCGTATTATATTATTCAACAATAGAAAAACACTATATTATTACAAACATCAGTTACTAATATGTTTATATGGAGTTGTCGCCTCTTTTTCACCTAAATAAAAACAAAACGCTATATCAGAATGTGGCGGTATTATAACATTCGTATTGCTATCACCTCCGGTTATAGGTCTATGGCTAGCGCCTAAGTGAAGAAATCACTATCATAATTATTTGTATTCAGAATTTAAAATATATGACAGAACGCTACGCTATACTATAGTCATTGTCATCAATCAATAGTTATCATCAGTATGATTATTGTTTATAAGTAATAGTATCATCCGTGACAATAATAATAGTTTTAATAACGTTACTACAAAAAATATTGTTAATAATTTAATAAATATAATTATTATTATTTTATTATAATTATGTCTGCAGCAACAGCAAAAAATAACTACGAAAGATACAAATGAAATCACTATACAAGTATAGAGGTATATATTCTGTATTATACATACTATATGGTAGCCTGGAATGAAAGTAGACAAACCAGGAATCAATGTCGAAATGGAGTTTTATAAGTGGCGTGGAACGAACGTAGACACTTCCTGGAGTGAACGTCGAATTTTTGGTCTCTATCGCTTAGTCGACATTCGTTCCTGGATTGTCTACGTTCGTTCCAGGAAGTGTCGACTTTCATTCCAGCTATGTCTACATTCATTCCTGTCGACGTTCGTTCCAAATTTCATTAAAAAGAACCTAGCAGTTATAAAATTACTAGCCCGGTGAGTGAGTAATAATGATAACCAGTTGATAAATAATTCAGTTTACTCACCAATAAACTAACTGAATGCGAATATCTGGAAGCTGTCGTACAGAAGAACTAGTAGAAGAACTACTAGTGTTGAATACTACTATTATTATGATTGGCGGCAGTTGTTATTACAATTCGCGTATTGTCATTGGCTGGCAGTTGTTTGTCGTTGTTCGGCTACATGCATTTTCGTTCGCGTGTGAAGCAAATTTCGTTAACAATGCACCGAAATGAAAAACTATTCGTTTCGGCCAGTTTGTTTCGTCTTCGTTTCGTCGCCGTGTGGAGCAGCCTTTACTGCTGAGGCAAATGTAACTTAATTTTTATATGCAGTATAAAAACTACTACGATGAAAAAAACTAAAGCTGTGTGTACAAGTATAATTTAAAAACAATGTCCACCCTGAGCCATATGAAGGTCTTCTTTTTGCTCAATAGAAAAATAATAGTGTAATAGAAATTACATAGAGTGACTGACTGGCAAGTAGATTAGTTGTCTAGTTCTACTAAGAGAGTGTGCATCATCGAAGCCTATTCTTACTACGCTTGACTGCCTTGGCTAAGGGATTGATGGAAGTGCTATAGCGAGGCCTACTGAAGGAAGACTTTTCCTAGTGTACTAGACCACTAATTGTTATAATTGTTATAATTGTTATAATTGTTATAACCTAGTGCACTGTGGCTACTTTTATTATTAATCTATGTAGCTTCCTGCCTGCTTGTTGGATGTTTTGTATGCCCAATTCTCTTCCAGTTTTTCAACTGCACATTTGCAATATTTTTGCATAGATATGGAGGCAGTTAGCCCAGTGGGCAGAGTTGGTTGTGCGCTTGACTAAGAAGGTTCTTGGTTAAGCTTTTGCTCTTGCTCTCAATAGAGTGATATTTAACCTACAACCCGTGTGATTCGTGAGTCTGGTTGCTTGTTATCACTAGTTTGCCTACACACAGTAGTATCTGTCCTACTATACAGATCTTTACCAGAAGAGCCATCTCTACTTTTGCAGTAGCGCTCTACAGTGAACTTAGTCTACTCTGCCGGTTTGGTTCATTCTCTAGTAGCTGTCGGTGAAGGCATTTGATGAAAAGCTTTACAATAATCAAGTCTGCAGAATTTTCAAGGAGGAGATTCAAATTTCAGGAGTTTTCCGTGAGTTAAGCAGTTTTTGGGAGTAGAAAAAATTGGTATTTGAAAACTGTGCAGGTCTCTGAAAAATCAAGAGACATGACATGCATGGTCCACAATTAGGAAAAATTTTCAGGTTTGAACGTAAAACACTCTAAAAACGTCCTAAAATTTATTTTTAAACCTAGAAGGGTTTTTGCAATATCTGACCTGTTCCCGCTCTATCCCCTCCTCCTACTTCAAAAGCTTTTCACTGCGGTGCACTCGGATTTAGTGGCATTACATTATGTGTGTTGAATTACTTGGTTAATGCCACAAAATCTGAGCACACCGCAGTGAAAAGCTCTTAAACTAACTTCCTCCACATTTCCTTGCGAATCACTTAGGGGATCAATATCACAATAGTAATAATAATATCAATATTATCGGTATTATCACAAAAACACTAGCTTTCACTTCCCAGTAATTTTTTTTATTCAAGTTTCAAAATAGACCAGCCCTTTTTGGAAGTTTTCCAACTATACGATTAAATAATTTTTTATTACTCAAAATTGAAGATTTAAAGATTGCGTTGGCAAATCCGGAGATTCTGAGCACAGCCTCTGTGCAGGGAGCCCCAAAAATAGATGATAAAAGACAAGTTCTTCAAAAAGGAGTTCTAACTTCACAGCTAGGTCCTATCAGCAGCACAGTAGTTCCGGGTATACTGAACACTCTAACTGGACAAAGATAAACAGCTCCAGATAACCGATGATAAATAGAGTGGCTATTTTTGCTCTCAATGGCACGAGTAGAAAAGGAAATACTGCATCACCGAAAAAGTAATCTCGAATCTGTTTCACTCATTGATTAAAACTGTCATAAATATTGTACCAGGCAATGTTCCTTTAGACTCAGAACAGTTGGGATGGTAATGTAATAAGCGTACAGAACGCTGAAGTCGATATCTATCGTATGGTGAACTATTGTCTTCTCTCTATAAACTTTCAATCACTGAGTGTGGATATAAAAAATAACTAACTTAAAATATGCTTATATGTGTATTGTAAGACTCGAGACATAATTAGTCAATGCCTATGAATGTATTTTATAGTTGGGTAAGGTATAGCATGAGGGGATAAGGAATAATCGAAGATGTGAAGCCGTGGGATGATGAAATAGGCAAAATAATATACAATCTTTCAACAATGACTCATCTCGTTTACCTCATACTCAAGTTCACGCAGTAGTAGTTTATTATTCATATTTCTAACATAAATATTTTATTCAGCATCACCGTAATGTTATATTCCGAACAACAACAGCGACAAAAACAACGACAACAACAACAACTATCTACCAGTCTCACGTATTGTAGTGGATCGTGCCGGTAGGGCTCCCACTAACAAACAGCCGTTCACATCGCGTAGCTTGTGGAACAGCAAAACAACACCTTTCTCCTAGAGGTAACGCAGGGTCGGTCAGAACTGCAGGATACAACGGAGAAGTCGATGACAACTTCACTACTAGCGAGCCCTCAGCTCAGACAAACTAGTTGTAGTTTAAGTAAAAAATACATTTATTCGTCCGCATATCGTGCTCTAGTGAGGCAATCGCCAAGAGTAGTAGACAACAGCAGCAGTAAATGATAAGTGGCATTGTACACAAGTAAATTCAGCCTTTTATAGGTTGGTGGCAGAAAGTGCATTGCATTATGCTAAATCTAGCCAATAAAACATAACAGGAGATGATTGGACCCATCAAAATGATAATGCATATAATACTGCACAAAAATAAATGTACAGGGTGCCCAGTTGTAAGTTTGGTAGCCTTAGATCCAATATAGATGGGATGTAGAGGTAGATTAGTCTTGGATACATCCTTGTGCGTTGACTCAGGCTTCTTTGGGATCTCTGAATAGGGCAGCCATCTTGTTGCTGGTCCAGTATGTCATTGCAGGGCCGTTAGAGATCACTCCTGGGTCGGTAAAGGTCACTGCAGGGCTGGTCGGGTAATTCCTTCTTCTGAAGTGATGGCTCTCTGACCCATCACTTTGGGAGGTCTTCTAGGTTAGTATAAGTGTGCAGGGCATGTGTACTACCAAAATCCACCACATTATGTCAGACTAATATTCATTATAGAATGCGGTAAAGCAACTCCGGTTATTTGCGAGTGTAAAGATAATTACCAAAAAATCAGTAGCACCATGTAATGAAAATGTTATTCCAAATTTTAAGGCGAAATTATCATGAGGAGATAGCTTTCAACAATCCCAGATGACTTGTAGTAATAAGACAACTCCGAATCTCATGTAAAACAGGTGGTCATTAATGTTTCTGATGCCAATAAGCAAATTCAGTACAAAATTGCTCAACCCAGTCAAAATTGACTTTAAAAAAACAAATAGTTTTATACACCTGATACAACTATATACTCAGACATACACCTATATACTACAACTATATACTTAGATCCAACACATAACAACTTTTATCAGATCTCCTTGTGGATTTTACCTACAATTGTGTTTACCTCAGTCAAATCTATCAAACTTCTTAAAACTTTCAAAGTTTTCAATTTTTTACATCAAATATCTTGCAAATGTTACATTGACTATTCCGTTTAAGCCGAGTTTGAGTTTCTTGTAAATTTATATCACTTCAGAGTTTACCTTGTGCGCACGGGTTTAGTTTGTAGCAGCACACTTCATACACATTACGCAATATTTCTTCGTACACATTGAATTTATGCATTACACCAATCATGCTAGAGCAATTAATAATAGCAAATGAGTAACTTCACTATGTAGTTTGTTAATCCAAGTGCTCATATGTATGTATGCAGATACGATTATCTCTAAAATGCTATAGTTGCAATGTACTATAGCTTGCATTAGGTATAAAAGGCTACCATAAAACTGCCTTTTTTTCACAGTATTTTTACATTTCAATATTACACATTTTTTTATATAAAATGTTTAAATATGAATAAAAAAAATGCCTTAAAAATATTGTTAGCTCTAAAATTCTCACCACTGACACTTATTTTTGCCTATCCTTTTTTTTACAATAGAATCTCATCTTTAAATATTATACGTTCTCATTTATTAAAGTTTCATATTTTTCTTCACATTCTCCGCATTCACAAGTTTCACATTTAGTTAGTCGAGATCTGCTCCTACTTTACTACTTGTACATAAGTTAGTGAACTAGTAATTGTTGCCTTTTGTCTGTTTAAAACTAACTATAAAAATGAATTGTAAAATGAACCGAGAGATGATGAGATTTTCTCTAACAGTTGCCCAGAACGATTTTTCAAACACAAAAATAGTAGTCGTATTTAAATTCTGCAGTTGTTTTTACACCAGGAATCCAACTTTTGTGTGATACAACTAACTAAAACACCAGAATTTCATGAAGTTTTTTCCCTATATTTATTGCTAATGGAAAAAAAAACATTGAAGTAGAATGAGCCAGACTGATGAGGTAGCCGAGATGCTAGTTGCTGAATGGCCAATGGCAGTCGATTGTAACTTATTGAAAATAGCCTTACTTTCAAAGATGGAATTAACCTACACCACATTCCCAGAAGGGATATTACTCATGCCCAAACTGAAAAGAGAGTCTGACCATTATTTTCTCAAGATCTTTTGAGAAATCTTACCTTTTTTATAGTTTTGAAGACAGATATCATGGAGATGTTGTGTTTCTGGTTTGATTTGAAAACTTCTTCTTACAATGTACATATCGTTTTCAAGCTTGATTTGTTGTTACCAACAATCTCAATCATAGTATAATACTAAGTGAAGTAATGATTGCTTCACTTATATACAATGTACAGAGTCTATTTTTTGTGTTAACTTCTATTTTTAAAAACGATTTCACAACTTACTGTCCAAAAATGATTATGGTAAAAATATTTATCAAAAAAAAATAATTATAACAATAATTATTATTATTATTATTATTACTGTTTATTACTATTCAGAATAAGTATTTACATAAGTATTGAAAATGATTGTTATTATCATCTATCGTTATTCATAATAATCAATAATAATATGTATTGAATTGAATATTGATAACAACAATTATTACTAATGATATTGGTATATAAAACAAAGATGATTGTTATTACATAAAGATAACTACTACATCTAGCAGGTACATAGCATCATGTTTTAACCTGAATGGTTGCATCTAATTATGACCAAATCGCCACTGCAGGCACTTGAGTGTGAAATATCCGATGATGTCGATAACATGTTATTAGTGTTGTATCAACAATTATATATATATAATCTAAATTACCGATGGCCAAGCCAACGAAAGTATTTTATTTCAATGAATGAATATACGAAGTAAAATATTATAATGGCCAACTAGCATAGCAACAGCTTTTGATTTATTTTATTAACTGCAGACTATTGAAAAAAAATTAACCTAATATCCTAGTGTGCAGTCGGGAAATAATGTGCTCACCGGCTTTCAATGAAGCTCTTTGGTCAACCAAGTAACCGCAAAACTTTAGCATTTCGTGTACATCACAAATCAGTACCAAGTTTTCTAAATGGTTTTCTAAAGAGACCTAACTTTCTCACACAATTTAACCAACTTCTGATGGATAAACCTCAACAAAATTTAAATTTATGGGTTAAGAGAAAGATGCAGATTTTAAATACGACAAGAAAATTTGTTCTTGAACAATCCTACTTTATAACTCCTACAGGCTACTTTTATTGAAGCATCAAACCGAAAAAAACAAAATCTCCAAATTCTTGCACAAACATTCAATCTTATCTGTCAAACCAAACACCCAGAAGACAACATCACCAAACATCATTCAGATGTTGCAGTTACCCAACTCCAAGGTTTATGCCGCTTCTATGTGCCTCCTTATGCGAGGCGAAAATATGAGTTCTCGGGTAAAAGCGGAGAACTGGGGACCCATGTTTGATAGGGTGTAACGACTCCTATGTGAGCCAATGCGTTGAAATGCGGCAGTAGTAAGGTAGGAGCAGATCTCTGTCATGGAGTCAAAGGATAAGGTTCTCCTGGTTCCGTGTGTTAATATGCGATGATTAATATAGGAACCATTACAGCAAGCCTTACGAGCACGGTTGCAATAAAAACGTAAAGCATATCAGTTGGCTTGAGATATTCGGCTATGGTAACTGTGCATTCATGGAATTTTTAGTTGCTCAAGTCATCAAAAGAGCAAAGAATTAAGCTGACATGATAGGCAAGCCCCCAAAATACTGTTTAGAAAACTACAATCACTTCTAATAATATATCATTTAATCATTTGACAAGCATAAAAAATGCCTGTCAAAGTATATCTTTGTTTTCAAGACATTTACCAGTTAATGTGGCAGAGTTCGTGCATAGAATAAATTGATTTAAAACAAAATCTGTTTGCTTTGGCCAGAAAACTAAACTTGTTTTGTCAATAATTTGAAAAAAGTCTAATGTATTTTCAATTATCAACAACTATTTGGCTCATTAAAGAATGGAAAAGAGTTACGTAATTACCAAGTAGTGAAAGTTGATGATTTTTTAGTATCTATGCCCCCTTACTACCTGCCACCTACTTGGCATTCTTTTGAACTTCTCCTGTTTTGCAGTACACCATACCCAAAACACAGAAAAAACCGCAAAAATGTTGACAATACTATGACGCCAGAAAATGTGAAGTGGGTAAATCTTTGCTAAGGCCCATCTCTATAGTAGCTTGATACATTTCTCACTGAAATCCAGGTTCATAGGTGCCAAAGAAGATGCCGATATATAACTGAGGGGCATTACCACTTTTTTGGCTCAGGTTATAGCCTCGCTACAATAGCCAGCACTGAGAGTGCACTGAAGTAATATAGACAATATTGAAAGAGTAAGACAACCAGTGGGAACTCAACCTCAGAAGTCGACCCGCCTGGTATGGATACTTAAGTTTCACTCACTTCTGATTGGTCCAAGCAAAAGTGGGAACTACTATGCCATGTGCCAGTTGTGTGCTAGTCATATGATGTAGCATTACTCTTCTTGTGTATTTGTATTGTGCCATTTAATTGTTGTGTTGTATGTGTTTTTATGTGCCATTATACCCTCCTGTACCCTTGTGCCTTTCTATAAAAGGAGCTATTGTATTTGCTGGGAATTGAGGCAGAACTCATTTGAGTTGTATATCATGTCTGTTTTATTGCTAATTACATGTAGATTGTTATAATAAACTGTTTTATCTCTTACTTTTGCGTAGTGTTCTGAGTGGTGGACTCGGGCGCAGTTGGTACTGTCAATATTCGGGGTAGAACCCTGGTGTGGAGAGTATCGGAGTGGGGTGCACAAAGAGAAGTGGTCATTGTGTTCATAGTAGAGGGAGCAATTCTACTACAGTTACATGTTTGAGCCGAGGGCTCACCACAGTTGGGAATTAGAGTTCAGTCTTTTTGCAACTGTATTTAAAACCATCCCGGCATGAGTCACCTCTGGGGAGAGGTTAACTGTTGTTGCCAGGCCTTGAAAGGCTGACAGTCTTTTTGTGTCAAGCAAACAGGAGTTTGAGTTTGCTTGGTGACAACTGTTTAGTGTATGAGTAATGGACCCCAAAAACCCACCGCACTATTACTTAACCGTGCTCACTTTAAAACTTGAAACAATTAAAGTTTTATAGTAATTTAACTATTGACTAAAGACTATTTTGATCTTATTAAACAATCAAATTCAATTAAGTCTACGTGAGAGATAATTAAAAATTATTAAGAAATTTCGAGGATTTCTAAGGAATTCAGGACCCATAAACATCATTTCGGTACCCAAAAAACTATATAGCCTGTCCAGAGGTTTGGTGTTTTATTTAAAGCTAAAAGTGCTTGTTTGAGGTTTTACGTAGCCCACTGCAGCAGTTACCATACCATATTGCACGAAATGAAAGCATTTAGTTCATTAAATTGATATTACTTCACTTCAAAGCAATTAAAAGGTATTAAAACTATAAATACACTCAAGTCTTCACCTTTTATGTATTTAGAATTAGCAAATATTATACGGACTGGTAGTTTTATGATGTAAAATCTTTATTCAAAGAGTAACTTGAACTTTTAATCACACTCCAGTGGTCATTGGGTGTTTTGTATTTCTTTGCATCATTACATATTCATGAACATTACAATTATGAAATTTTCTGTTATACTACTGTTGCAGTGGTGTGTAGATGAGATTTGTGTCTTTGACGTGAACGCTCCAGAATTGAATGGTAAATATAAACTTCAGCAGTAATAGCTTTCAATGATAAAAAAATGCATCTTGATTCATAATCCACAACAGCTGCAATAATCTGTATTCCAGTAACTGTACAATGTTGATTTCTGTAAACTTGCTCTATGCTTTATTGTGAAATCTTTACTTATCTCATATCAGAAACGTTTATAAAGCTTTAGCAAATTGTCATGTTTGCAGTTTATTTGCTTTTAATGTATCAATATTGTATTAGAACTCACAAAAAATAAATCAAAATTGATCTGCTATGGCAATAAAAAAACACCTAGAACAATAATTGGTTAAAGGTTTGGTTTGGGGGTGGTCGGACATTGCAAAGCTAACCCAACCATCAGATTCTCCAATGCCTTTTGTGTACTGACCACAAATTTTAAGTCAATCCATCCATCACAAGCCATGTGGCAGCTGTTTTTGTACACCAGCATTTGATGGCTGGTTGAAAAACATTACTAATTGTTGCAGTGATATCGTGACGTACATAGAACCTGTGTACTAGTAAAATTTTGGTTATAAGCCAATGAGCATTTAGCTACTGGGCCGTGATTGGTTGAACTTCGGAAATGTCTTGCCAACACAGTGTTGCGTAATTGAGAATTATTAACTATTTATTACTCATAGATGCAATTGAAGGATTGCAAATAATTAATAAAGCCCTAATACTTTGATACAGTTCATCGAACTCAATCTTCAACAACATTTTCACTAGATAATCTGGTTAGTAATACTAGTATCAGTAGCCTTATCACACAGCGCTTTGGATATGTAACCAATCACGGCACAGTAGCTAAATGCTCATTGGCTTATAACCAAAATTTTACTAGTACACAGGTTCTATGTACGTCACGATATCGCTGCAACAATTAGTAATGTTTTTTAACCAGCTATCAAATGCTGCTGTACAAAAACAGCTGCCACATGGCTTGTGATCGATGGATTAACTTAAAATTTTGTGGTCAGCACACAAAAGACATTGGAGAATCTGATGGTTGTGTTAGCTTTTCTATGTCAGACCACCCCCAAACCAAACCTTTAAAAGCACTGTAATAATGTGAGGGACGCCAATATGTACTACACCCATTATTATTATTATTGTAATTGTAATTGTGATTGTGATTGTGATTGTGATTGTTATTGTTATTATTATTAACCCTACCAACATGTCTACCTATTTACATATTCATTCCTACCTATTGTTCTATGTCTGCAAGTTTCTCTCACGAACGTAAATATTTAATTAATTATTATTTTATTATTAACAACGATTTTCCACGAAGATATACAAACTGCATTTTGAGTTGTGTGATGTAAGGCATGGCTTACAAGAATTCTTTGTCCTACCCCTGTATAAATATTTGTGTAAGTAACTTATAAAATCAGAGTTAGCCTAACTCTCAGAAGACTTTCACCTTCACTGGACAAGCACAGACAGCCGCAAGATTACAAATACAAAGAAGCCGACTAACGGTGCGCACAATGCTTGGTGGAAAGTGAGAGTCGATTCGACTCTTGCTGCGTATTCTCTTCTAACGAAGAAGCACGGCACGAAGCACATTTTCGCCACTATAGTTCGGCCACAATCAGTTTGCCCGAACTAGCATGGAATTTAGTGGACGATAATTACCAAGTAATTATCGTCATTTACAACACTTAATTATTCCAACCTAAGTTCGGCCCAATATGATAACGCACAGCCGAATAGAATAATCACAGAGTTGACACATTGCCTTGGTTAAGTTGTAAGCTATAATTCGGGAGGTGTGTACAGGTGGCTACCACCCAGACGAAATTCCTGTACAATAACACCATTTTTTTGTTTTAGTTGAAGGTGGGTAACTGGAAATGCAATGATGTTGTGAGAAGACGAAGTATTAATTAATTGTTTCATTTTATGTTACATTTTCTGTGTCTATTAGTTGTAAGTATTCACAGCGTCCCGGCCTCCCTCAGATTGCAGGCTATCGGATGACTAAGGCAATGGCTTCTAGTATCGAAAACGATAGACACAACACAGCATACATAACTAATGCATTGGTCAAACAAGGAGGATAACGAAGCTATAACGAAACTTTATTAGGTGATTGCTGAAGCACGGCAAATAAAGTTTTGTTAGGCCAGTCCATGGACCTAGTAGGATAGACTAATACCTGGGCGGAGCAATCAGTTTATGTCCGACGAAAATTTCGTGTCCTGGCCATGTTAGCCGCCATTATCAAAATAAAACATGGTTACCAGTCACGTGATGCTTGATTACGCTTGGTTTTGCATAAATTGAGCAATCCAGAGTACGGTCAAGTAGAAATAAATCCTTCCAAAAAGTTTTTTATTCTCGTAATTTGCAATATTTCTATGTAAAAACTCAGTTTGCTTTTGGTTTGTAGTGTAATAATAAAACCATGGCGCTTAATAATGATCATAGTTATTGATATTGGATCGTTCATAACAGCATTGATTCTTGCATTTTTTTACACGGCAGTTATGAATGATTAAATAATAATAATAACAAACAATGGCATCAATATTATACATTATGATTATTATGTATGTAGTATGTATAAATAATATTTAATACCAAAAAATAATAGTAAATAATATAGCAAACTTATAGCATAACCATGACATAATAAGAAATGAAATATCAAAATAACAATGATAGCAAATAATAATAATAATTATTAAATAAAACTCATTCTTGTTTATTCATCGAATCAGGGCACAGTGGTTATAGAATAATTACTATTCATCCCCAGTACCATTTAAATACGACGGGATTACTATGACAACTGCTAATTATCTCACGTGACCTTCACGCCATGTTCTATTTTGATTGTAGGGTGAGGACAAAAAATCTGCCCGTTTAATAGTCCATATATACTAGGTTCATGGGATGGTCACACCACAACTATAATTGATTCATTACGCCTAGCATCACTAGTTTCATCCAATTACAGCGCATTGTGCTTTGTGCATAGGCCTACTCAGGTTCGGTTTACACTAGTACGCTAGTAGTAAGATAGGAGCAGATCTCTATCATGAAGTCTAAGGATAGGGTTCTCCTGGTTCAAAATGTACTTTTAGTTGGCCCCAGTTACCATGAGAGCCTATAAGGTATCTTTTTGTGTGCACCAGGTGTTATAATTTTGAATGTTTGCTAACTATTTATTGTGTAGGGTTTGTTTATACTGTGATTTTTAAGTTGATTTAGATGCATGGGTTTGATTATTGGATGATGATTTAGATTGGGGTTTGAGTATTGTATAAAAATGAAACGTTGTATTATTGTATTGCTATCGAAAGGTAAGATGTTGACAAAGGAAGATGTGGAAATGAGGGTGATGAATGAAAATGATACTGTTGATGGTACTACTAGTGACACTGTAGATGTTTTGCCTAGTCTGAAACGAAGAGTGCTAATAGCTATGGTGATATTGGTATTTTTTATAGGCTTTTCTACTTTTGGAGGCATTACTGAGTTTAGTATATATGAAAATGCTGTCAAGGAAATACAAAACGCGAGAACCTCTCCTGTTCGAATCATAAATGAAACTATTGTCAGTTGATGAACAGCTCCTTTATCATAAATGCTGAAAATTTCGATGCTAGGTTAAGTTCTCATTTTACTGCTATGATTGCAAGACCTACTGGATCAGGGAACACGAAAGCAATTTTAGGTATGATTGAAACTAGTCAGACGATAGCTTATCCTCCACCGGTAGAAATACATTACTGTTATGGAGTTATCGATAAGCCTTTGAAAATGTAACCGGAGTGATATTTTATGAGGGAATGATAGATATAATGACAAGTCTTCCCAGAAATAGACAAAACAGATGGTTAATTGATGGTTTGATGGATGAAGTTTCTGGTAAAGCCGATGCCAATGCTTTGTACACAAAACATAGTCATTATTTGAACATAAGTGTCTTTTTTATTGCTCAGAATCTACTTTTAAAAAGAATTCGTACAATTTTCTTGAATAGTCACTATCTTTTTCTTTTTAAAGATCCTAGAAATGCTTCTTCAATTTCCTATTTAGCTAGGCAATGCTTTCCTAGAAAAACTAAGTATGTATAAGAGGCTTTTGAACGATATAGATGTGACTCAGCAAACGGATGATCAACACAGACTATTGGGAACCTTTACATCATCTGAATCTATGATATTATAAATACCCAAGCAAAATCATATAAATACAATTACTATTCGTTTCATCTCACATATATTTTGTTATTCAACTGTGCAACACATTGATCATATAACGATTAATGCTCTGCAACAAAAATTAGCAAGAAATGCTGCACTATTGTTATCACTCAACATCGCATCCACTTCGATCCAAAAGTCTGTAATAGCCAATGCAAAAAAAGATCTTATTATGACTTTAATAATGGAATATGTTAAAGCTATTATAAATGGAACGATACCATTTTCAACTGCTCAGTATAATCAGTTGCAATGAAGCACGAGAGATATTGCTAGTCTGGTTAGGAAATCAATGGTGGACGATAAAAAGCTGTATTGCAAAAAGGAAGATTTTCAGCTTCTCTACTAAGACCTATCATCAGTTCAGTTGTTCCCAGAAAATTAAAAACTGTAATAGGAGGACAAAGATAAATCTTGCAACAAGAATGATGGGGAACAGATTGGCTATTTTAGCTCTGGATGATCTGAGTAAGAGAGGAAAAATCGCCACAGTCGAGAATGCCAACTCAGATCTATTTCGATCCTTGATAGAAACTGTTGAAAGCATTATATTAGGTAATGTTCCTCTAGAATCGGAACAGTTTATTGAGTTGCAGCGCGATAAGAAGGAATTACGCAAACTAATTGCTTAAGGAACAGTTGATAATAAGCGCAGAATTTTGACTCAGACTGGTAAAGATAGTCTTTTGGATGCTATAATATCTCCTATTGCACCTGTTTTATCATCAATAAAACCAAAGCTACGAGTCTCCACCCTTTAAAATTTTCTAGATGTTACTTTTAAGTGTCTGAAAACGAGTACACTAGATTAATGAAAAAAAACTGGAAATAAAAGAGTGACAGAGGAAAATAAAAAGACACCTTTATATTATAATCCTATGGAAGATATAATGGTGAAAAATGTGAATAGAAAGCGAAATGCTTTGTTGGAAACAGCTCATGAATCCGATCTGTCTGAGCACGAAAAGTTAAATAAAAATTTTCAAAACACGCGTCGGCATTTCAGTGACACCAGAAACCTTAATGCTTCATGTACATATAGCGATCGTGCTAGCGATTTTGCTTACCGACTGGGGAAGTCCCTCCCCCAAATTGCGCAATTTTTCACTACTGCCAATTCTTCAGCGATTGCGGTCAAACTCGCTGTTACAAAGCATAGCCTTCAATTTATTACAGGATTGTTAATAGATCGGAGCGCTGAATATGACAAGACCATATTGGAAACAAGGGTAAAGTTTTTTTACGTTGTGATTGGCTGATCAAAGAATCCGCTAGCGATTTTTTGATCTCTATCAAAACCTGAGGATAACCTCAAATAAAATGCTAGCGATTGCTTAGCGATTTTGTAGGAAACAGAAGTTGCAAAATCACGCAATCGCTTAGGGAATCGCTTAGTAATCGCTATATGTACACGGGGTATTAAAATAGCCATCAATGAATGGATAACGGGTCTCCTACCAAGAAGCCAAAGACACAACCTAAATCTCCTTTGACTAATAGTATGATTATTGATGACAAGACTGTTGACCTTTTACTACGTGAATCTACCTCCTCTACCTCGGTGTTAGACGCTAGTGAGTCAATAAGAACAAGATTGTTTGATACCACCGATGACATATCCATGTTCGATAGTTTGGATATTGCCAATGGGGAAGATGACGAGGAAGGTGAGAGGGATAGTTTAAAAGAAGAAAGATGATCGAGCGATTGTTATCAGATTGTTGGAGGGATTGAATACAATTGGCAAGTACGAGTCAGATAAGGACATATTCGAAATCGGAGACAAGTGGTTGAATTCTAGGACTTCCAAAACTTCACTGCGAGATGTTCTAACCAATGGTGGTAGGATACAGTCGGGAAACACAAAGTATAGAAACTTTAAAAGCTCGTTTACGGATCAACGAACCACCACAACACTCAGCAGATCACCATGAAAAGACGTAAGGGGAAATCTTTGGTCATTCCAAGCACTGGGAAATGGATGTCGACACGTGAAAAGAACTGTATTACAATCTTGCATAACATACATCTCTACAAAGAGCTAGAGCTTTGCTGAAACCTCGGAGAAAACGAGAGGGAGAAAAAATAATTCGCAAATGGCTGAGTGGAGAGGACACCTACACTTTACATAAAAAAGTAACAATTAAGTTGAAGCGTCGACCTACAATTGTAGCTGGAATAGGAGAGCAGATTCAAGTAGATTTGATAGATGTGCGTTCTCGAAAAGAAGAAAACGACAACACAGCAATTTTACTGACAGCTGCTGATTTTCTATCAAGAAAAAGTTGGGCTTTTCCATTCATCTACAAATTAGGACATGTTGTAGCCCGAGGTTTGAGAAGGATACTAGATGGGGAAAACTGCAAAGCTTTACAATCTGATAAAAGTAAAGAGTTTGACAATGTTAATGTCAAGAGTCTCCTGGCGGAAAAAAATCAAACTCTTTACAACTGAAAATGAGACAATAAAGCCATCAATGATGGAGCGTTTTAACAGGACTTTGAAAGAGAAGATTTACATATATTTGGCGTACAAAGATGATGACAGATACATTGATGTTTTACCCGATATGGTTAGCGCATATAACAATACTGCTATAAGTATGGGACCAAATGATGTAAATTTGCAAAACTAGGAGCTTGAGTGGAATCGAGTGTATGAAGGAGGTGAGCACAGTTTGGCTAAAGAACCAAATTTGAAAGTTGCTAATTATGTGAGAATTAGCAAGTCAAGAGGAGCGTTTGAGAGAGAATACACTCCGAATTGGATCATCGAGATCTTTATAATTACCAATGTACTATCCTTGAAAAACCTATCGCATACACGGTAAAAGATCTGGCTGAAGAGATGATTGATGGTACCTTTTAAGAGAACGAGTTGTATAAGGTTAAAAAATCTACAATTTTCAGCATTGAAAAGACTGTGGGAAGAAAAATGGGAGAGGTAAAAGACAGATACTGTTCAAGTGTTTGGGTTACAGAGAAAGTTTCCACGAGTGGGTGGATGAATAGGTTATAAGGAATGATCATGTGTTCTAACCACCATAAGTTGATAAAATTTTAATTTTTAAAACTTTACCCTCTAACTCCAGCGCTGGAGAGTTTCCCGATAACACCAACTCCGATTTTACAGTAAGACTGCATAAATATTTGGATATTATCGGTGGCAAATACGAAATAGCTCTGCTAGATATACTGTACTCTAATAATTAGAAAAGTGTCACCGAAGATAAAATATATCTGGAAAAGACTAATGTCTCCGGTAGAAGCGAAAAGTCATTAATCTTAATTGGTAATGGGAGATACGATGGTGTGGAAGAGTTGGAAGAGATTATACAAAAGAGAATGAGTTTAGACAAAAAATTTGCCATCTCCTACAACAAGGTAACCAACACGAGTTCACCAGCTAACAACGATCCTGATACAGCGCTGAGCTTTTCCAAAGACTCAGCATACATCATTGGATTCGAGCCGAGCGGGATAACTACACATATCCCCGTGGTAGATACAATACTGTTACATCACCTGATATAAACTTCGGATTACCTTCTTTGTATGTCTATTCCAACATTGTTGATAATAAGATGGTAGGTGATACCAATGTACCTTTGCTAAGAGTAGTACCAACCAGTACAAGGTAAGAAGAACACCGTCGTGTACAAAGAGTTTACAAATCCTCACTACGTCAACGCTGCATCACTGAATGGTGATCTCATCCAAGTGCTTATAACGAGCGACGATGGTGAGCGAATACCATTTGATGGTGGAAAGGTAGTGCTGATGGTTCACTTTAGAGAAAGAAAGACATAATGAGTTTGGTATGATAAAAGCCCGAAGAGTCGAAAGATTTTTTTAAAACCAGGCTGAGAATGGAATCTGGGTGTATAGCGGACGGCGAGTGATGCCTAGTATGAGAGGTAATGGACTTCATGGTATTTTTAAAACTATACTCAAATCAGCAACAACTCTGCTAAAGGGAGGGGCAATGGGTCTGGGTAAGTGAGCGCTCTCTGTAGGTTGTAGTGTAGCAGGTGATATCCTCGATGGTCATAGCTTTGCATCATCTGTTAAGAAGAGAGGATTGTAGGAGCTGAATGATCTTGGAGGAGATGTACTCAGTGCAGTGCGTCCGTATCGGGTTCAGAGGTTCCAAAAAAGAAGAGAGGATCGAATAATTGTGGGCATTCCATATTTTAACAAGCATTGAATTATCTCTAAAGACTCTTGAGGATGCCATTTGTCTTCGCTAAGTGATAACGCTTCGAGCAAACAGCACTCGCAAAATGATGGCTAGTCTAAATGGAATGACAGGTAGCAAGTTGGAAGGTTCTTCCTACAACATAAATCCCTCGCTGGATGTGTTTGCGGCGGAGCCTACAAAAATATCGGTAGAGAGATTGGAATACGTCGTCATCAGACTCGATAGATTGCATCCTTACCGTTGGATCAAGTTGACCGCAGCAGGGAGTACTGAGCACTACACAGATCTTTACAACTTGTTTCTGCAGATCGAAGTTAATGTTGTCCAAGACGATGGAAGTGATACTGCAGGTAACAATGACAACGCACCTGTGTGGTGGGGGTACTCAATGACGGGATATTCAAGGAGTTGAAAATGTCAATAGAAGGTAATACTGTTGAATATGCCAACAATTATAGTTTGCATTCCTACTTTTTGCAACTACTCGAAACAAGCGCAACTGCAAAGAAATACCAGGGTTTTTTGGAGGGTTGGGTGTACGACGATCCGACGGGTAAAGACAGCAGCAAACACAGCGCTGCGGATAAAAAAAAGAAGACATCATTCATCAGAGGTGCAAATACATTGGAGCTCTCTGGTAAACCTCACCTTGCGCTGTTTCATCAGAGAAAACTTATAGTTCCAGGTCCAACTATCCAACTAGAGTTTGAACGTTCTTCCAGCAAACTGGCTTTGTTTTCTGGCAGCGAAATACCAACTGGAGGAGAAAAGATCAAAATCGACAAGTTTGAACCATATCTTGCAAAGTCAAGGTAAACCCTACGATACAAAACTTTCAACTCAGTTTGGCGCTGGGAGGACACACAACTTCATTTATCCGAATGAGCGAAAGCGACTAAAGTTGTATGGAATTCCCAGTGGAGTGGGTCAGATTGACATAAAATTGGACAAGAATAAACAGAAAGCCAAACATATCTATTTAGGTTTGGTTTATCACAATGCTCCGAGTGGACCCTTCACCAAGAACCTGTATATGATGCAGCTTGCTAATGTCAAGAGTATTGTATTGAGAGCTGGCGATTGTCCGATTGGAAGGAGATACGAACCAAACTACACCAAAGAGATTTTCGGACAAGAATCTCATCAAATTTTACACACTAGTGAATCTTTGTTAAATGGTGAAAGTATAGGCGTTATTAGAGAACAATATCTAGATGGCACTACGATTGACAGATTCAATTTGACAGGTGATTTTCTCAAACAAGGTTTTCATTTGATAAAAAGTATCACGATGAGTGCAGAAAATCAGTTTAGCACCATTACAACTGATGGTTTGTCCCTGGTAGCCTACTTTGTGAAGGATGGTGTATTGGAGAAGGATAGCATTCTTTAATTAGCTGTTGCAGGTGTCGTTATGCTCTAAACGATACGCTATAGATGAATACCATAGAGATTTGTTCAATATTATCTTCGGATGATATCTGTTGCGCCAAGGGTATTCACGTTGGAGCCAGAGATCAGTTTTGGAGGCAACTTTGTAATTGTCCGACAGGATGTTTCGTATTCAACACTCATTATTCTCATCAACTTGGAGGGCATTGGCTAGCTGTGTACACTGATGATTTTGGAGTGGACTTTTTTGACTCATTTGGATGACCCGTAGCCTTTTACCCAGACGTAAGCGAGTTGCTGAGGAGACAGAGAGGAAATGATTCGATATGAAGTAATGAGTTGCAGGTGGAAGACTTTTTGCCAACTGTATGCGGTGATTAATGCATACACTTTTGTTTACTGAGAAGCAGAGGATGGAGTATAAATGAAATTGTGAGAAGCTTATGAAATATAAAGAACAATGAGAGGAGAGATCACTCAATACAAAGATTTATCCTACAAACTTATCCTAGCTTCAAGTTTATACAAAACAATACACTAGAAGGAATAGATGTCATGCACTCACAAGGAACCGATCTGCGAAGTAATTTGCTTAAGTAAATTATTATAATGAAAATTTATTTCTTATAACAAATAAAACGGTTATAAAATACAAACTGGTATTGCATTTGTATTGATTTACTATGAGAAATGGTTCAAATTTAACGTCAAGCTAATCTCTTGCAAAATGAAAATAATAGTCTCTCTATATTTTTCTCCTTCTCAGGAAACATTCTTTAGTTAGATCTAAAAGACATAGTAACTAATGAGACTACCATAAAACAGTGCAGGATTTAGCTTACAAATTACTTTTGATTATATGGTAAAACAATTGAACATTACCATCATAGATAGTGATACGACTCCCTTGAGCTGCTGATTAGGCTCTGGATCTCTTGCCTTGAGCATTATTCTTTTTCAGCATCATCTAAGTAGGTGAGATAGATATGATGCTCAATACTATCTAGCAGGTCAGAAGCCTGAATGAAAGCTTGAAGTGCTGTGAGTAGTACGATGTCGTAGGAAATCATATTGTCTTCAGCTTGTTTCAGTTCTTTGAGTAGAATAACGCCACATTTTTCCGATACCACCACTGAAGGTATTTGAGGAGGGATGTAGACATCTCCAATCAGTAACTCTCCATCTATCGTGCATCTGTATTGAGCCACAAGAGTCTCAGCAGTCTTGTTCCATCGAATGTCACAATTTTTTAACATTCTCGGGTTTTCAAAACTCATGACACTATCTGGTGGAAAATCATGCAGGTGAACTACGTTGAAATATGCCTTGATTTGTCTCATACTCTTGCCTGTCAGTATGTTGAATACGCCTTTAGACTTCAAACAACCTCCATAACCATCGGCAGTACGGAAAATTGCTTTTCCAGTCTTTCCTTCACCCATGTAGATCAAAGCCATGGGACGTGATTGCTTAGCTTTATTAACGAGCAATCCTACCTCACTTTGAACATCACTGTTCACTTGGATTATCTTTTTATACTTTCTGTAGTTGTAGGTAATGCTGCACATTGCTTCATCACGAACTTCAATAGTTAATACCTGCATAACTGTTGGTATTGGTAGATCTCGAATTGCTGCTGTTGTTTCAATGGTTTTTCAACATTTTAGAGCCACAGCATTTAGCAGAGAGGTGCTCTTGTGGGTGAGGCTAGCCAGGGTTGTTGTTTCTGGCTTCCAGAAAGGGAATCATAGTATGTCGAAGAAATGTATCGTCTTCAACATCCATCACAACTTTATTTTGCATTTCAACTCTTCCACATCATCCGTAGTCTCATGATATGACTCCTCTTTTTTAAATCAATTACACAAACTTTGGATGTTTGAGATCATAGAATGCGGTTTGAAGGAGGAGTTCTGATGGGAGCTGGTATTTTAGAAAACATTTGCTGGGATTCTGGCTCTTCAATCATCAATTGAATTTTGGCGTCTTGACTATTCTTTTTTGGTGGGATTTCAAAGATCTGGGATTCTGACTGTTCATCCATCAATTGACTTTCACTACCTCGTCTATTCATTCTAAAAATAAATAACACAAAAATGTGAGTTATTGATTGTTATTTAATTGTGATTAATTTAAAGATAGCCACATGGAAGGACTATACAGAGAAGTTTCAACAAAACAATATGAGCGGAGTATATCTCAACAAAACGATGCTGTAGAAATTTGCAAAAATATGAACAAAAACAGTATTGCAAATGTTAGCAAATATTTAAAAAAAAAATAAAAAAGCGCTTGGGATAAAGCACTTTTTCAAAAATTATATTAATGGAATTGAACTACAAACATTTGGTACAAAATCCGACCACAAGTTTATAGATATCTGCAAATAAATAAAGATGTGTGTTCTTCTGTATGTTATTTCGAGCTTATGATAGAGATGTTCGATGCTTATTTATAATGTTTATTACATAATAAAGTTATACAATAATACAACGCTTCATTTTTATACAATACTCACACCCCCAATCTAAATCATCATACAATAATCAAACTCATGCATCTAAATCAACATAAAAATCACAATATAAACAAACCCTACACAATAAATACTTAGCAAACATTTGAATTTATAACACCTGGTACACCCAAAAAGGTACCTCACAGGTTCTCATGGTAACTGGGGCCAACTAAAAGTACACTTTGAACCAGGAGATTCTTATCCTTAGACTCCATGACAGAGATCTGCTCCTATCTTACTATTTACGATACGAAACACGGTAAAATATCGTAACAGCTACGGTTCGGTACTGGTCCGCACTAAAGTGCCTGTTTAGATGATAGTCTGTCTAGCGCATTAGTTCCGTATCCGTATGAAAACACTTTGGGCCCCATTTCAGTTTGGAGATGATACAGAACCGGTATTGGTGTGAACAGCTGGTCTTTTTGCTGCAAACTTCAGTGTTCACATTTGTACAGAGTGCGCATGGCAAACCAGTGTAAACGGGGCCTCATACTTTCCTGCACAATTCAAAAGCATGGAAATTAATTGAAGGAAGATTTGGATTAGATTGTTTTAATAAATAGCCAAGTTTGACCAGCCATTACCATTCCAATTGTTTGATTATAGTTTGTTATTATCTTTCATTTATTTAAAACTCGTTATGACTATAAGAAAATATGTAATTATTTTTTCAAAAAAACAAATGTGCTACTATGGAAACAATGTGCTCGTTGTGAATGACCCTGACATTGGAGACCAGCCAATAACGACGCATAGAAAATAAACCACTTAACGACGTCATTGGTCCAATCATGTGGCAACCTAGCATTGGTTGATCACGATGAAACTGAAATATTTGCTCGGTTTGGTCAGCATCGAATTCGCTGGCGAAATTGAAATTAATGCCTGGAAAAATAGTGTCGTTGAAAGTTTTGTCAAAGATTCGCTCTCGTGTGTCCATTTCTTTACTTAGCACATTATTACAACTATGTGCTTTTACTATAGTCGTAATTGATCAATGAAAGGGCAAAAGATTACGGATTTGTTAGGATTAAACGATGTTGGATTTGGATAGGAGCCTGGTTCGAGAGGGTACAACCCGTGGTCCAAGGCGGACGAGTACCTGTTTCCATCACTATAGCTTACATAGATTATTGTTTGGTCTAATGTGCCTGGGTTGTTGACAAGCCTGCAGGTTTGACTACCACAGTAATTCAGTAGTCACTGTTAACTAACGCTGGGTGTAGCCTGAGAAAACTAACAGCTGCTTGAGTAAATGTTAGTAAGGAGCAACAGTGACCAGGGAGCACTTTTTTGAGGGAGATGATAGGCGTCCCACATACACATGACTGATTGGAAACATTCAGTTATTCACAAATAAGTAAGATTAACAAGTGATAGTTAGTAATAATAAGTACTGTTAGCTGTTGCCTTTGCTGTGATAAGATAATTCCAGAATGTAAATTAAAGCATTAACAGGTAATCGCTACTGCGTAACCACCTCCCTGTTAGTGCTATAAGGTCTAAATATTTATTTGATTGTAGTCTGCCCAATAAACTCTTAAAAACTCTAGCTCTAAATTTTCTATTTAAAAAGTTTTACAAGTGTTGACCAACAGAATTTTATCCAACGTTTTATGTTTAAATGCGATTGTCTATTAATTGAATGAAACTAATCAAATGAAACTGATGAAAACCTGCAAAAATTAAGGGTATTTAATAAGTATTTTCTAACCAGCCATGTGTTGAATTCTTCCGCGGGTAAAATTGTCCTTTCTAGAATATATTACTCGAGTATTTTAATGGTTTTTGAATGCACTTTCTGTATGCTGAACTATTTGTTGTAGCAATCACTATCTTATCATTGCAGCATCAAAACTGTAAATTTTTCGTTGATTAAATCATTGTGTGTGAAATATCTGTTACAGAAAAATGCCCATTTGGAGATTCGCCGAAAAAGATCTTTTCAAACTCTCCTATCACATGTTCAACCATAACAGGGTATTATTGTGAAACATATCGGAGTGCCAGAGAGCTTTGTTGTGCGACTTGTCCTACATTAACTACACCCTGGTTAGGTCCAAACTGTACATATGGTGACAGGATTACAAATTGTGAGGGCCTCAGTGTTGGAAACTGTCAATTGAATGCTAAAGTTTGCTGTGAATCATGCTGCTCAGTGAATGGTCCTGCTGCCGGTTATAGTTGTGAACGGCCAGTGATAGCGCCCTCTAGTGGTATTGCCACCACTACTAGGCGTGCACCTATTACCACCATTTTGACTACTAGAAAACCTACTACTACGAGCACTACTACTACCAGACCAGTTATCACTCCTCCTAGACCAACATATGCTACTAATACTAGATACACTACACGTCCATCTGCAACAGTTACAGGTGAATATACGTAACATGGCAGGAACCAATCTTTAGTAAAAAAAAAACGTGCTAACTGGTTTGGCTCATGCTGCAACTCTAATGTAAGTTGATCCTTTGATTATGAGCCTACTGCCACATGGGTACCCCCCAGCCTTTTGATACTTTTTTATCCCCTTCCTCTCCTGAGCCCTGACACATGATTTCTCTATTATTTAGGTTTTCTTAGCATAATTGGAGCAGACTTTTGGGAAATAATGTGCTGTTTTTTTAATCAAGTTTTTGTGTCGCTTCTTTTTTATTGATGCCACAGCTTTCATGAAAATTGTTTCGCTTATATACTTTGAAGTTCATGCTACAGATCTGATCTTTGATATTGGCTACTGTTACACATGGATGGTTCTTGAAAACTTTTCAATTCTTGACTCTAGACACATGGATACCTCCAGTCCCTTGGTACATTTTCATCCTATCTCTATCTCACTCCTGACAAATGGAGTCTCTATTCTTTTGGTTTTTTGTATAATAGGAGCAGAGCTCCATAAAATATATGCTGTTTTTTTATGCTGCAGCTCCAACTGTTGATTTCACCTATTTACTTGGTCCTTCATGTTATGGGGCTGATCCTTGATAACAACTGCTGCTGGCATAGGACCTCTTAATAATGTTTTATCTCCTGACTCCTTGCATGAGGGTGTGAAAAATTATTGTAATGGATTTCGGTCTGGTTTCCACAAAATTTCACTAATCTCAAGTATTATACCTCTCTGCAGAGGGGACTCTGTGCTGGTATGACAGTGACAACTATGATCAGCTACTGATGGATCAGTTGGCAAGCACAGAGCCCATGGCTCAGACAAACTACACATCGTGCTGTTTGAATAGTGGCTTTATTCATCACTACCAAAGTCCTAGGGTGACTTTCCTCTAGGGTGATTGGCAAGACATGAATGAATGAATGCAAAAGAAACACATGAACTCCAGCCATTATATAGGCAGACTGGCAGGAAGTAATTTACATATTATGTATAAAAATACATGTACAGGAAGTAATCAGGCCAATGATAAAAGGTATATAAATAGTTGACAAATCATGCGATGTATTAATATTAAATGTAAATGATGCCAAATTGCCAAAGGGTGGACTGTTATCTTCATTATCCAATCGTAGACCTCACAGGGTTCCGAGGCTATACCTAGCCTACTATTGATGTATCCGGTGATCTGAGGAAGGGTACTTTTGGCTCCAGGGTTAGAGTAAGTTCTTTGGCCATTTTGGAGATCTTCCGCTAAGGCGGCCATCTGGAACCAGTCCAATATCACTATACCGGGTGAGCCAGGGGTCACTACTGGCCCTGCAAGGGTCAAGACCAGCCCTGAAAGCTGTGCTACCGGCACAGCAAGTCATTTCACCGGCACAGTACTTGTAAAAGGGCTGGGGGTGGAATTCTAGGTCACTTATGTTGGTGTTTTGATAGCAAACAAGCGGTTTGCAGCTGACATGCACCAAGTCTACCACAATATGAATAAAATGACGACAATACAATGAGAAAAACTATTTGCAAAAGTTACCTGATGAGAAGTTTGGCTTTCATTTTAAAGTTATTTACACTCATCATCAGAACCAGGAGAACCTTCTCCTTAGACTCCATGACGAAGATCTGCTCCGTTATTACTACTTATTTACACTCATCAGAAACACACAAAAGCCTAACAAAGCTGATGTTAATTTTGTGTAGGGATAGTCTCGTGAGCACTTGCCAATCTACAAAAATTTTAAAAATGAAAATTAATCAAAGGAAAGAAAAAATATTGGTTTAATGGTGTGGAAGAATTTGATGGGTGAAAGAAAGAAATTTGGGATAGTAGAATTTCTATGTTCAAACCATGTCCAATAAATGTTTATTGTAAAAATAATAGCAACATTCCAAATATACACTATAACACAGTGCAGCAGCTCCGTGTATAGGACATAAGGAGAAACATTCAACCATTTTTAGGGGTAAGCCAATTTCACAAAACAAGACAAAAAATACACAAATACAGGTAAATCTAACAAAACAATGCAAACACGAACCACTAGTTACATAGTCTGCACTTGATCCAGCTCTCTTGGGTGATGCTTGATCCAATCACAGGTGAGGGGGGCTCTCGATATAAGGTAAACTGATTTCCTTAGGGTAACCTCCAGCTTTGTAGACGTTCCTTCTCTTTGAGTTATAAGTGGGTATTCTGACCTCTGATTCTTAGGTTGTCCTTCCCTGAGGTTTTTTACTAACTGAGTCAGGATATTGACATGGGATAGGCTCACTATACTTTGTACACTGGATACAAGGTCAAAAATTGACCCGACATGACTCGGTATAGCATATGCCAATTAACCTGGTGTAGCTTACATAGAACATATGAAGGTGTGATCCAGAGACAATAAAAAGTTCTGTTAGAGGGCTGAGAAGGGGTGCAGGGGGAAATTAATACAAGGGCTTGAATACAAAAATCTCCCACAACAAATCAAAGGTTCAACTTACAACCAGAGGTGTGACATGAATCAAAAGATCTAGCAGATTTTTTTTTACCAGGGATCTTTCCATACTACTTGTACATCTCCAATATTTTACTCGTCTGTATATTGAGCACATAGATAACTTTGGCCTATAGCTTTTCTTGTGAGGTAAAAACTACATCAACAAGTTATTGGATCTCTGTAACTTTATTTACTGTGCTATGTATAAATACTTGACTAAACAAAGCTACAAAAATAATTCTGCATTCGTTGCTTGAGCACATTTAAGGTTTTGAACTGGGTATCATTATGACTAACAAAGTTTAAAAATAGGGTATTAATTAAAATTAAATAGAATGAGATAGTAAGAATTACTTTGGTTACTAGATTTATAGACTTTTGAGTCTCCCGGGAACAATCTACTCATTTATTATTTTATTTTTATTGCAAATTATTTTGCTGTTAGTAGTATATTAAGAGCAAATTTCCGATCGGTTTTTTCAGAAAAATTGGGTCCTCCAGGGTGCAAGTGCTTTTTTGCGCACCAGGTGCAGTTATGTGTTATACGTTACATCTATAACTTGGTTCATATAATGGTTTGAATGTAATGTATAAGTATGGTTTGATCATTGTAGGAGTGCAGGTTCACAGGGAAAAGTTTTTTTTTGGGCACTAGGTTTTAGGAGAATCTGTTTGATTTATTTTCGGAGTATCGAGCTGAATGCGTTTAGATTCTGGGTTGTATACTGATATGGATCTTGGCATTGATAAAGTGCTAGGACTCTGGTTGTTACATCAGTTTGAATTTTGGATACAGTGTGGCAATCTAGTTGTCAGTTTTTTTGTTAATGTACTTTTGTATCAGTTGGAGGTTATTTATTTATAATAGATTAAAAAAATGGGAAGTAAAATATATGTTATGGCAATTATAATTTTTTTCAAGGTATTTATACTAGAAAAAAAAAGCATAGAACAATCATTGAAAGTATTTATACAAGTATTGACATCTTCATTTTCCACAACTGATTCAGCGCGGTGGTTAAACCAGTTTTTGCTCCTCTGGAATCTACCGATACCACGTAGTTCCAAGTGAATGATTGAAGCAACGCGGTCATGTCTCTTCTTGAATTTCCCGTGTGCTAACTTCTCACATTCAATGAGCACATGCATCACCATTTCATCCCTTTCACCACACATCCAACACTTCTAATGCCCTGGTCACACGAGACCGATAAACGAAACTATAACGAAACTATTTTAGAAAATCGCCGAGGTGCGGCGATAATAGTTTCGTTGTGCTGGTCACACGAGAACTATAATTAGTTCGTTACGCTTAGCGATCACTAGTTTCATCCAATGACAGAGGATTGCGTTTTGTGCGCGGGCCTACTCATACTACTGCGTGATGTAAAAGCATGGAAGAATGAAGCAAGGTTTGGAATATATTATTTTAATAAATAGCTAAGTTTGACCAGCCAGTACTATTCCAATTGTTTGATTTTATTATTATTATTATCTTTCATTTATTTAGAACTCATTATGAATATAACATAATAAATAATTATTTATTCAACAAACAAATGTGCTACTACTATGGAAACTATGCGTTCATTGTGAATGACCCTGACATTGGAGACCAGCCAATAACAGAACATAGAAGATAAACCTATTAATGAGCTTATCTGGTCCAATGGTCCAATCACATGCAAGCATCGCAACCGAAGATTTTCCCAAACCTAGCATTGCTTGATCACGACGAAACTGAAATATTCGTTCGGTTTGCTCAGCAACGAATTCGCTGGGCTTGAAAAGATAGTTTCGTTGACAGTTTCGTCAGCGATTCGGTCTCGTGTGACCAGGGATTTACTGCCTTGCTTCTTCATTATGGCAACCTTATAGTTCCTGGTTGGTAGTGCCTGATCTTGGGCAGCTAACATCTTTCCTTCTGTTTCTCTCTTCAACCATCCAGATCTCAACCAACTCCAAGAGCTTTTTTACATTTCCTCAACTTTCCCGGGTACTTTCTGTGAAAATTTTTTTCTTTCCACCCATCAGTCCTCTCTGCCACGGTTTTCTTTTTAAGCTCTGTCGCAGTTTCTTCTTTAATGAAACTATCCAAAATTGAATCGTAACTTGACAAGCCGCATTCTTCAATCCTTACACATTTCTCAATTGACACCATCCCTCTTCTTCCTTCATTCCTGCTAACATACAGCCTGTCCACATTTGCTCTTGGATGTAGCGCTTGCTTAATCCTCATCAGCTTTCTTGTCTTTCTATCTATCTGTTTTAACTCATTAACAGTCCACTCAAGTATCCAGCCGTGTAACGCACTGCTGCAACTGTCCAGGTGTTTATTGTTTTTATCACTTTTCCTCCATTCAGTTTCAACTAGAGCACTTTCCTTATCCTTTGAGCCGTTAGTTCCAATTTAGACTTTCCATAAAGCTTCAGGCCATCCACCTATAATAGGTGGTTAACCTTTCGGCGTTGTCGGAACTTGTAACCCTGAATAGCTTTCCTCATACGACTTGAGAGCAGGGCCAGCGCACTCACAAAGAGGAGGGGAGACAACTGGTTTTGTTGAAAGATTCCCCTCTTTATGACTACTTTCACAACCGTTTCACCGATGTATTCCTTCAATCTTCCAAGAACGCATAGTGTTTCTATCAGCTCAGTTGTATTCTCAGCTATTCCAGTTACCTCCATCGTTTTGACAATGCATGAGTGTGGTAGCATGTCATATGCTTTCTGATAGTCTATCAAACGTAAAGCTATGTTAGTGCTTCTCTTTTCCGATTCACGCAGTGTTGCTTTATCCAACATTAGGTGATTGTTCATGTCCCTTGAGTTCCTAATAAAAACATTTTCTGTCCCTCTCTAATAACATCCTTGTCAGACAGCTGTTCATGGAGTTTGTCAGCCACAATACCTGTCAATGCCTTACGCATAAGTGGCAGACATGTGACAGGTCGGTGGTTTCCGGGTTATCTCCCTTTGGCTGAGTCTTTTATTATCAAAGCTGTTCATCCTGCTGCCATCAATTCAGAGAAGTTTCCATCCTCCAAGCACTTCTGTAAATGGTTCTGTAGCAGTTGATGCGAAATCATAAAGTTCTTGATCCAGAATCCCTTAACTTCATCTGGCCCAGGTGATTTCCATTTTGGAACCCTGCCCATAATTTTCTTTACATCATCCAAAGTTATGTTCAAATCCTCCTACCTATCTACATAGAATTCAATTTTCCGAGCTATGACATCAATGTAATGAAATGAGTTCTGCAACTCAAACTGAAAGAGGTCTCTGACAGGGATTCTAGTTTGTTCCATTAAAATAGAAAGCAAGATGCTTGTATTTGGGATAAGATTTGTTTGCCACTGGATTGCACTAATTTTATTTCACCCAGACACAGCTACACAACATAACTCAAAGCATACAAATGCAAAGCTGCAAAATGTTACTTGCCTTACAAATAGACGAAAGACTTGAGTCAATCACTCAAAGTATCTACCGTTGAGGCAAGACTTACAGGTCGTTAAAACAGAAAAGTATTAGGTATGAAGAGTATGCACATTATCAAAGGGTGTGGAAAGATGAAAACATTTTAACTATGAGAAAATTTTTTTTCAATGTTGCAGCAATTTGGAAGTTACACATTTTGTTCAAGCATTCAAAAAACAAAGAGCTATCTACAGGGAAGGTGAGATTGACATGTTGAAAAGTTTATGTCTATACCGCGTTTGGCAGTCCATTGAGTGCTTACCAAAGTGTGTCAATGGTCTGCTCTGCAATTTTCTTCTCATTTGGATTTTCAAGAACGTTGCGACTCTTTTTGACAGATTCTTCTGATCTGTCCGATTGATAACGCTAATACCAATCTGTATCCCGTGATCGAGTACAACATTGTTGGAGGATCTAGCTCTATGATGCACAGGTATCACAAAAATGAAATAACGAAAATCAGACCGCATTGAATAGGAAAAAACTCAAAAATGTGTTGCAGAACCAATGTTTTCTACCTGTGGTGTATGGTGCGGCTGATCCCTACAGGTTGCCCTCAAAGAAGAAAGTTGAACATTTTTTGTTGTTGTTGCTAATCCAGTGGAACTTAGTATCAGCTGGTTGCAGTCGCAACTGTTTGTGAAAAAAATAAACATCAGACACCAACTCAATAGAGGAAATGTTTTTTGCTTAGACCACAAATTCTTGCCTCTATGGCATTTGTGTTGAAGATCAGAATATCTTTGAGCTTCATGAATGTCTTTGGCACAGACACGGCTGCTCTTTCAACAATGCCAGAAACCAGGAGGTTCATCCGAGGGAAGAGAATGGAAAAGTTTTACGAAGATACACTAAAAGACGGAAAGCATCTAGTGAGAGCCTTGAGTTATCCGCTCATTTTGATCCGGGAACACAATTTGTCAAGCCGTATTGAAACGCACAGAAACTTGCAACGATGTTTTGTTCCATTTTACAAGTCAAACTTTGCAAAAAAAAACGCAACAATATTTAAGTCAATAAGGGTAATGAAAAGAGTTCAATCAGCGGAGTTTTTTTTATTTGTCAAGCCCAAACTTGAAGTTGCTGATCGATTGCTGGAATTTTATTATGACTTCACAGATAAGTAAAACCATGTACTTTTCTTCTTTTCAAATCGGTAATTTTCGTACACACTAGCAATCAAAGTAAAATGTTCTCAATTACTTTTTCTAATTTGTACATCCATAGGATAAACTTCCAGTGCATAGAAACGGATATGGACAGCGCGTACAGAGCTTTAAATGGATTGCTAGAAGCATTGGTGAAGACGAGCATGACAAATTAACTTTACATCAATTGCGTCAGTTTGTTTCTGCATCCATACTGCGATAGGCCTCTTGATGAGTTTTTGAGGGCTAAAAAATTGGGGATGGTTTGTAAAATTCAGGATTGTTGTGACAAGGTGCTGAAACATGGTAAAATAACAACCGGGTTGTTCAAAGAAAAGTTTATAGGAAATGGAATCAACTCTAAATCCTACTACTACTGGAATGAAAGAGGTAAAAAGCTTAGACATGAGAAGTAACTGGCTGAAGTAAAACATTTATCTAAAGATTTTGAGGATGACAAAATAGTTTAAAGAAAAGAATCATGGTTTTTTAATGGAAGATGGAAAGATGCTCAAGGATTGAAGGACTTATTTTTATGCTAAAAAAATCAGTCTTTTCAAGCGGTGTACAAACCAAATATATTAAAGGGTAATAACGACAAAGTGGGTGTTTTGCTTGATAAAAGAATCTTTTTCAAACTTATAGCAACTATTATTTATTTTATATGTGCATACCTTAAAAAAATTTGTTATGGATTTTTTCTTCGTATTAGATTCTGTCTATGATAAATAAATTACCTTTAATAATACAAAAACACAAACCAAACTGACAACTTGACAGCTACATGCAATTCAAGGTTTTTATGCAATATTAATACCATTAGTCATACCAACATACAACTCAAAATCTAAAGGTTTTCCAATCGAAGCTCCAAAAACTCATCCAACAAATTTTCCTAACCCATGGTGCCAAAAAGGTTTTTTCTATGAACCTTCACTCCTAAAACAGTCCATTTAATGCTCAGACAGTATTCCAACCATTACACAAATCGATATTGTAGTGGATTTTGGGGGCGTTAAAATCCCTAGCTGTGGTTGGTAGCTTGCTGCCACCAGTTGTTAGATTAACCTGTTGCAACAACAGGGTCGGTGAGGTACCGAATGTGTATCAGACAGAGTATTGCTTTTCTGCAACCAAATGTGAGCCCTCGGCTCAGACGCATATCTCAAAGTAGTTGAGTCCACATGCATTTATTCAACCAGAATAAAACGAGTTAGTAAGCAATCCCAATTACAACTGACTGTTATGGCCAAAGTTCTGCCTTTTATAGGCAGTGCACACGAACAGTCATCCAATTATCATGCAATATCACAATATACACCGATGAGATTAAATATCTAAATACATAACAAGTAAGGTTACAGTAAAGGGTTTAAAAGGAATAGGCGCCCTGTGGTAATAGGCGGAGTCATAATCTCTTTAGCCAATCACGTCCAGTCTATGGGTCCTCAGTCCTTTCAGCTCTTGATCCAGCTTCTTTGGTGAGGGGTAAGGGCGGCTATTTCCATCAGATGGTGCTTAGGTTCTCCCAGGCTACTTTCGGGATCTCAGGCTCTGCTGACTCACTTCCTGCCGGCCCAGTGAGGCCGGTATGGGTGCATACAAGGTCGGTATAAGTGGTACACAGGGTCGGTATGGGTGTACACAGGGTTGGCATAGTAATAAATACAGTCACCGTCAACTTGGTAGTAATCAGTATGTATCCTGGCTGTCCAATGGCTATTATAGTGAAGCCAGGATGTAGTACTGGTTGTGCGCAGAGGATGTGTACACTAAAATCCACCACAATATATAAATGTAGTGTATAACACCTAATAACACTTGGTGCTCGAAAAAGTCACCTCAAGGAGTTTTCCTCACAGCTTATGCATGTAAAAGCTTCTAGGAAAACCTGACTGTCCTTAAAAAGCCAGTCACCGGTCTACTATATTAATGCAATTATAAGTACTGAACACTCAAGTTGAGTGGAAAAGGGGTTTGCAAACCTTACAAAAGTGGTATTATTACTTATATTTAGTCTCTGACACAAAGTTTGTATAGTTTAACGTTAATCTGAAGATCTTGACGATACCTAGGATTACAAACTATTGTTGAAAATAGCAAGTCAAAGATTGAAATACAGGAATGAGAGCAAACAGCTGAAACGAAAGTAGACACCTCCTGGAATGGATGTCTACAAATGTGGGATGAGAAATGACTGCGCGAAAAAAAACAGGCTTTTATTCCTGCAAATGTTGACATTTACTGCTGGTGACGTATAAACCACTGCTTTGGCTTATGCTAAAAACATATTTCGTATTTCATCAGAGTAAGCCAGTTGGGAATGGAAGGTGAAATGATATCTTCTATGTCACAGGAACAAAATTCAACGCTTACAAAGTTGAATACCAATATTCTTTTGGCAGCAGAGCCGTCATTTATTTCAAATCTGTCGACAATAATTTCAGGACTTACTCCAATTATACCTGCATTTATTGCTGTCGACGTTCATTCCTGCCAACATTCATTCCAGCCAACATTCATTCCAGTTAAAGCTAGTACCAATTAGTGCGAAAATTTCATGATGCCAAAGCTTCTTCTACATGTTTTTTAAAGCCAGTACTGGCCAGTTATTGTTGTTTATTTTCTCTCTGTAAGTGCTATTTTCAATAAATGGCAAGTTTTTTCATATTCATCTTCTAGCATAGGTAGTACAAGTGTGTACAGGTATAGGTAGTACAAGTGTGTACAGGTATAGGTAGTACAATTGTGTACAGGTATAGGTAGTACAAGTGTGTACAGGTCTAGGTAGGACAAGTGTGTACAGGTATAGGTAGTACAAGTGATGTTAGCTTGGTGCAATCTGTAGGTGATAGCCACTCTGGAGATCGCTGTTTGTGCATAAAAATTAAATATTTTTCTCACGCCCTAACTTCAACTAAATAACCTTAGCCAAGGACTTCCTTGTATTATAAGGTTGTCAGCAACCTGTCTCTGGTATATCACAGGCCATGCTAGCAGTTATTTATCTCTGAGAGGATGGTATTAATAGGCTATTCCAAAGGCTTAGTGGGCAGTTCGTGGGCAGTAAATAGAAGAAGATCCCCGAAGTCCACAGCAGTTGTAATTGATGTTTTGAAATTCCCATAAGAGTATAAAATATATTTGACATAAATCTATGTTTGTTTTCAGTTAAGCTGAAATACATTCACTATTCGAGACAAGCCTTGGTTGTTAATTATGTAATGATAAGCATAATGATTAACATTAAACATTAGGTCGGGTTGTGGCTAGACTGATACTAAACCATTTGTTGCTAAATAATTGGGCAACTTATAAATTATCTTGTCTAAATTGTTTGCAATCTTTTCTTGTAAGATTTTTTTGAGGCAGTTTTTTGCCTGCTGAGAATCTATCCTCAAACTTGATTGATTGATGAATAACAATTACTTCTGGAGTTTTCCATTTGAGGTTGTAAAAAGAATAACAGTAAACCTTTAGTAACAGTTAAACTTTTGCAACATAAAAAACTTATCATTTTGAACAGATACTGCTTTCTACATTCCATTTATTATATTTAGGAGACTGCCCGTATGGAGATTCTCCTGGAAAAATATATTCCGCATCCGCTTTAGAATGTTCCAGAATATCAAGGTATTACTGCATAACCAATGATCGTGTCCGGAAGTTCTGCTGCGCAACCTGTCAAGCTCTAGCCATGCCATGGCTAGGACCAAACTGTCCGTATGGAGATGAACTTGATGCTTGTAAAGGACTTAGTGCCCCAGTATGTGCAAATGCTGCCAATGCACGGCGTTGTTGTGACTCCTGCTGCAAACACAATGGACCTTCTCCAGGGTACAGCTGTGAGCCACCAGAGACAGCCATAGTTACTACTAGTACTACTACAACACCACCACCCACCACTACTACCCCCACTACAACTACTAGTACCACCACTAAAACTCCATTTCCCTTTGCTAAGACTACCCTTTCTGAGACGACACTACTCAACCGAGGAGTTAGTAGAATGTTATTTAACGTGGTGATGCGTATCACCAACTTTGTCAGGAAGAACTACCAGTGCAATGATCCTGCATTACAAGATTCTACCAGTGAAATCTACCGGGAATTCAAGGTTGGTCCCATCATGGTTAGCAAACTTTTGTTAATCATTTTTTTGTCAGACGGATGGAGGAAGAGGTGAGTGGAAACAGAGGTTGGTTAATGTTCAGGTGAACTAGAGAGAGGAATAAAGTGAAATGCATACATTATAGGTTCACACTTACATTGCAGTTCGCTGATTCTGTTCTTTTTCCTTTGGAGCAGGAGAGATCAGGAGACACATTTGGAAGTTTAAAGTTGATACTTTCTTGAATTTTTGGCAAAAGGTTCACGAAACCATGGCCAGATACGCAAACAAATTTTGCATGAATTCCTTTGACAAAATTTTTTCTAAAACTGAAAGAACGGTGAAAAATCTCTGAGAACTTTTTTATGCAGCTGTTTTCTTGAAAGGCTGAATAATGTATGTAAGATCACTTATAAGTTACTTATAAAACTGGTTACAAAAAAATATCTCACTGCTATTTTCCAAAGGCTCATTTTCTATCTTGAAATGGATTTACGTTAATTTCAATTTTCAACCCATTTGGTTTATGTTTTTTGTTTTTCTAGTTGGTTCAAAATTGATTTTTACGTTGTTCACTAATTTTTTTGTGCATAGTCTTACTCATCGATGTAGCCCAATATCGCTGCTGAGTTGTGTAACTTGTTGTAATATTTGGAGACTACCCCTATTTCTTGAATGCTTCAAAACTATTTAACAAAATAATGTCTTAATATTTTACTGATCTCAGTGATGATTTATCAATGGCGCAGATTTTAAAATGCCCAGCTTCAATTAGAACTGAACTCAGGAACAGTTTGCGGTCGGTTATGAGTTATAAGCAATAAACAAAAAGTTTTCTCATCAGAAAGCTTGTTGTAAAATTCTTTAACCAGAAAACTTGCACTGTCAAACATATTTTTCTATCCGACCAGGTTCACCAGAGGTACTATGAACTAAAACAGCACTTTGGACCTTGCTAACGTATAAATTGCGATCATGAGTATTACATAATAAAGGAATCAACTTTTAGTGACTTTCCATGACGTGACGCCGTAGCGCTACGTCGTAGCGCCACAGGTTTTCCCCTCTTAAAAATTGGTATATCGCTACTGCAGTCGTGATGACGATGATGTGGCGCTATTGAAAATCACTACTAAGTAGCGACTTATAATAGCGCCAGACCACTGACGCGTTATGGAAATAGGGAATGCCGTAGCGCTACTGGTTTGCACATGCGTGTATTGAGTTTCCAGCATCACAGCAGTCAAAATAATTAAATAATTTGGACAGAAATTTCAGTGATATGAGACGATTAACTTTCAAGACCACTTATATTAATTAAAAATTATGCAGAGTAAGTGATCAAAAATATATTTATGCGTTTTATTCTATATTATTTGTCTTTTTTTCCGTATCGGAAGAATTTGGTAATAATAGTAATCAAATTATAATAAATAATCAATTGGCTGTGCTGTGGTTAAATAATAATAAAAACAAATAATAATTTTTAATTTAATAAATAAATTACACATTAGCCAAGCGCTGCTGCTTCAAAATTTTATCTCTGTAGTAAGTATTAGATGAAACAAACACAAGAAAAGCATTTAAAACTAATTGTTGGTTGAAACAATTTTCCTTGATACAGTTTCACTCATTGACTCATTAGCTCAAAGTCGCCGTTGACTCGCTAATTAGGGTTCATGAACTTTGGGCATACTGTATTGCTGGCTTGTGGAAAAGCGTGATGGTTTATCGTTACTCAAAGCAATGAGCCGTGACACTACGACATGGTGCTACAGAGACGTGATCATGGAAAGCTAGTAAAAAATAAAAACATTCTTTCATTGCCCATTTGCCAGTTTTCACAACTAAAAATTATTTCCGTTGATTAAATCATGCCCATGGAGGCAGCTGCAGTCAAGGTGGTGTTTAAATGCAGTTTAGCCGACTAGAGTTGCTCGCTGTTTTCATTCATATTTTATTATATTGTGTAATGATAAATAAAGAAAGAACATATCGCAGAGTTGTTGGCTGGCTTGGGAAGCTGTGTGGTAACAAGGGATTTTAGTACCGCATTTGCTGTCATTCAATAAATGATATTGCTTCGTATTAGTCGGTAATAATAGAAAATAAACGACTGAAAATTTGCTGAAAAAAATGCTGCCATTCATTACTTTTTACTGGAATAATTAAATACCATCGGAAAAAGTAATTTGTTTCAGTCCAGTCGTATTGTTTTATAAATAACAGTGTAATAAATAAACCTCAAACAATCATCCTCGGTAATGGGTTGGTAATACAAACACACAAGCTGATGATGCCATGCGATTACATGAGGTTGCAGCTTCCTGTTTCACTATCCATACCTGGTTTTATTGCTTTTGGCGGCATTTCATTTCCAGTAGCATTACACATCTGGTATCCGGCTTATTGCCGAATTGTTGACTTCAAAGATGTACAAATGTTTTTCAAAGTCTCAATACTGATTTCTCATCAATGGTACTTCCGACGGAAATTTATTTTTATTGCCCCCATTATCGATAGGTTGTCATGATGTCAAAACATAATGTGTCTGTGTGTAATTTTTCTTGTACCATTTTAGTTTACCGTCTGCAGTTCATTTCGTAGACACGTTAACAAAATAACAAAATGTCAGCTACTACGTATTCGCTGTGGTAGTATCGTAGTAGACTCTACAATCGCTGTCGAAAAGAACAACAGCGATGTGACTGATACTGCACCTGAAAATATGTCTGAGTTTATGGAGCAAGTTTCTGGAATTGTAAATGACGAAGAACTTGGTGAGTTATTTTGCGGTGCAAATTGAAAGTTTTTGTACTGTCTGCCAAAACTAGGTTAACATCTATAACTGCTACATGACCTTCAATTACTCAAAAGGAAAAGTCAAGTGTTGAATTTTAAAAATTATCAATATTTACGATATTCATTTTATACCATGTTTGAAGGTATTTTCGCAAAACTACAGCAAAAAGTTGAAAACTTTCCATTCACATAACCTTGGCTAAATTATCCATGACAGTAAATAATATTAAATGAAGATATTTCATAATATTTGATGATGATAATGAGGACTCATTTTCGATTATTAATTCTACAAAAAGATTTTTCAATTTGTTGAAAAATGACTATGAATCAAAGGATATGTGGGTAGTACAGTCTGTCTACTGACTCTACATTGAACACAACAAAAGCCCTGGATCTAGAGATGGAATTAAAAATCTACTTCAAGCCATTTTATGGCTACAGGAGCATACAGTACATGTAGCACCTATTACTAAACAGGCTCATTAGAAAATCTCATTTTCACTGTATAGTTGTGGAAGAAATGCCTGTTGTGGAAGATGTCAATGAATGTGAGGATCCCAGCCTAAATGACTGCAGCTCTAAAGCTAAGTGTACCAACACAGATGGACACTACACATGCAAGTGTAACCCTGGTATGTAGCGCATTATTTCATCATCATTACGTTTGCAAGGTCAAATACATGTTTATAAAAATTATACAACATTTGCACTGGAAAGTTTATAGACATAGACATGCAATATAAAATAGACATGAAGTGGTACATAGACATACAATAGTACATAGACGTACCAGAGTACATAGAAATTTACTGTTATAGGATACACGGATCAATCCCTATACAAAGATCAACCGGGTAGAAACTGTGTTGATGAGTGCATTCAGTGTCTCAGCTCTTCCACAAGGAGTGCAGTAGACTATTGTTTGATGCTTTTGATGCTTTTTGTTATGGAATTGTCCTCTCTTTTAATATTTTGATCTTCTCTGTAACGCTATGGCAAAGTAAGTTTCTAAATAAACCAAAATGACTTAAATATCATTAGCGTTTAGTTACCCTAGTCGTAGGCTGTCAAACCTAATTTTGTAGAGATGAGAAATGAGTGATTAATTTTTAAACAGGAAAATAGAATATACTGAAATATGTGTAAGCGTTATTGAAGCTTCACCATCAAGTTTTAATATAAATTACTGACAACACTTTCATAACCATGCGCTGAGTTCAAAAATAAAATTCTCAATTGTTACATTCTATAAGGGCACTTAAACGGTATCATTTCATATTAATCAAATAACTACAAGTAATTAATAATAATTATGATAGTGAGGCAGATTTTAGTGCATGACACTGGTAAAAACTCAAGTTTACCTCAGAATTACCAACAATGTATGAACTAAGGTCCTACCCCAGCCCTAGGAAAGGTGCTGTGCCGGTATGACAGCCTGCATGCCGGCATTAACCCCTGCTGGGCCGGTATTGCAGCCTGCATGCCAGTATTAACCCGTACTGCCCCGGTATTGGCCCCTGCTGTGCAGGAAGACACCACACCAGGTTTGCACAAGATGGCGTCCTTAGCAGAAGGTACCTGGAAATAGTTGGAGAATCTTCTCCAGCCTTGAAACCAAAAGTACCTTTCCTCAAACGAGCCAAGCCATTGTATCCAGGCTCACTATAGCCCCTAGGACTGGCAGTAGCCAACTAGTGAACAATTGTGAAATGACTCCGCTTCTTAGCTTTTTGGTGCCATATTTATTTAACCTTACTCCATTACATGATTGGCTAGCTATTTATATACTATATTGTATTGGTGAAACTACTTCCTGATAATGTGTTTTCTATCACGCGCACATAACATCTTGCCAGCGTGCTTATATGGAGGATGGACTTCATTGTATTCCTTGCATTCTTCCCTGTCCTGCAACTACTCTATTGGATTGCCACCCCAGAGATCGGTATTATGAATAAAAGCCAATTGCAAGCTAAACATACTGTAGAGTGAGCTGTGAGCTTTATGTCGGCCAACCATCTAGCCCAAAATTATCAACAGTTTCACTCTGATACTGGCAGTGTCCCCTCTGGAGAGAAGTAGAATACCTTAAATCAGAGGCATTTCATGGAAACCATATGGAAATCTACTACATTAGTATTGTAAAAGATTTGCGTTCCGACCTTTACCAAACACAAATGAAAAGTGCTTCTGAACGAGCGTCCATCATGATCACAAAATAGTATGTTTGAAATAAAGTATATGTTTTCCTTTACACAACTGACTAGGGTTCACAGCAATAGCAAAGTAATTTGACTGCAGCCTGGAGCACACTGTAAGTGAAGACCCTGAGGTATGGTGTTGATCAACAAGATTCCCCTGGGCCCTGCAGAGTCCAACTACTTACTACTAACTAACTAGTAATCACAAAGAAGTTAATTTTCTCGAAGCAGATATTCTATGAGCAGTTTAAATGTGAGAAAGCTATTGGCCATGAATAAACAGGGTCATTGTAACTGCAGTCTATAATCCAGCAGCTTTTTTAGTCAGCTTCTACATATAACCTTTATCTGTAACATGCCAGCTTACAAACTAAGCTGTTCACATGACATGATCAACCGATACTGCTAACTATGCAAATCCATCCCAGTATTATAGAATATACAACCTTCTAATTGCAAAGATTTCGCACTCTATTGTAGCATTTGAAAAAATTTTGTGGCGTTTTTTTGCTCATAGACAAAGTGCCGGTTTTTTTGGTTTGTTGGGATTTGTTATAATTATTTCTTTTGCTAAGTTAGAATTTTGCACACACACTATGCTTTATTGTTATTGATTTTTTTTTACCTTCGTCAACTTGATCTATTCAAATTTTTAACAGAACACATGGTAAACTTACACGGTTCAGGCAAAACTGAGTAGTGCGAATACATATAAATAAAATATGGATTAGGTTTCAGTATAATAAATAGCAGTAGTTGTCATTGAAATACCTAAAAAAACTATTCGAACTTACTCTGACATACTCATCTCAAAGTAGAAGAAAGAGTTATGCTTTACAACCCTAATAGTTCTGGATAATTTGCAAAGTTTTTACTGAAAAAAGTTACTCGTTATAATTGAGATGGAGACAGCTATTTTAGCAGATTCGTCTTTTCTACAGGAAATAACTCCGTTATAAATTTAAAGCCGCTTTTAAGGGAAATAATAATATTGCTTATGACAAGTTGGATTCCCATAGCGGATTATTGGTTGGAGTAAATGGTGGGGAGAGGTTGATTGCTCATTGTCAGACCTTGAGAGGCTGACCGTCTTGTTGTGTCAGCAGACAGCAGTGTGTCCGATGACAACGTTAGCTGTGAAGTAGAGGGCCACTAAAATCCGCTACATAAAGATAATAAGAGTGATCACAACACGTTTGTAGAGAAGTTAATTAATCACTTGTCTTTGCTCTGCTGTTCTACCCATACAGTTTTATCAGATGTAACTCATGTGCAGGAGGAAATGAGCCCATCACAACAGACAGGAAACACATTCATTACCCTTCATCCTGCAATGGTAGAACCATCGTTTGCAAAAACAAAACTGGATTATATTTTGACTTATATGACAGTCAAATTATTAGGGGAATACCATACCCTGAAGTTTGTATGTGCTTCACCTTACAAATCATATAGGCTTATCTTCACTTTCTAGTTTCCAAGCTTCATTGTAAATTAACAAAAATTGAACAGTTACTTCAATGTTTGTTAACTTACAATGAAACTTGGCTACGAGAAAATAAAAATACGCCTATATGATTTTCTATTGCAAACAATAAAAAAGTAAATGAAAACTTTTAAACCAATTTTGTTTTACAAACGAAGGTTGATGTTTCTTTTGAATACAAAAACACCTCTACTTCGTTGCACATGCTGCGGTCAGACTAATATATGTACTGCATCTTCCGTTTCAATCACAGCTAATGGAGATTTTCAGAGAGCTGAAAAAATCTCAATCATCAGCAATTGCAAGATGTTGAGCGGATATTTTGTCATACTGTTGTACATCTCTACACTATATATCTCTTCTCTTGCACGTAAGTATATACCAATTGTTTAGTATATAACTTGTATATATTATTGTATTGTTTTATACATCTATACTTTAGTACTAACTACTAGCTTCTAGGGCGGGGAGGAATGAGGAGGAGGGGATGGAAGAGGAGGGGGAGGTGGAGAAGGAGGAGGAGGGGGAGGGGTAGAGGGAGGAAGAGGGGGTGGAGGAGGAGGAGGGGGGAAGAGGGGTGGAGAAGGAGGAGGAGGAGGGAGAGGAGGGGAGGGGGAGAGGAAGAGGGGGAGGGGAAGAGGGGGAAAGAGGGGGAGGAGGAGGGGGTGGAAGGAGAGGAGGAGGAGGGGGATGAGAATGGGAGAAGAAGAGGGAGTGGAGGAGGAAGAGGAGAAGGAGGGGGAGGTGGAGGAAAATGAGGGAGAGGGGGTGGAGGAGGAGAAGGAGGAGGGGGAAGAGGGGATGAAGGAGGTGGAGGAGGAGGGGAGGAGGGAGGGAGAGAGGGGGAGAGGAAGAGGGAAAGAGGGGGGGGGGGAGGGGGAAGGAGGAAGAAGGGATGGAAGGAAAGGAGGAGGGGGATGAGAATGGGAGAAGAAAAAGGAGGAGAGGAGGAAGAGGAGAAGGAGGGGGAAGTGGAGGAGAAGGAGGGGGGTGGAGGAGGAGGTTGATGAGGAGGAGGAGGGAGAAGAGTGGAGAGGAGAGGAGAAGAGGGGGAGGGGAAGAGGGGGGGGGAGAGGGGGAGGAGGAGGGGAGGGGAAGAGGGGGGGGGGGAGGGGGAGGAGGAGGGGAGGGGAAGGGCAGGGCAGGGCAGGGCAGGGCAGGGCAGGGCAGGGCAGGAGGAGGGGAGGCAGAGAGGTAGTTAGGAAGATGTACATAGGAGGTAAGAATGTTCTTGGTTCCTTAAACTCTATGACATTGTTATTGGTATAAGTATCACTACTACAAGTGTGATGAGGTGGTTCATTCACTGAGCCAAATAATTCAAACTATGCATTGTTACTCCTATAACTTGGACCATTTTATTTGTGTTTTGCCAATCAATGAGCAGACCTGAAAGAGAATGTTGATCATTTAAAATAATTGTGTCAAAAAGTTTCAAGAAAAGCTCTTAGAGGTAAGTATATTTTACCTGTAACAGTAGAGGGTTTTCGTGGCAATATGCTTATCATGGAGGTTCAAAGTTGCTGATACCGATTGCCTTTTTAAATAAATGCTCTTAAAAATGGGTAATTGGATGTGTGCAAGTTTTCTGGTCGATTTTTGATTCGTGAAAACAAAATTTTGCTCCATTTATAGAAATTAGTTGACAGCTGGAGATAGTGTAGCTGGTAGTAGCAATTGATTAGAAGAGTTTTTGAATTTACTATTACTGGAAATGATATTCATCAGGTAAACTTTTCAAATATTTAAAAGTTAAAACCGTTTTTTACTGCTAATACTTACTACTAAAAAAAAAACAAGTTGCTTTGTGGTGGGCCTTTCATAAGTTAGCAAATGGCTTCAAACATAAACCTGGCTATGGTGATGCCCCAATCGTCAATAGTAATGGTAAAAACTATTAATAAGGGACTTAAAATAATTTATAATATTGCAATTTGTTAATGATCAGTATGAACGTTTTGTTTCATCTTTGTGTTGCTGTAAGACCACAACTCTTTACAGATCCATTTCAATTAAACTTCGTGTTGTGTATGTCTAAAAAGTAGCTGAAGAATCAACTTACCAAATGGTGTGAATAAAAGTTACCCAAGTATTTTTTCCCAGAAATCCAAGCAAAACTGACTCAGATAATTTAGCAATGTATGGAAACAAGATATAACCAAAAATGAGTTATGCTGGTTCAAAGTAAAATTATGGAAGAATGTAGAAAAGCAACTACATAACGACACTTTTTTAATATTGTGAAATGCTTACATAAGATAGCTACCCCCTCCCCCCAGACCCCCAACCCTTGTGTCCACTGGCCAGCTCTGCATAACCCCCTACCCCTTTCCCTTCCGCCTAGATGCAAAATACCCACCGAAAATGAATAATAAGGACCCAGACCCTGTATAGACCCTGTGCGGGCCTATACAACCTATAGAACCTACCCCGGTTACCCCGGGTCTACCCAGGTTCAGCTACCCTGGGCCTGGGTCAGAAGAAGATGGAAGAGTTAGCCTGGGGCCTATAGGGCTGGATGCCCACCTCAAGAAACAGCAGAGCAGTGTACGATAGCTTGGAGGACAGACTAAAAGCTGCATGCCCTAATAAGGAGTGGAACAGACCCAAGCTAAAGAAAAGAGCGGCAAAAGGTGCCCATCACAAAGTACCATGTGCTCATGGCTATTATTGGTTAAACTTGTATATAAACTTGTATGATGTGTTATGATTGCAGTACTTTTTCTCTTATGTTATACGATTGGTTCACCCAAATAAGGGGTGAACTTTCCTCTGTTTCTCCTATAAAAGGAGCTTTGTTTGTGTGTTAGAGGTAGGAGTCTTGAAGAGTTTGCTAAATACACTTGTACCTTGCTAAATAGATTATAGAATAGATATCATTGAAGCAAAACTCTGTCATTGTGTGTCTGGGTCTAGGACTCCGTGAAGGTGATTAAAGTCTATTTGGAGAAGTTGGTTGGAGTGACCCCGTTGTGTCTGAGTAGATAGTGCAAAACTACTAAAATATTTCAAAATAACAATGAAAGAGTTTTTCACATTTTTTACCGTTTAAAATAAAGAGTCATATAAACTTATAATCTTTTAGTCCCCAATATTTACTGTGATTTAAGAGACTGCGTTCTTCATCACAACACAGTTTATTTGCTGCACATGTTGCAGCATGCCTATTATATGTACTGTATATACCCTTAGATTCACAGCTAATAGATTTTTTCAGAGAGCTGAAAGCATCTCAATCATCAGCAGTTGCAACATGGTGAAGACACTGGTTGTTGTACTATTGTATATCCCTACACTATATATCTCTACTAATGCACGTAAGTATATACCATTTGTTTAGTATAAGTAGTAAGATATGAGCAGATCTCTGTCATGGAGTCAAAGGATAAGGTCCTCCTAGTTACGAGTGTACTTTTAGTTGGCCCCCAGTTACCATGAGAACATGTGAGGTACTTTTTTGTGTGCCCCATGTGTTATAACTTGGAACATTTGCTCATTAATTTATTGTGTAGATTTTGTTTATTTTGTGATTTCTATGTTGATATAGATGCATGGGTTTGATTGTTTTCATGGGTACTGTTTTTTGTGCAGTGTTTTTTTTTTATTATTGTATGATGATTTAGATTGGGGGTTTGAAAATTGTATAAAAATGAAGAGTTGTATTATTGTATGACTTTATAATATAAAAAACACTATAGATAAGCATCGAATATATATCTCTACCATTTCCTTGAAAGAACGCAGAGAAGCATTTACCTCACAAAGATATAAAACAGGTTAGACAAAAACTGAATGTAGACTTTGCTATAGTTTGTCTTTTTTATGTTGTAGACTTTCGTGTTCTTTGAGGATTCGGTGTTTTTCGAGTTCTCTTTCTTATACGCCCGGTATTGTCAGAATTGGATACATTTAGTAGATTTTGTTGCCGTTGTTCTAGTAATTGAGAACATATTTTTTGAACCTCTGTTGTGGTATCATTCTTTAAGAGTTTTAGCGTTAGAGTATTTTCACATCATAAACTTTTTAACTGTTGTGCCCAATTTTTGCTCATGATACGCATAATGCTTGTGAAAATTTGTAGTTTGTATTCAATTTTTTATTACACAAGTTTTGTAGAAGTACCAAGTAATCTTCAGATGTAGGTTTAGCATCATTTTCTACTATGCTGACATCGACTGTTTGCATTTCTATGAATAGCTCTGGAAATAAAACGAAAAAACTTGTTAATAATTAATATCACACGGTGTAAAGAGTTATCATGGGACATTAGCAAACTTTTGTGAGCAAATACCATCTGAATACAATAAAGAATACATGTGGTTAAAAGCTATGACTTATTAAGTTTTACAACTAGTGTTAAATAAGGATATATTAATTTTTACCTTATTGCTGGAAGTTTTTTAGTTGTTGTCGTAGATGCAGAAAGTTATGTTAATCCTTCAGAGGTTGTTGCTGGAATGAATGATGCTTGTGTGAAAAGAGTGCTTCTTAAATAGTTAATGTTGCACTGTTTGACCTAAGCTTACAATCAATGAGAACACTCCATGAAAATATCTTTATATCGTATCAAGTTTGTTCATGAAAAACAACATCCTTCACAGGAAAATCCCTTCACAGCATATAGAATTGGTTTCCAACGAAAAACAGCTTTTCGCACTAAAACCTGTTGTATATTATAAAGAGACTTTTTCGCAACTCAAAGTAAGTTTTCCTGTTTGAAAAAATGATATTATCTGTCTGGAAAAAACAACATCCTTCATGCAAAAGTCCCTTCACAGTATATAAAACTGTTTTTAAAAACTGCTTTTCGTGCAAAAACCTGTTATATATTATAAAGCAACTTTCGTGCGAGAAACAACATCTTTGCACAAATATCCCACATACAATAGTCTACATGGGAATACAAGAGCAAAATCAGCTCAAACTTCACATTATCAGCAACGCGAAAAACCAAACTGTGAAATAGCAGCGAGTTTTATTCAAGACTCTCAAAAAAAGATCCCGTGAGCAAATGGATGCTTACTTTGGAATCATCATTTTCTATAGTATCCCTAACAACACACTTTTGACATTCAGCAGACTCTCAGCTTGGAAAAATTTGAAGATAACACAACAGGCGTTACCTCTACGCATTGCTGACACAGTCATCAACAGATTCATATCGGTTGATGGTTGTTTGATGAGTGGAAAGATAATCATCCCTCCTAAAAACATTTTAGTAATCAAAAGCTGTAGCCAAGGTATTATCCACTACAAAAAACGATAACGCATAGTAATGGAGTGAAAAAACATCTTCTTTTGATCTTGACGAATAAACAAGCTTCACTGTTGCTGAGTGAGTCAGCTGTAAAAGAGGGAAAAGCTTTCAAGTATTCTTTATTTGATGATGATGTTGGTAACAAGATCAATGCAGATGTTGATGAAGAGGAAGATGATTGTGAAAACGATGATAGTCTGCCTAGTTCTGACGTTGATGATGTTGATGATAGTGGCGATAGCACTGACAGTGATGACGATATTACTGTGAATGCAAGTATAATACAAAAAAACACAATACTCATATCAACGGTCTGATTAAGGTACGTGAATCTTTTAACTATTATACCACTACTAGTATTATAGCTTAACTACTTCTCAACTAGTTAGTTAACATATGCATAATACTACATAATCACTACAGCAACGTCAAAAAATTCTGTTAAATGTATCTGATTCTATCAATATCGCTCATATGAGGTAGATGTTTGACACATGCAAGCATGGATATGTAAATAGCTATACAATATCAATATGGATATGAATATGGATTTAGCTATAAGTGGGTATGGTGATGTACATAGTTATACAATGTTAATATATATATGAATGTGAACATGAACATGAATATGGATATGGATATGGTCATGTACATAAATGGACATGTACACAAACAGATATGGACATAGACATGTACGTAAATAGACGTGACAATGGACATGAACATGAATATGGGCATGGATATGGACATGTACTTAAATGGATATGTACATAAATGGACATGGACATGTACACAAATGGACATGAATATGTACATGGTTATGTATGGAAACAGCTTAAACTTTAATTCTTTTAATAAAACTGTACCAATAACTATACAATGTTAATCCAACAATCATCTCACAATACAGATTTCAGTATAAACCCACTTACCATGTTCATAAACTAACCAACCTCATGATCTAAATCGATATAAAAATCCCAGTATAAACCCCCTGAACAATAAATACTCAATTCAAGCAATTACACTAAAAATAAAAACACTGATAAAATCTGGTGCAACAAAAAGGTACCTTTCAGGCTCTCATGATACCCGATGCCAACAAAAAGATGGCACAACACTTCATTTTTCAACATGAAATTCACAATATAAACAAACCTACCCAATAAATACTTAGCAAACATTCAAAATTATATCACCTGGTGCACACATATAGGTATATCACAGGTTCTCATGGTAACTGGTGCCAACTAAAAGTACACTTGGAACCAGGAGAACCTTATCCTTAGACTCCATGACAGAGATCTGCTCCTATCTTACTACTAGTATATAACTTGTATATATTGTTGTATTGCTTTATACATCTACAGTTTAGTACTAACTACTAGCTAACATTTATATTATAGAATGGATTGTGACTCACTCAAAACTTCCTGCATACAACAAACGACATCCTAAAGATTTCCTATTCAACATTGCTTGGTCAACAGAAGAAGAGAAGACAACTAACATAACACTGAACCTGAGAAAGAGTAAAGCTGTTGGTAGATATATACCTCTGTTTAGTACTGGAGAGGATGGTAAGCCTGAGCAGACAGGTCTTATCAGCATGAAGGTAAGCGGAAACATTTAAAAAAGTTAAGACCAAACTAATATTGTTGTAGATTTCAGTGCACTCTAGTGGTAAACGGGTAGTTTACACTAGGAACCTTGTGAAGCAATGCGCTAGGCTTCTGCTCACAGCATTTGGTTAATAGCTGTTGGGTAGGAAGTCATACTGTGCCGGTAGCATGGTAAGCAGGGCCGGTATTGACCCCTGCAGGGTCGGTAGTGACCTCTACCGACCCGGTACAGCTGTACTGGGCCGGCACAAGATGGCCGCCTTAGACGAGGATCTGCAAAGACGTCAGAGAACTTAGTCAAGGTCGTAAACAGGAAGTGCTTACCCCTAAAGTACCAACTTAGTGGACCCAATTCTATATACAGCCTGGGAACCCTGTAGGAGCCGTCATTGGACAGTTAGGAGAAAAGACTCCGCCCTTAGCCACTTGGCACCTCCTTGTATTATCTTGCATTGCATTGTGATTGGTTAAGTATTTATATAATTGATGTCATTGGTTGCATTACTTCCTGTGCATTGTCTCTTATATGTTTTGTGTTCCTTAGCTCTCCTATAAAAGGAGAGCTCCTACTGATAATCAGTGCATTCATTACAATGAGCCATAGCATGTATTCTTATATTGCTAAACACCTAGAGGAATAATTACCCTCAGGACTGCTTTGTAATAAAGCCACTATAGCAAACACTACTCGGTACTGTTTGTCTGAGCCATGGGCTCTTGCCTTACCGGGTAATTCGGTTGCCCTATACAGTTGTCACTGTCGGTCAGTACAGTGTCCCCTCTGGAGAGAGGTAGAATACTCGAGACTAGTGGATGTCCGTGGTAACAGACCGGAATTCATTACAATATGTCAATTATTGCTGTAGATGAGAAACTTGCAGAGTTTAGCATTTTTTGTACTGCTATAAGTAACCTATCAAATAATTTGCAAAATGCTTCATGTTTCAAACTTGGGCTAGTCATTAAACATGCAACAACCATTAGCTGTCTATGTATTTGTATATCTGAGTATATGTCTTACAGCACACAACGTTCTACAATGACATCGCATCACAAGCATCTGTATCTCTAACCAGCTTTGATGGGGAACCTTTCTCTCTCGTAAGCCTATTTTTACTACTATTAACGTAAGATAACATCAGATTATTTTTCTTTGGTGATATATCCCAGCAAGATGACCAATTTTGTTTGATTGCTTGCCTATGATGTTGTAAAAAATCTATTTATTTCTCTCAAACCAGCGATTAATTAATTCTTGATTTTGTCTTTTTCAAGTTTTATTCTGTTGTCTCTACCTCTGCGTGTATTAGTAACTAATGTGAAATCTGGCACTGACAATAGCTTATTTATATTTTATGTTTTATTGCCCAAGATTATTATGATGGGCTTGATTATTATAAGATAGTTATATATAACTTTTGACCTTTAGAACCAGTTAGAATAAGATACTTTTGTTACAGAAAGGAAGTTTCTTGCATGGAGCAGATAAATATGACATAGAGCCATACCATTCAAGTGTTCATAAACGTAGCCTTGGAGCAGTGAAAGGAGACCATATTGTTAGTATACGCCCCAATGTATCAGCAGACCAGAAAATGGATTATAAAAGTAAAACATCAGCCTTTATAGAAGCTTATTAATTTATACCTTTGGCCTGTTTGCATCTACTGATATATATTGTTTGTTCCAACAATTGAGTATTTAAACATAACTGTTTCTGTTAAAATGATAAAATCTTCTGAGATCTGCTTCTGTCATAATGTAACGGTTTTCCCCGTGTTAAGAGAGGAATACGGTCACAGGTACTGCAAGATGCTAGGTTACAATGGCTGACTCTGTATTTCAGTGGTAGCTGTGGCTACATAGCGCAAGGCTTGAATGTCTCTCTGAGCTAGAGAGGACAGGATGCTGCTTGTAAGCAGACACAACGGTATTCGGCAACCGGCCAAACAGATTCTAGTAGATTGAAAGTGCTAGCAATTACTTTATTCCCTCACTTTACTCAGCACGCACAAAATTGCTACTAGGTATAACTATAAGAAGTGATTGTAATGTCTCTAAATACTGGTGTCCGAATACTGAAGATAGGCTGGATATAGGGGTATAGGCTCTTAGCTGGGCGCTCCTATGAGAGTTCAAAGCGTCTTATTCTATACACTTCTGGGAACCTCTTCTCTGTAGTCCTGAACGTCTCCTCAGCTGTCTTGGCTATAGCTAAGCACACACAGATAGTATCTCACAAACAATGTCTAAGCACTACTAAACACTAATTCTAACTGCCCTGCTGGGCTAAAGCAAGTCTATAAAAATAAGGCACAAAATCAGGGATGCGTATAAATATATGATAGGCTAAGCATAGGTAAACAAAACAGCATGCGACACATGCCATGATAAAAATAACTATAGCGGCGGGAAATTTTCTTCCTGCTGGCTTGATCTAAGCTGTAGTGCAGCTGCACTGCTGAAGGCATTCAAGCGTATGTAGGTTGTCTTGAGTAACATAGGTTGATTGATATATGTGTAGTGCTGGCTGTAGATGATGGTAACGCTGTGCAATCCCATTACAATACTACTACACTACTAACCATTGGTAGTAATTTATTTTTGGCTAATAGTGGGTTCTGATGGACATGAAAAATCCGTCAGAAAATTGCCATTCAAACACTCATATGGTTCGTTGTAATAAAAATATTTTCAATAAAATTATTTCACTATCTTCAGTAATACTGCCGAAGCACCTCATTTGTTGCAGATACTTGTATACTTAAAACTGATCTTTTCATAAACATTAAAAACATTGGACGACATCATATGCAGAAGTTGTAGCTAGTATATCACGAGAATAAAAAGTAGAGAATAAAAAAATGAAAATATCTATCGACATTGCCGATTGGCAAAAGTCAATTAATTTGAAATCCATAGAAGTGACCCGCTATCCTAAATATACTGTATTCCATGTCATACATATTTGTACAAAAATGCATATAGTGCCAGACGAAGACAGTGAAGACTACGCTAGGTTACAGCGTTCTTGGGCTAGATATAAGAAGTTAGAGCAGATGAAGAGTAAAGATCAAGGGAAGAGAAAGAAAAGACAGGCTCTACCCGACACGACATACATAATACAACTTTATGTCATTGTAGATGTCTATGCATACAATAAGTGAGTTTTTTGCGTATTATTTTGTAATTGCAGTGTTAGTAACACTATCATTGAAATGTAAATCATAAATAACATTAATTTTTATAATAGTTTATAGTGAATATTGATACCTACACTTGATTGTAATCAAAATTGACATCCTCATACCACACTTATTGAATCTTATTTCAAATTGATAGTTTATTTTATATGTGTGACTAATAATGTGTGTCTGGCCGAAAAACTTGTTTCGTTAAAGTACTGATATATATTATAGGCTGAGGAACTTGTCTACTCGGGTTGGTTGGACTGGAGGTACACGCGACTTTATAGCCTTTTATATTGGTCATCAGGCTAATGAGGTGAAAACACTTACATTGTATATAAATCACATCGTGTATGGTTAGTGTACTAACTGTCTAAATTAGGCATTGAAATGAACCATTACAGGAACTAAAGTTGGTAGGAATAAATGTAGACCTAGCTGAAACGAATTAAAATACCTCTTGGAATGAACCTTCGCAGACCTGGGATAAACGATGATTGTGTTAGAACAAAAAATTTTGACTTTCATTTCCAAGTTGTTGACATCGGTTCCCAGAGTCGTATGACATATCATTTCAAGGTTCAACACAGGAGTTATCTACTTGGATAAAAACTGGAAGTTTTTATATTCCAGTAACTATCCTCACTAGTATATTAGGAGCAGATATCTATAAAAATGTGAAAGCCTCCAGTAACAAAAAATGGTGCAAAATTTATAAAAGCAGATCTCCATAAGAAAAATGTGAAACTCCTGAGAATGTTTACGAATTTGTTTGACGTTATTTGTTAAGGGTATGCGAGTGAGTTTTGTAAAAACATGTCTAATAAAAAAGATGTGAGCGTTATTGGAGTGAAAGGTGAAAATTTGGTGAAACATTTTTATTAAAGACTTCATATTTTGGTTGAAATGTTGCGTGAAAATGCGAGTGTGTAAAAGTATGTTTTGCTATAGATTGTTAGGGCAGCGCCCCCCGACGGTTATGTTTGTTAATCTTGAATGTGAATATAGATAGTTATTTTGATGTCAAAGTCTAGTGGGTTTTTATAGTTATTTAGATTGTAGTTGAAATGGGAGTTTGGTTTTCTTGTTACAATTTAATTTTTATAGTAAAGTTTGGCTTAAAACCGGGTTGATACATCTGTTTTAGCTGCTGAAGGTAATTTATTTGATTGTTACAGATATAACAAGTATAATATAATAGACAGTAGCGTCTATAGTTAGTAGAATAGGTAATTGCGTGCATACTACGTAAAATTGTTTTAAAACAATTATTCTAAACTTGCTAAGTTCTTCAAGTTTCAAGACATGTAAATGCATTGTAAAAAATGTTGTTACATTTAAGCTTGATGACGATGGGAAGAGATTTCCCCTCCATCAAATCATTGCTTTTTAACAAGCAGAGTCAATCCTGAAGTATCTGCTGTGTCAATATAAATTAGTACTCTGTGAGAGAGTGTCAAAATTGTATTGTTGGCGATAAGCTCCTGCAGTCAGCGTATTTTTCAAGTATGTGCATTTATTGGTTGCATTCGTCATTAGTGTTGCAGTTGTAGCAGGATATGGCTTGGTTTGATGAGATTTAGCTAACGGATTGTATTAAATTGAAATGGTAACCTGAAATACAAATCATACATTGCCAGTTCACACTAAGTTAAAAGTATTAGTCACATGTTTAGAGTCTTATAAGGTCTGAAAATATAAAACAACCACTTACTAATTATGACATCTACACAAGTTCCTACCTGATATTAGTTGTTCACAGTTAGTAGACAGCAAAATGGCTCCCAAAATCTTCTTACGGTTATAACATTATGTCAGATAGTCTGAAAGCCTAAAGATTAGGGAAAAGCTTTCTACCTTGCTGAAGGTACACATCTTGATGATGCGCTTTTCCAACCTGAAAAATTTCGTTTACGCGTTTGGAGCTAGATTTCTGGTGGCAAAGCTTTGTTTGCATATACTGATAAGGGTATACTCCCTTTTTTACAAGCAGGTTGGTATAGTCTGGATGCGCACATTTTTGGTATGGTAGATTGCCCAGATTTTTTACCAGGCTGGTTAGCGGTCTATCTAAGTTTTGAAAGCTGTTCATAAACTCATACCAACAAATCCGCATTGACATATACTTTTTATTTGTTACCATCTGTAACTTTCACTCCTTCATAAACTTTGGTGAAAATGTGGGAGTCGTACCCTTAAAGATCGTGATAAATTGTATTGATCTTTTCTGTTTGTCGATGCTTGAGGGTGCAAGGATAGTGCCGTTGTCCGCTGTGCAACTCAGAATTATGATTGTGGTCTCCTACCACCATATATTATCTGTAGACTGACCTCCACACATATAGCACTTGGTTGCTCATTTAAACTTTCATTGTTGCTTGGACGTGGTGATCATATCTGCAATGGGAATATTGTCAACCTGCTCCTGAAACAATCTAGCTCTTTGAAAAACCAATCCATGTAGTCTAAAACCCTGTAAGTCTTGAAGTTTAGCAAATCACTCATGGTGTTTACCAAGTGAACAGGGTACCGACAACCCCTATGTACCCTGATCTTTTCGTCAATAATAAACTCAAACCCTGCGTAAACCATATAATGGCACCTTTTCCATCTTCTTAATGTTTTTACGCTACATCAAAGTATTTTGCTCAGTCATCTTTGGGACACATGCTCCATCATATAGCCCGAGCACTTTTCAACCCGGTTTTGAAATGTTCACTCGCAGGTAGAATGGTGGAAACATCTCAGACAGGTGTGCATCTGATGCTTATCTGTAGTCTGTTTGTTCATTAAGGCTGACATGTTCTTGATCCACATAAAGTAAACTTTGTACTAAAATAAATTTACCTCCTCTGGATCAGACACCTAGCACAGTCAATTGTCTGTGTAGATAACTTCCAGTTTGCTCTTTTAATTTTTCTTTTTATTTGAATACATTTACAATCAGCATGTTTTTTTCAGCAAACCTATGAATCTGATTGTTTTCCAGCAACACACGGTATTTCAACTTTGAAGTTTTCAGATCACCTTTATGCGAATTGTAGTTGGCTAGGCAATCAAAATTTTCATCCGATGGGTGCAAGTTTGAAAGCATTGACCATAGAAAACACTTGTTGTCATCCACTGCTTCCACTTATACCTCCTTGATTGCTTTGACGTTGAAAGGTAGATCTAAAGACTTGGCAAACTCTTTGATTTTGGCTGTGATTTCAGCACCATTACTGTTGATGATCAGAACTATTGTTTGGCTCACTAGGGACTTGAGTATTTGTTTATACGTACCACCCCTGAAAGGTATCCATCAGTATATCTCCAAATAAAATCTAGGCCGCAACTTGAGACCCAGTCAAACCTTTTGCTCAGAAAATCATCTATCTTATTCAATATCACTGCCAATTGCTCACTCAGCTCACTATTGAGGCAGTTGATTGGACAATTGCTCACTCAGCTCACTATTGAGGCAGTTGATTGGACAATTGCTCACTCAGCTCACTATTGAGGCAGTTGATTGGACCATTGCTCACTCAGCTCACTATTGAGGCAGTTGATTGGACAATTGCTCACTCAGCTCACTATTGAGGCAGTTAATTTAAAAATAGCTCACTCAGCTCACTATTGAGGCAGTTGATTGGATAATTGCTCATGCTCACTCACAGAGAGTACAACAGAAGCAAGTAATTAAATTTTCATGCTCCGGGTGGGTAAATAAATCCCTTCTGCTCCTGCTCATGATGACAGGCTTGACTTCCCGTCACTTCACAAAAACTCTACATTTGCTGGTCGGTAACTGGAAACAGGACTTGTCAATCACAGAATTGGCGAAAATGGTAGTTAATTCCACCCCAGGCGCTCTGACATTTTCAATACTCAGTAGATTTATCAGGTCTGATATCTCGACATGCCCTCTAAATGTTATACCTCTATTTATGGCCAGTTATATCAACTCTTTCAGCTCTAGATCTCTAAGCACTGAGCGCCGATTACCATCCACAATATCTCCAAGCTCTACCTTTTTAAGCTTTGTATACTTCTCAAACCTCAAGTGCTTTGCTTACTTCTTCTTCTTCCAGCTTGTTAATGGTACGTACAGATTTTTCACACCTTCTGATGGACCATCAACCTTGGTTTTGTGAGTTCCAATTACCACTATAGGCATAATTTTGTTGGTGTGCCTAATAAAATTGGATTACTGGAGCTCACTTCTACTCATACAGCTATACCTGTTCACCCCTATCCTCTTAGCATCTTATCAAAGCCAGCTCTTACTACCTTCCCCAAATGCATTTTTAATATGTAATTAATCCAGCTTTGTCGAGTTAGTTGGCTCTCTGTAGTAGCCTCGGATGTTATACAATATGTTATCAGTATAGCTTGCCCGCTTGACATTACTTTCCTTCACTATAGTTAGTTATTATAGAAAAAAATTATCTTTAAGCCTACATCATGTCTCAGATTCTGATTTGTTTATGTAATAAACCGGTAGTTTACAGAAAGCAAGTATGACACGCCCATCAGCGTGTCAATTTCAATCGTGCATCACTTGGTGACAGCCGTAACACAAACCCTCCAGGTATCGTATTCTGCTTCACCATTTTCCTCAGTTCACGCTTTGAAAAATACACGGGATGCGCCAAAAATATTGCTTTCTGGGAGGGCAAAAAGTGTGGGACAGAACTGGAAAATTATATACCACTCAAATGAAACAAAAACGTAGGGCTAGATTAGTTGTGAGCAAAAAGCAAGCACAAAAAATGAGAAAGATCTGAAACGATGTACCAACACTGAGAATCTACGCGGATTAGATGAACAGCAACAAGAACAACAACAACAATCACTTCTTCATTCAGCCACACTTTGTGAAGATATACAACAATATATATTGTGAGAAATCTAGCTCGCTTATTCAGAATTAAGACTCTAAAGGAATTGTCACTAATACTTCGCGCAGTAACTCTTGGACACTTTTTGGTTGATTATTCTAAAAAATGTAAAAATTGCAGATAGTCTCAGACTACCAAATGGAATAGCTGTGACTAATGTATTGTAGCAACAGGACGGATTAGTGATGGAAAGTTTCTACATACCAGAGTAAAATGCTTTAAATGGAAAAAGGATTAAAAATAGAGTTATTCTTCTAGGAGATTGAAGCCTCAACAGTTTTGGTGATATTCTGCATGATATTCTAGTACGCACATCATTACCAGGATTGGAAAGATTGTAAATACATGCATATCCAGTAGGCCTAAAATTTGTGAAAACGATACACTTTGAAACGGTGTAACTCATTGAAAATAGTGCACTAACAATTACACTGAGAACTTTGAATTTTACCAAATGGGTAAGTGCCCATTAGTAACTCGGGATAATAGCAAACAAATCAGGAATAACCGTCGCTATTTGGTGAGTAATTTCATTTTTTAAACTTTTAATTATCAAATTAATTTTGACAAATTAGAATCAAATGCCGACAATGAATTTTTTTTATTTGTTTCTGGCTAATAATAGGTAAAAAATGACCCTGCTGTTTGAAAATAGTGTTATCCATTCATGTTGCATCCCCACTACAAACTAAATCATCTATAAAATAAACTTACTTGCTGTTGAATCTAAAACACTTGTATTATACCATTGATTTAAATTTTATCATATCCAGCGACTATCGACTTTATACTTTATCTTCTATATGCACAAATATTATCCAGTAATATATTTTACCTACTGTACACATTGCTCTTTACTATACCATACCTGTTATATTTATTTTATAGTCGAAGAAATACATTATACAATTGAAACAGGCGTATCCAAATCGGGTTTAAATCACCTTCATTACAGACATTCAGTTGTAACAACCAAATAAAACTCACATTCCAACTACGACGCTCTAAATCACAATAAAAAAGAAACTGCGCTTCAGACATTAAAAAACTATTTAATTTTACATTCAACCTACGATCACTCACAGATACTAACTCAATAAAACTTGACTGTTGGGGGCGCTGTGCAAACAATCTATAACGAAATATACTTTTACACACTCACATTTTTACGTAACAATATTTGAACCAGAGCATATATAGTCTTTGTTAAACATTCTTTTTTCACATTTTCACATTTCACTTCGATAACGCTCACATTTTTTTTATTAGACATCTTTATTACAAAAATTACTCACAATAACTTCACAAATAATGTCAAAAAATTTTTTTTTACACGTTCTAAGAGTTTTCATAACTTTTTTATGGAGGTGTGCTCTTATACTTTTTTGCTTTTTGTCAGATTCTTCCTACTAGAGGTTTTGTATTTTTCTCATGGATATCGGCATTTATCACACCACTAATGCTGAAATGGCAGTTTACGCCACCAGAAATAAATATGGACACTTTTTTGTGCTGAATGTCGAAATTTTCTTCTCTATAGCATGGTTGATAATTATTTAAACTTTGATCCTATTAATTTCAGTAGATTTTAATTTCGATATTTGATAAATTATTTAGCTTTATTTTGTAGGTTGATGCGAGATATCGAGGTATTGACTCTTTTCTTTCCCCTGTCTTAGCAGGCTGGACTATTGGGACTAAACTTTCTTACCTTCATATTGCTGAGGTTAGTTTCTGCATTGCATCATTTGAAAAAACATCACATGAACATGATAAGTTGCTTTTGCTTTTGCCATTTAAAAAAACAGTATAAAATTAGTCTACAGGGAAAATCTGAGCTCTCTGTAATGTTTCTCTATATAATTATAAAGTTGTTTTTCAGAACAGAAAACTTTCCAATTATATTGTGCTGTTGCTAGCAATATGCATAAAAACAAGCTTGCCATGTAGACATTGTGATTTTGTGTGCATTGTTTTTCACATAACTGTCAACTAAATACCATATCAGCTATAGTCACAGCATACACAATGAGCTGCTATATCATTACAAAGCTTTCAAAAAACTCTACAACAAAGTAAACTTTTATGTGAAAAAGGTCAAGAGGTCATGTGATACCAACCGAATGGACTGTCCTAGTTTAGCTCTCGGGCTCTACAAAGAACTTTACGTTCACTACACAGCTCTTTGCTCAGAAAAAAGCTTTTTGTGATTTCCTTGGACATGTGTTACAAATTTTAACCCACAACTGATGAATAAGATCAAATAAACGACTTTATTTATTATCATACTATTTATTATTCATTATTACAAAATTACGTGTGATACAACTGTTCACAATCAGAAATTTTATTCGATGACCCAAACCTTTCTTCTTAAATAATAATTATGATGGTTGGGCATTTTAAAAATATCACTTGGTCTATCAACTGCTATTGTTTTCATTTCCCGCTCATGAACAAGTTGTATATTATTTTGTTTTAGAGTCGATAGCACTTAAACCACATATGCCCTGATATGTCTTTTGTACTTTCATGTTTTTATGATTTGTATGACTTTCACACCAAGTTGTGACGCGTTTCAAATAGACATTACTTTTACAATAAAATTTAAAGATATAGTCACTGTATTCCTTAATTCAAATTTCGATAAAAAAATGGCAAAGAAGCATTTTAAATCCACCGAGGCAACCAATCCACGAAAGTGGGCAGTCACAATGTTTGCAAACTCTGTATTAGTAATTGTATGTTTATGCTTTATACAAATAAAATACGCAATAAACAAAAAATTATTTATTTATTTGGTCTATATGGGCTAGCCTGTGCGAGCAACTTTTCCTTAACATGAACAGTGTCTCTAGGTATGTAAAAATTATTTATTTATTTGGTCTATATGGGCTAGCCTGTGCGAGCAACTTTTCCTTAACATGACCAGTGTCTCTAGGTATGTAAAAATTATTTATTTATTTGGTCTATATGGGCTAGCCTGTTCGAGCAACTTTTCCTTAACATGAACAGTGTCTCTAGGTATGTAAAAATTATTTATTTATTTGGTCTATATGGGCTAGCCTGTGCGAGCAACTTTTCCTTAACATGAACAGTGTCTCTAGGTATGCAAAAATTATTTATTTATTTGGTCTATATGGGCTAGCCTGTGCGAGCAACTTTTCCTTAACATGAACAGTGTCTCTAGGTATGTAAAAATTATTTGCTACATGAGCGTAAATCATAACTTGCTGCAAACGACCTTTAAAAGTGTTCTTATTACCAGATTATTGGGTGTTGCGTTACGGTCAGACACAACTTTGGTAACTCTGAATCAGTGTGCTCAGAGTGTAGTCGACTCCAGATGGGAGTGCTCAGAGTGTAGTCGACTCCAGATGGGAATGCTCAGGGTGTAGTCGACTCCAGATAGAAGTTAAACCAACTGCAACTAACTCTTGAATAGATAAATATACAATGTCATTGGCTGAAAAGAACACATGTCCATTGAAAAGGAGGTAAAATAAGCCATATGGTCCTCCTGTCTATTCTTTTTCTGTCAGGTTGTTCTCTTGCAATCACATACTCTGATTGTCAGTCCTGCTGAAAAGTAAGTTACCGGCACTGCATCGTTGATCTATCACTTACATTAGTTAATGTCTATTCGCAGTCAAGCATTTTATAAGCTCATCAGCTTCAACAAACCAGAATGGCTCATTGGCAGAGTGCCCATTTTTCACCACATGAGGCACAGGCTCTGTACCACTCGTTGTCAGCCCTTTTCAACAGCTGTCTGGCCTAGTGGCCACAGACTTTGTGCAAATTACCTATCTATCTTTGTGTTTTGAGAGAGGTATGGGCAGAGTAGTCTGCTAATAAATTTCATCAAAACTATAATAGCGTGGAGAAGTTTGCTAGCAACCTATGTACAAAATATTTGACTACATCGGGCAAGTATTTCGCAAAAACAAATAATCTGTGAGCAAATGACTCAGTAGTATCCAGGCTGTTGGCTATCCGAGCCATACGTATGTATATATATTTATGCTACAGAAAAATTCTGAGCTTTTAGAAAGTTGTATGCATGAGCGAGCATAGGCTTTAGCTTAGGCACTGTACACAGCCACCATCAACATCAAGCTGCCCAGCCAATCTCTACCAGAACACAGGTTACAGATGCTGATGCAATGCTACTAACTGTACTGCCTCTCACGAGCATTGCTCGTTTTGGAGTTATGTGCCGGGCCATCTTGTCTTCCACCAGCATTGCTCGTTTTCAAAATCGCCCGGTTTTCGGAACATATTGCACAGGTTTTTGTAAACTGACAGAAATAGTTCTCACACCATCGTGTAGAGTATAGCCTTAGCTATATTTTGGTTTTTATTTGAAGACTCTACAACTTTCTAAACGAAAACAATTCCAAATCTCCTTGACCCTATCACTTCCTGTATTCAATCTCGGTAATTTTTTTCATAATGATGGGCAGTTTTTTTCTGGAAAGGAGCAAGCACATTGATTTTTTCTTCTGCTATAAGTAGTTTATTATCATCTTAGCTTGTTTGAGCCTTCTGATTGTGAAATTGAAAGTTAGCAAGCTGTTAAATAATTATTTAGAAACGGCGTTGATAATAAGGTAAGGTAAGGTAAGGTAGGTTTCATACACAGAACCATACCATCATCTCTAAACAGACTCAGAGACAAAGCCTACTGTTCCCTAGTTAGACCGATCATGGAATACTCATCCACGGTGTGGGACTCCTCCCTGACAGCCACCCAAGCCAAACTACTGGAGTCGGTGCAGCGTAAAGCTGCTCGAATGGTGCACAACTTACCAAGAACAGACCATACCACCAGTTCCACTGCACTTATATCAGAACTAGGGTGAACTAAGAGAGAGAAAAAGACTGGGATTCTTCCGGGCGATGCACTTTGGGGAGATCGCGACCAGTTTTGAGGACTTCCTCGACAGGCACATCCCAACTTTGGGCTACTCAAGACGCCATGACCAGCACTACACCATCCCCCACTGCAACTCGAAATCACACCAACAGAGCTTCTTCGTTGCTACAGCCAAAGTCTGGAATTCCTTGCCCCCCTGTAGCTCACTGCTACATGGTCCCCCTGTGGCTGGCTAGGTCCCAAGGCTGGCAATCTCCTGATTTCTTGTTGACTACACTGGACCGATTACCGACAGATGGCTTGCCACATTGCCGGAACCTTCAACATTGAAGTTGGCGATCATCCTAAAAGTACGAAGTAAGTAGTAAGTAAGTGCAACTAATTGATTTTCATTTTTTTTTTACGATTTTTGTAAAATCGTTGATTAATGTTGTTCTTTATAGAAAAATGTAGCTCTAAATGTTTCTAGTTCATTCGTACAACAATAAGGGCTTTATCTTTGCTAATAATCAAATTATTGATTATTTTCAGAAAAAAAAATTCCGAAGTTATCGGTATTTTGTGCAGCCAGTGCTAGATTGTTGTTGCAGTGTTCTAACTCTTGTTTTGCATATTTTTGCTTCAAATTTTGCTAGCCTTATCAGAATTTTATTTTCTTTTCAGCTGTGCTATCAGTTTTACATCTAGTTTGTTACTTTTTTGTTGCTGGTTGATCTGTCAGGGCCACTACTAAAAAATGGTCTCAGAACTAAAAAAATAATAATAGTAGTTTAGATTGGTGGAATCAATATGTTATTAATTCTCCTCAGATAAAAGAGAATTTTAATTCATATGAGCATAACTTTATTAGCATATCTTGTATAGCTGAATTTTAATGAAATTTTGAAGATTGAACTTTATTGAATAAAGCGGGTGACAAATGAGCTCATTTATTGGTGGAAGTGATAGAAAATCAAAGAGTTTTAATGCCCTACCCATTTATCAACACACCCCTAGAGGTCCCACTTTACCATATACACCCTTTGGAAACTTCTTTGGATCAACCCTCTTACTGTTGCTGTTTTTTGGAGACACAGGACCATGTTCACCGTGTAGTTGTGTGCTGAATCTGAGTAACTGGATCAGCCGGCCATAATCATTATGGCCACACAACAAACACAAAATGCTGTTAGACAACTCACAGGACTACTGGAGGCCACAGTCATTGAGCATTTTATGGAAGCTCTCCAAGGACTTTCTCAACCCCCTGCTCAATCCCTTTTTAAAATCTCTGAACACGACCACACTGAGGCATCAAATATTTTATCATCTGTTTCTCCGAAGTGACCGAAGCTAATGAAAGGGCAGCAATGACCACTCTCCTTCGCAAAAAAGCACTACATGGAGTTGCGATTGCTTGTGGCAAGCCACAACATCTACAAAACTTATTTGCTGCTTTTAGATCCCGTTTTAGGATAACACTGACAGAAGCTCAAGTCAAGCTTGCAAGTGTACGCAAGCTGTATAAAATGGGTCTACAGGAGCATGCAAATGAAGTGAAAAAAATGGTACAGGCTGCTTACGATGATGTACCTCAAAGGCAGCTGGAGCAATTGGTGCTGGGCATGTTCAGCAGAAGCCTAGGGAACCTATACCACTAACCACATCTGATGGCAGTCCAACAGGCTACATTAGAGAAAGCAGGGGGAGCTGGAAATGATTTCTTGCAACTCGGAGTCAACCCTGGAGATCAGCCGTCTAAGGTTAGAGTAATAGACCAGCTGTAATCAGAAGACTCATAGATTACCAGTATGCCACAGAAACCCGACTCTTCATCACCCTTCCTGTCCAACAGGTAGAGCCTTTTTTCGAAACACCACAAAGTTGCCAAAAGTACTTGTGGAAGCCATGCCGTATTTGGTGAAAAATATCAATTATCTTAACAAAGAAATCAACCTTCACTCGTCAGCCCCCCACCCCTCTGCCTACTCATTGCTGGGCCGGTGGAAGAGCTGAATGTTCAACCAGAATACCGTCCACACACTCCATTCAGACAATACTCAAGAAAAGAAACAGGCTCAGCCTGCAGTAACTGACACAGTAATTGGCTAAAATAGGGCAAATGGGAACTACAAAACAATACAATGTAGAATGGGTTAATCCTCTAGGGTTGACGACGTCTCCTATTATACCCTAGAACTCTCAATAGTGTGAGAATGGGAACATAGTAAAGCAGGGGGTATCATGTTACCAGCGCAGTGGCGTATCTACTACTGTGACTCAGTAGGAGGGAGGGGAGTGTTCAGTCAAAGACAGCGAATAACAAGTGAAATCATATAGAAAGAAAGCAGGAAGGATGGCTGACATGTTGGGAAGGGTGAATGGGAACAACAGAAAAAGTGAAGGAAAGAAAAGGGGTTATAGAGAACGACAATGTCAAGGGAGGAATAATTAGTACGCTGAAATCAATTACAATTTGATGGAATACAAACTCATGCTAATTATATCACATCAGCAATTACAGACTGTTCATAAAAAAAAAATTTCTAGCTCCGTGTAAAAAAGCCGTAGACAGCTAGAACTTTAATGATCGGCAAATTAAAAATGCTCTCAAGCGAAATAAGTGTCAAAGAGATTGATCACCCTTCAACAAATAGTAATTATTTATATTTTCTCAAATTTTGCGCAAATAATTGAGTTCTCAAATATGAATGCTAGCTATATATTACTTTATTCTTGCAAATAAAATCATTAGTATACAACAGCAGGAGAATTAGACAACTAGATAAAATTAAAATTTATTGTTACCCGGTTAAAATTTGAACTTTCTCGCAGACCTACAAAATGCAAGAGCTCAAGGAGAATGTTACTCCATAAGTGAGACCTGTGTTCAACCATTTTGTAATGTAATTAGCTAAATACTCCAAAACCTGCTCTATTAAAAGTGTGTCATAGACTTTCTCAAGTCAAATTTTTAAACTACATTTATTTTTGATACCAGTACAGTTCAATTTTACCTGCACATCAGCAAGCTTGAAACTAGTAGCACTAAAAAGGGCTAGTATATCGACGTATTAATACATTTGTCTAACTAGGCTCATAGGTTGTTACTGAACAACTTTTTTCATGTTTATATATTAGACAAAATTGCATAGCATGGCCTCTATTGTGCAGTTGCAGTGTCCGTACCAACCATAAGTGACACTCTGCACTGCAAGATGATTATATTTTATTATAAATTATTGTTCACTAGGAAAGGAGTCACCTGGAATGTACTAGCGAGCTTGGGCTCAAGCTTGTTGACAGCACTACTAGCTGTGGCAACATTAGGCATTTTCGAATTGAGAACGTTCACGCCAGAACGAGCAAAATTTTCATTTTTTGGCGAGTACAAAACCTGATTTTTAGAACTCTATACTAAACAGTGGTTTTACCGTTCAGCGGGTTGTTAACTGTATGACGTTCTTGCTCAAAATACGTACAGTTATGCTATACTAAAGATTTTTGCGTAATACGAGCCCTTTTACGGCAGCTACCATTTTTGCTTAGATGCAACATATATATACATATATATATATATATATATATATATATATATATATATATATATATATATATATATATATATATATATATATATATATATATATATATATATATATATATATATATATATATATATATATATATATATATATATATATATATATATATATATATATATATATATATATATATATATATATATATATATATATATATATATATATATATATATATATATATATATATATATATATATATATATATATATATATATATATATATATATATATATATATATATAATATATTAATTATAATTATTAATTATTATTTTTATTATTCTGGGTGGAGATAAAAATTATTTTTTATTTATTGAAGTATTGTTATTGTTTATTATTAGAATAACTATTTATCACTGTTATCTTCTGTTGTTAGTTAGTAAATATATAGAAAAAAATGATGAATTTTAAATATTTAGAACTTGACGTCCTCTGGGGGTGGCCATCTTTTCATTTGTTTCTGGATTTTTGCGACTAGTTGACAACAAAAGAACACAACTCCAAATATAGAAATTTGCGTTTTTGAACGTTCAACTCACAGAAATTATGCCCGGAACGAAGGTAAAAACTTGCATTCGGAAGCACTTTCCAGTACCAATTTTTTCAAGGCATGGACGTTTTTCATCCAAAAATGCCTATTGTCTACACTGAAGCAGATTGGAAGGGAAATTCCTCCAGCAAACTCGACTACTCTGCTGTGATTGGGCAGTTTGAATTGTACTGCCAACTACTAGTTATTAATGCAAATGCCTTGCCATGTCATTTTTATTCTTATAATTCCATTACACATGATTAAGTTGTGGTCAATGAGGTATTTTTCAACTGCAAATTTGACACTTCTTACTCCATAAATATAGTTGCATTGTGTTTGTGTGGAAGAAGTGTTTGTGAGCTCTCACAGTGAAGTTGAATTAGCAATGGCCTTGTATAGGAGAATACATCTGTACATACTCTTAACTCTGAACCTTATTAGTTTGGCAGGTTGCCTTGCTAATTGCTTGGTGCTACTCGGTAGTAAATTGTAGTTGATAAGGAGGTGGACACCACCTTCGGTAGTGACTCCCCTGGTAGAATCAAACTCGGTACAGTTCGGATTGTATGTTGTAACACTGGTGGCAGCAAGTAAAGACTATTACATGCCCAACACTGTCTCTAGCACTATCTCTAGTAGTTGTTTGTTAAAAGTAGGGTACAAATCCTTCACAATATCAAAGACCAGTTGTTGCTACAAGCTCAAAAAGTTGTAATTTTGGCTACTTTCAGAATTTACGCACATGAACCTCTTTGTTCAAAATTCGAAACTGGTGTTTATTGGTCATTTGAGTGCTTGGAGCTGTGCAGGCTTTATTGCGAACTTGGTGAAACTGGTACGTGTGAACCTCAGTCTAACAAAGCTTGTTTTCCTTTATTAACTAGACAAACGCACAGTCATCTTGGACACACCCACCATCTAATCAAGAAAACCTATGGTTAAATGCAGATGCTGCATTAAAAAAAGTGAACACATGGGTGAACACAAATGATAACATACCCGCTGATGCTGACCACGTCATGCTTATTACCAGGTAAAAGAAAGCATTGCAACCAACTCTCTTTCTGTAAGTTTTCAATATACCTAATTTGGGTTGACAATCGGAAAAAGTTTTTGATTCAGAAACTTGACAGCGAAGTTCAGTAGCTAACATTAACCACTGCTCTTTAGTGAACTGCAGTTGAAAAACTATCAAACCATATCCAAATACCACCAATTTTTGTAAAATAACATTTTCTTGCAACTGGTTGTGTAAATTTAGTTCAGTAGCTAACATTAACCACTGCTCTTTAGTGAACTGCAGTTGAAAAACTATCAAACCATATCCAAATACCACCAATTTTTGTAAAATAACATTTTCTTGCAACTGGTTGTGTAAATTTATATTTCTTTTTAATTGGGTTTGATACTTTCGCTTTTGATTACTTTTGTCCATTTGCACTTTTAGCTATCAAAATATTAAGCTTAACCTATATCACCATATATAGTCTTCATCATATTTCTGTATATGTTATCTTTTATATCTTATCCACTCAATGCCATTCATGCCTCAGTGAGTTTAATCATGTGACATAATCATAGCAGTAGCTGTAGTGACAACGAGAAGACTCTCACAATAAAGTTCAACTATGCATCAAATGTTCTTGCTTGACCTACTTATTAATAAGATCTTCTCCGAACATACTACTAATAGAGCTAGTGATAAAAATGTGAAATTGGTGAAACTATTAAATCATCTTTTGTTTTTAGCAGAAATTACATTAGATTCACGCATTAAAAACTATAGGTTTATTTTTTAGTCTGAATATGTATCAGAACGGAAAACTTTCTGCTGTTGGATTTGCCTATGTGGGTGGAATTTGTGGAAGATACAAAGTATCCATCAATGAACTGAAAGATAGTACAATATACGCCCATGAATTGGGTCACAAGTTAGTAATATCATGTATATTTATACATCTATATTAAAAGCAGATCTCCAAATAGTGTCTCAAAGACAATTGAGTTGTGATGAGTGCATGCGCTTTTTTGAGCATTAGGTAATCCAGAAGAACTCTTTGAGATAATTTGTTTGTGCACCAGATTTTTAAATACCGGTTGGCAAGTTGGTATGAATTATGGCGTTGAGTATGTTACGGTATAGCTCAAGTGATACTGATATCGAACATTGAGCTGAAAATCTAGCTTCCGATTGATCTTAAGGATAATATGGCTCTTATGAGCGTGTGTGTGTTTTTAGCACCAGTTAAACCCTGGAGAACCCTAGAAGTTTTTTGTACAGAAAGTAAAATTTTAGGTCAATATCTGCATTTATATCATGGTTTAGATTATTGTTTGAATAAAAACATATCTTGGTACAAGCTACTGTGAAGACTTAGATTCAATTGGTCCTAAAATTAGCTCTCTATGGGTATTTTGCTTGGAATATGCTGTGCGTTTTTTTATTGGGAGTTGCATGCCCCATTGTTATCTTGGCAACTTTTAAATGGATTTCATCGGATGATTGGTTTAGTGGGCAGAGCTTTTTGAGCTGGTTTGCAAACCAGCACCAAAGAAAATAGACAGGGCAAAGCCAGCAACCAACGAGGACGTAACAAACGAGAGACAGTACGTAGATAAAAATACACGACCTTTCGAGATAACGCCACACTATAGAGAGGAGCGCTTGAGAGTGATTACAAATATATTGCCAAAAATAGAGAGAGAAAATGACGGCAACCTGTCGGTAGAAGAGGACCCAACCTTAACAGCAGAACTATTAGCCGAAACGAATATAAAGAAAAAAGAACACACTAGTCGAGCAAGACAAAGGGAAAGAACCACTCAATCTCCAACCCTTTTCAATAAGATTGCCATCGTGGACGAGGGAGCTGCTAGATGTCGGATTAGACAACATCAACCATCAGCACCTCCTCCCCCGACACACAAAATAAAAGAAACCTGAAAGTCAGAAGAAACGATACAGGCTAAAAGGAAAGCAATACACAAACTCGAAGGAGAAACCTGGGAATTTAATGCATGTAGATTACAACTGAATAAGAAGGAATGATGTATCATGTGCACCAACATTACACATTTTTTTCTGCAGCTGCGGAAAGAAAAGCAGCTCCAGAGACACCATACTCAAACAAATACGCAGTCATGGGGAGCAACAGCACATGGAGGAGAGACCCGACTCCCCTACGAAGTCAACAAGAAATTATATCCAGAGTTCTGCAAAACCATGTAGTGGCTAAAACCGCCAGCATTTGCCACCCCCACACCTATCAAGGAGCAAAGCAGCAGTACGCAGGAACGGATGCCAGTCAAGAGGAGACTGGGAGAGAAAGTGCAAGAAACGCCACAGAAAATGGCTAAGCTAGATCTACACGAACCTGGTGAGAACGTAAAGAAGGAAAGGACACCAAAAAGGGGAGAGATAACTTATCAAACTAGAAGAGCATCCAGAGAGAAGGTCACGACAATTATTACGAAAAAAAGAGAGAACAAGAAGCAGAGGGAGAGGATAGAGGAGGAAAGGAGAAAAGACAGGTATAGGAAAATAAAACATTATGAAAGAGAGCTATACCATGTAACCCGAGAAGCATTCAAGTATTTACAAAGAGCAGAGGACCTCAAGCCGTGTATTCAGAGGGAACAAGACCTTCTGTAGGGAACATAGTGGACATCCTTATGCTGACATAGACATTTCGTGCGTCCCTACATTTTGTATTGGTCCTACGGCTGTCAATGGGGCGGAGTGTGTGAGGGACGCCAGTACTTACAAAAATTATTGTCATAATTGCTCCTACACATATTTTATTCTTCCTTCGCAATTTATATATCTTTTCCTTCAGTATCACTACAAGTTTTTATTTCAAACATAAATATTAATTAACTATTATTTACTACATATTTTCCACAAAGAAGTATAAACTATATTTTGGCTGTTGTAATGTAAGGCGTGGCTCACAGGATATTTTGTTCTCTCACTGTATAAATATTTGTGTACGATAGTAATAAAATCAGAGTTGACCTAGCTCTCAGAAGTTCTTTCACACTGCACTAAACAAGAGGAATAGGTTTAGGCTGACGATACAGAGAACAACTTGGTTTAGCCAACAATCGGTGCAGGCAAGGCTCGGTGGAAAACAAACAGCCAATTTGACCTTCCCTGCGCATTCCCGTAAGGTGTACGACACAATTCTCTTGTCTTCCACTACCAGTTTGGCTGTAGTCAGTTTGCCCCAACTAGATCAGTGCTCAGTGAAAAGCGAGTTATTTAATAACCATCGCTGTGTTTTCCTAGGTGTACAACAGTGAGTACTCCACCCTAAATTCGGCCATTACTGTCGACCTAGCAGAATAGCAAGACAAGCAGAAAATAATATACAGATTATGAGCCCACTGCCTTGGCTAAAGTACAAGCAATAATTCGGGAAGTTTACAGGTGTATGCTACCACCCAGGCAAAATTCCTGTACAATATACAGGGCGCACAGTCGCGTTAGTTACCATCCATATGGTAGAGACCTGAAAAACCAAAGTGCAACTTCGTTTTGTGGCAAAAACGAAATAATAATAAAACAAGTGTTTGTGATTTATTTTACTTAGTATTCACTTTTATTATTTTTCATAAACATCTGACGCAATAACCAAAACCCGTAATAGACTACTCTAAAGTGAAGTATGAATAATGTCAAAAATTAGTGTGCTAATTTTGAAAAAAAACGATTGATTTCATCGGTACCGTAAAAAATAATTAGTTTTTTTTAAATGTTTATGTTATTACTATTTGAACTACTTTGAGATTATAATTCTATGAATAAATTTTGGCTGTTATTTATATCTAAGGTTATTAGCTATTTGAAACTTGATATGAAAGTTGAATGATACAAAAAAAGTATTTCTTAATTTATATATTTTTTATAATACAAGTGGTAATATAAGCACTATATTTCGGCCCTTCTTACTTAGCTTAGATTTAAATGTTTTTGTTTAAAATTCACAGTGGGCTGGGAGACATCCTGAGCTTTCAGATGATTGGTTGCTCGAAGCTTTAACTTGTCAATTTGCAGCGTTATGAGCTGTTGAAATTGAGCCTTTTTTCTATAAGTTACAGTGTAGTCACTCAAGCATTTGGCTCTAGCGAGTCACCTGACAAGGGGAGTTAGCCACACTTTGATTTCTTCACTTAGGTAACCACTATTAGGTAGAAGGTAAAGGCTCCGCCTACATGCCAGCACAGAAGGAGGAGCACCCAGCCATTACAATCGTTGATTGGACTATTCTTATTACTTCCCTGTTATTGGTTAAAATGTGCCATGCATGAATGATTCCATAGTTATTTGATGATGTTGTCAATTATATTATATACTAATGTTGTACTTCATGAAGAGCCATGTAATGGCCCATTTCGATCAGATGAATAATAAATCTTGGAACACAAACACTTCTCTCTCTCTCTTCACTTACTAGGAGTTGCAGTGGTAGCAGACCGGTATTTATACCAAAGTAACAGTTAGCTGTTGGGGGCAGGGCCGGTCAGACCCTAGAAGCAGCTATATAGGGCAGGGCTGAAGCCGCTGTATGAGCTTGTGTTACAGCAGGGTCGGCTGTATGTAGGGTGGGAGTAGACGAACTCGGTGCCCTTCGCAACGATAAGAAGCAAAGTAGGGAGGCAAACTGCACTAGCCTTAATAAAACAGCAGTTGTGTCAAAGTAGTACGGGCAATTTCATTACACTATTAGTGAGGTGTAATAAATACTCTAGGAGTAAAAAAAATTGTACTTGGAAAGTCAGCTACGTTGCTGAAAAATCCGGTAACTTTCATATTATAGAAGGTTATTATCATTATCATTTATTATAATTATTATCATTTATCAATTATCAATCACCGATCACCGACCACCGACCACCGACCACCGACCACCGACCACCGACCACCGACCACCGACCACCGACCACCGACCACCGACCACCGACCACCGACCACCGACCACCGACCACCGACCACCGACCACCGACCACCGACCACCGACCACCGACCACCGACCACCGACCACCGACCACCGACCACCGACCACCGACCACCGACCACCGACCACCGACCACCGACCACCGACCACCGACCACCGACCACCGACCACCGACCACCGACCACCGACCACCGACCACCGACCACCGACCACCGACCACCGACCACCGACCACCGACCACCGACCACCGACCACCGACCACCGACCACCGACCACCGACCACCGACCACCGACCACCGACCACCGACCACCGACCACCGACCACCGACCACCGACCACCGACCACCGACCACCGACCACCGACCACCGACCACCGACCACCGACCACCGACCACCGACCACCGACCACCGACCACCGACCACCGACCACCGACCACCGACCACCGACCACCGACCACCGACCACCGACCACCGACCACCGACCACCGACCACCGACCATCGACCATCGACCATCGACTATCGATTATCGATTATCGATTATCGATTATTATATATGTGTAAAGTATATGTGTAATGTTTTAAAATGAGTTTGCATTCTAGTTGAACCAAATAAAAAAGTTTCGTTTCTTTGTAAAATAACTACGTGACAACTGTAATCAAGATTTTCTGACCTAGAATTTTGTTCAAGTAAAATAAATTTGAACAAAACAGTATCAAAATGGTTGTAGGCAGGAGTTTACACTGACGTTCTTATAGTCAATGTGAGCTATACTAAATAGCTAATTTTCATGGTTGTAGCATCAAGCTTTTGATAAATTATCAAACATCATTCGAATCATTTCATCTTTCTCCCCTCCCCTCCCCTACTCTCCCCTACCCTCCCCTACTCTCCCCTCCCCTCCCCTACCCTACCCTCTCCTCCCCTACCCTACTCTCGCCAAAAGACTCAAAGGTCAAAGTGACAAAAAACGCAGGCAAAGAGAAACAATGATGTTGCCAAAAAACAGTCGAGCAAAAAACGAGCGCTTCCAAAGTTGATTGTTTCTGTGAAACAAATGCGCAAAGAGAAAATGCCGAAAGATTGGGGAACTGATAACAGAAATTGATAAAGCTATCAATATTGACAAAACTCTTAAACAAAGGAAACTGAGGGATTTGCAGAAAATAGGAACTTGCCTTTCGTTAAAAAGTTTCATTGTGCATATTGTTATCGAAGTTGTAGGTGCTAAAAAATATTGCAGGTTCATTTGGTGATTACATCTTTCTCTCCTACTATGATGTAAGCGATGTGAGACAAATTCAGCTAGTGAATTCTCCAACCTGAATAGTTGAGTCTCAATCCTTTCAAATACCCAGTACCTTGAATGATCATTTATTTGGGTGAGTTCCAAAATCCTCAAACGTAGAATAGCACTTGCTACGATACCAAATGAGTGATAACAGGACAAATTATTCTTGGGAGAAGTTCCCTCTCAAGATGAGGAAATGAGACAGCTATCGAAGGATAAGCTGGATTCTATCCACAGGAGAAATTATCTTGCAAATCTTACGAAATGCACTGTGTCCTCTTACATCGAGGTTGTAACTAAATTCATCCCAACTAGATTTCAAGGAAGAGAACTTGTTTTGTTTTGTTTTGTTTTTGAGCTGTGCCTTGTGGGCAACCCTAAAGACGGGTCTCATAAGCTTGGAGCTTGTGTGAGCAGCATCCTATACCCATGCCCGCCGTTACCGGCTACTCTTCCGAAAAGGTAGAGGGGGATCTTTTACTAGCATGACTCCATAGTTATTATGGAGAGTGCAATCAAACTAGGGACCACGTTATTTTTATGCCCATATCCGACCAGGCAGAGCATAGGAAGCCAAATATCTTGCTCACAGATAACCGTGTTGGGAATCGAACCCCCAGATCCAGGATTGAAGTGCAAGCACTTTAACCACTAGACCACACGTAGCTCCTTGCATCAGAGACGCGTTGGAAAAAATGCAAAGAGAGGGGTGAGAACCCTTTTCATACCGAACAAAAGAGTGGAATTTTGGTTTGATGATATGAAGAGGAAAAAAAGGATCCGCCGAAAATACTCATCACAATATAGTCTTCCTATCCGCACCCAGCTCTGATGAGTGACATCAAAATCATCAGGTACGCGAAAAATTGATAGAATCGAATAACAACCAAGAACTTGATGATGATTGTACTAAGGGAATTTGCTGAGCTTGATGGAGTTGTTGTTGATGACAGTTAGATCAATTATATCATCCATTGTTAGATACTCACTCATTTCTATTGATTGAGGTTGAAAGATTGTTACTTTCTATCAAAACTTATATAAATATTTCTAACAACTTGTTTAGGTAGTATAATACCGATTATACGTAGATATCTTGTCAAAAACAACAAAACCATATGACGAATATTTTACCCCTTACTAGCTTATACACTAATATCTTTAAATTTACCTCTAGTAGCTATTGTTTACGTACATATCTCAGTGAAGAGCTATTATGAATATTCTACTCCCTATTGTATTTTCTGTTATAAACAAAGTACATTTAATCAATGTAATACATACTTTATTAACAAACAAAACTTTCAACTGAATAGCTGCGTTTGAACCAAAATTCAAATCACATTATATTCATCAATAATAAAAACCATTATACTAATCAGAGATCTAAACCAAAAAACCGACACACTATACAAAACACAAAGAAAACTTAAGTACCCAACAAACTACACAGGCAGTAATCCATCAAAATTTATAACATTTTACAAGCAGACATTTCATTCCTGGTGCAAGTAAAAAGTCACCTACCAGGTTTTCCTGGCACCGAGTGCCTTAACTCCATAATACCAATCTGCCAAACCAAAATTCTATACCTGGTGCACCTAAAAAGACACATCTTGGGTTCTCCTCACAGCTGATGCACATGAAAAGGCACTTTGGGGACCGGGAACACCCAGTTGTACAGTTTGACTTTTTGTAAATTTGCTCCTTTTTTACTTCTGTCAGCATATACTCAGCTAACATGCAAGCAAGTAATCAGGTGTTATGAAGGTACAAAGATATTTTGTACCAACATGTCACATTGATGTTAAGGATAACTGCCATTTTCTTATACAATATCATCAACGATACTGTACACCAAGATAAGAAGTTCCATTGTGATTACTTGACCCCAGACTCCGCCTACTCCGCGGTTGAGATGTAGGAATTACCATTTCGCATTGCAAGGCACTTTCATTGCCCAAAGCGGAGTTGTCAACCCATTATCGACAAGGACGTTATGAAACATTGAAGATAGTTTTATCGTCTGCGCTTAGGATCTCAACCGCGGAGTAGGCGGAGCCTGGGGTCAAGCAATCACAATAGAGTTTTTTATCTTGGTGTACAGTATCGTTGATATCATTGTTTGCAGCAGGCTGGAAAAAATTGCTGCTCCTGAGTTTTATCTTTTGTCGATAGACATTTTGTTATAATTATACTAAAGATGAGTGTGGTAAAAGGGCCAAAGAAGCGGAAAAAACACTCTAGTCCGTCAGATTCGTCCAGTGACATCTCAGAACAGGATACAGCTGTACATCATGCACCTTATACACTTGGAAAGTTGAAAGCACTACACAAAAAACTTGATTCATCACAGCTTGAGCCAAAGATTGAACTCAAAGGTCAAAAAGAGAATCCACAAATTGTTGTGGATTGCGGTGCAGCAACATACGAGATCTTAAAACAACGGTATGAAAGCCACGTGCGCAATCTAGGTTTTAACGTATCAAAAAAAGTCACCAAAGACAAGGCGAAGTATGTTGTTTCCTTTGTACTTACAGTCAAGGAAAAGAAAAACAGTAATGTCATCTATACAGTAAATTTTTATAATACAACCTCGAAGCTATTAATCAACAGAATTTCACTGGTGGACACATTTATTAGCCACTACCAATCACTAATAGAGAGCATACCACTATCAGTAATCAGCCAGTTAAATGAAAACATTCAATCATCTATTAATTCTACCCTCTCTTCCCAATACGAACCAACTATGAATGACACAGATAACATTGATATTATTGCCCCCAATCCCAGCTCTACTTCTACGACCAGTAAAGAAATAGAGTATTCTCATGCATCACCACAGCCTGCTATCAGTGCCAATACAACAACTGAAGGATGCGATTTATGTAGGACACAATTTACGTCCATACAGGCTCTCCTTCAAAAAGTTGAAAAACTGGAAAAGCTTGTGGAAAATCAAAGCCAACTAATCAGGAACATGGAAAATAATCAGCTAAAAATCCAACAAGAATTAACCAAGACTGCTAGCCACCTTGACAGCAGGTTCAATTTACTTCATCAACAATTAGAACAGCCAAATTCCACACATACCAATACAGTCCTTTACTCTGATCAAGTGAAATCCATTGTTAATTCAAAAGTACAGCGACCTATTTTGAAAGACAACATTAGCCCTCCCCCAGTTGATCTGCGTTCATCTGATAAAAACAAATCTATCCCACCATTTAAACCTGACCAATCTGTTGTAATAAACATCAGCCAAACATATGCAACAAGTAATAAATTTGATCAAGACAACATAAGAAGAATTATTAACAAATCATATGGACCAGTAATCATAGAACAAATTAAACCATATCACTACAATTCTGACCATCCAAAACTTACTCTTCAAATGGCGAATGTTCAATCTGCCATCAACCTCATCTCAGTCTGGAAAAGTGACCTGTTCAACGGATCAACCGCTAGACATACTATCAACCCTAAGACTATTAATGAAAACACCGTTATGCTGAAGGGAGTACCGATTGATGCTGATGACAACAACATCCAGCAGGACATTGGCAACATTTTTCATGGTTCATCAGCTTCACGACTTTTGAAAGACGGAAAGAGACTTCGCACCTTTAAGGTCAAGTTTGCAAACAAGCAGCAGTTTGAAAAAGCAGTTGAAGAAGGGATTCTATTACCTTCACAGCATATTATGTGTCATTGTGAGCCGATAAATGGATAATTTGAATTGTGGCATAAAAATTGCGTATTTAAATGTTCGAGGCTTAACCTCCAAAATTGACGAAATCAAATTTTTGCTTTTTAACCACCATTTTGATTTACTTTGCGTAGCGGAGACATTTTTGGGGGATAGAAATGCTGATAGGTTTTATTCGATACCAGGTTACACTTTTGTGCGGAAGGACAGGCTTAGTGATAGTGGAGGAGGTTTAGTGTGCTACATTGCAAATTCTTGTCAGTTTGAAACTATAAATTCCTTTGATAACATGTTGAAAGAATCTTTAACTTTGAAATTTAAGTTAGGTTTAGCAAAACCATTTCTCGTGTCTTTTCTTTACCGACCGCCCGGAACTCCAGTTTGTTGGAATAAAGCGTTTGTTGATTTTGTAAACTCTTGTTACGGTATTTCTGATGAAATAATAATTATGGGTGATTTCAATGTAGATTTATTTGACAAAAAGATTAAAAATAAGTGGAAGAGCGAAGTATGTGATCAACTTTCTTTGGTACAACTGATCACATCCCCAACTCGATCTTCTAACGTATCATCGACCTTGATTGATCATATTTATACAAACTTTCCTAGTAATATTATGTACTCTCAAGTTATGCCATGTTCTTTCAGTGATCATGACCTGATTTATGCTGTTTACAACAGAAAAAAGCTTACACAAAGTCAAAAGAGAAAACTGCACTTTTTGGACTATTCTAATTTTACTAATGAAAACATTAATAAAGCATTTTCTGGTGTGAATTGGGATGCTGTTTTGCTAGAAGAAAATACTGAAAACATGATCAGTTCTTTTAACAAGTTGTTTTTAAGTAAAATATCTAAAATCGTACAATCTAAAACCCGTTTTGTCAAATCCAGTACTTTACCACAGTGGTTGGATAAGGAGGTTCAAGGACATATTAGATTACGTAATTCTATCAAGAAACGTGGCTCCTGGGATGAATACAAAAAACAAAGAAACTTTGTGACAAATTTGATAAAAAGAAAGAAAAAATTGGTAATCGAAAATATGATTAATACCTCTAAAAATGGGAATACCAAATCTTTGTGGGATGCTCTCAATATTAAACATCGTAACTCATCACCATCTGGCTTACCCGAGGGATTATCTTCCAATGTTCTTAACCATCACTTTACTACAGCTGCTAGTCGGCTTACAAACCATTTACGTGGCAACTCTTTTACCCCTGTCACCCAAATGTCAAACACAAAACATATGACTTCAGTTACCCAATTCACTCCTGCTGATATTGTGTTGTATCTAAAAAGCATACCATCTTCAAAGTCCACCGGTTTAGATGGAATATCTGTTAGAATGATTAAGCAAACCATCCCATTCACAATTTCGATTTTGACTGATATGTTTAACAGAATTCTGATTGACGGTACCTTCCCAATAACTTGGAAAACCGCAAGAGTTATTCCAATTTTTAAGAATGGTGATATAGCTAATCCATCTAACTACCGTCCAATTTCCATTTTACCAGTTTTGTCCAAAATTTTTGAAAAGCACATAAACAGATGTCTCAAATACCATTTGAATCATAACAATTTGTTGCACAATTTACAAACTGGTTTCCGGGAGGGAGTTTCATGTGTTGATACAGTTCACAAAATAGTTGCAGAATGCCAAAAAATCAAACTGAAAAATGAGATTGCTCTTCTACTGTTTTCGGATTTCAAAAAAGCTTTCGATTGTATAGACCATGAGACTCTTCTTCTAAAACTTACACATTGTGGTATAAATGGAAAAGCATTTTCTATCATTAAATCATTTTTAAATGAACGATATCAACTGGTGAAGATAGGAGATGATGTTTCCCAAACCCTACCTGTCCATATTGGTGTCCCTCAGGGATCAATTTTAGCACCAACCCTTTTTGTTTTATATATAAACGATTTACTCAAATTATCTTTAACATCTAAACCTTTAGCGTATGCTGATGACACTATCTTTTTATCATCACACAGTAACATCTCCGCATTAAACTATAATTGCAATTACGATTTGACAAAAATCTCAAAATGGTGTTTTGAAAATAGAATGATTATCAATACTGACAAATCGCATTTTCTTTTGTTTAATTATCATAATAGTTTGCATAGTTTCCTTGTCACTTTTGAAGGTAAAAACTTGATGCGAAAAAACAAAACGAAACTTTTGGGTTTTGTGATAAATGATAGGCTCACATGGGATGACCATATCTTAGTAACAGAAGCCAAACTTCGTAAAAACATAAACCTCCTGCAACTATCACGAAACTATCTTACTAACAAATCAGCGAAAGCTTTTTACTATCACTTTATATTCTGTCACCTGGTTTATGGTATAATTATTTATCACAATCTATCTCCTAAATACCTGTCAAAATCGTTATTTTCATTACAGAAAAGAGCTTTTCGATTGATAGCAAATGTTCATACCATTCCTCTTTCATTAATTAGAACAAATGACATCGCCACTTCAATTCAACTCTTACCATTACCAAAATTGGCTCAATATTTTACGGCAATCACTGGTTTTAAAATTTTTAATAATATTTTTCCTAGCTTATTTCTGTTGATTTTACCACCAGTCGTAACTGCAATTTTAATTTTCGTAACTGCAAGAAACTTTATGCCAACACACCAGCTGCTATAGAAACACATATATCTACCACATTCAACCAACTGCCTACTTCTCTGAGAATCTCACAAACCCTGTCTGTTTTCAAATCAAATTTATTCAAATATCTTTTAAATACCAATGGAGAATTATTTTAAACAAACTGTGTTTGAGTAGACTTCTTTTTTTCTGTGTTCATTTTATTTTCTGTTTCATTTTTGATTTTTTGTTTTTCTTTTAGCTATGGCACTTTATGAAAAACATTTTTATAAAATGATATTGATGCCAATAAAGTATTATATATATATATATATATTGTTCAGCTTAAATCTATTACTTGTGCAATTTGGAATGAACATAGACAGGAATGATTGTCGACAGAAATAAATGAAGACATAGCTGGAATGAATGTAGACACATTCTGGAATGAACGTCGACAGACCTGGAATGAAAGTCAACTATGTTAGAGAGAAACAAAATTCGACACTCTTTCTAGGAAGTGTCGACATTCATTCTTGGCAACATTTATACTTTCATTTCGACATTCATTCCAGGAGTGAAATAAATTATCATTTTTTTCCAAAGTAGACAACTCCTGGAATGAAAGTCGAAATGATTTGTTATATATCGCCGAAAACCAATGTAGACACATCCGGGAATGAAAGTCAAAATTCTCTGGTTTGTTGCATAGTCGACATTCGTTCCAGGTCGGTCGGCGTTCATTCCAGGATGCGTCTACATTCATTCCAGCTATGTCTGCATTGATTCCTGTTGACGTTCATTCCTGTCTACGTTCGTTCCAATTGCCTTACTTGTTTGTCAGTATAAGCGATGTTACTGCTCTGTCTCTGCTTTAATGAGAAGCTAGATATAACTGAAAACAATGGCAGTATAAAAGACCTGCATTCGTCTGGAAACCACCCTCTTTAAAGTTGCAAAACACTTTTATTCTAATGCTGAAACTGACTCATTGAATTTAGCGAGAAAATTGAATCCATTTATTTACAGTTTTTGAGAAGCATATTACAAAAACTAAAATAAAAACTGGCAACAACAGAAAAATGAAAACTTATCTTCATTTTTTTGTCATAAGAGTTTGCTCAGGGTGATCCATTGTGCTTTCCATTTTAGATATAAACTCTGGTATTTTTTTTTTTTTTCTCAGCCTCGGAGCTAAGCATGATGGCGAAAATAACAACTGTACATCAGATAGTTCATATGTAATGGCTAAAAAATCAGGCTTTACTAATGAAGCTACGAGGGGAAATCCATGGCGTTTTTCAAGCTGTTCTATTTCCTACTTTGATACTAAACTTGATGACCTAAAGTAAGTAAACCAAGTCAAATGATGGAATGTAAGTAGTGTATTAAGAACAGAGATCTGCTCCTATATTACTACTGATACGTCAGAGGTTATGTTACACAGTTTTTTGATCACCATGCAAACAACACGCCATGTGAAATTCATTCAATCCACATTACGGTTATTGCATTACGTTTTATTTATTTCCACTTGATGTGAAAGAGTTGTTTATCAGCTACTAGTATGAAAAGGGTTTCATGAGTGTGATGTTTGTGATTTTTGTATTCCCATAACAATTGCTGTAACAAATTTGTTTTTTGAGTAAATTGCATCAGTTTATGACTGTCTAGTGCTGGCATCCATTCAAGAGGAGGTATAATGTATGATAACTGAAAACAGGAATAGGTGAGGCTCAGTTTTGAAACTTTGGATATAATGTTTTAGTGAAGGAACTAATTGTTTGTTAAACGATGGAGACTATGTGGACACATGGGCGGAACACTTCGAAATACCCTTGTCACAAGAAATAGGTGCAGATGAACAGTGTAAACTTGTTTATGATAACAGTTACAACTATGTTGTAAGTTTTAACTGAGCATTAGCTGAATCAAGTATAAATATGATGTAAATCTTTAATTTCTTACCTCTGAAAAATAATTATAAATGTTTTAAAATTAAAAGCAATACATTATTTCTTTTAGCACCATCAATGTAAAGCTTTTATATGCAAAGTCTCAACAGGACAAAAACGATAATTTGGATATGGATAAATATAAGTATTATGACATGAGACCAATTGTTGTTGTTGTAGACTAGCTACTTTGATCAAATTTGCTATAGACTGTGGTGCGTCGGAAGTAATAATTACGTAAGGAGTAAAGGGCCTGCAATCCATCACACAAGTTGTGGAAACAAAAGAGTGAGATTTATGAATGTTTAAGTTTTTGTGGTAAAACTTGTTGGAACGAAACTATCAGCTGACTGTATAGTGTTGAAAAACGAGTCATTGACAGGCGCAAGCAAGCTTTTTTGGTCAAATTTGTTGATAGCAGTACTGGCTCTGGCAGACAGTCTAAAGCGGCAAATGAGCAGGAAAGTTGCCCTTCTACTGACAGCTAATTGAAACATTCGAATTATTGCAGCTGGCTGTTACTAATGTGTGTTTGTTTGTGAGCTAAATTCTATTTTTGTATCTTATTCAGCCTGTTTGTTTTTAGCCAATCATATATCATATTTTCAACAGCACATTTGCATATTTTGAGACTTCCTACTTCATAAATATAGCTACATGACATTTATGTGGGCAGAACTGGTTAGGTGCTGTACATGGCAGTAAGTAGAGCGTTGTTACTAGTACATGATTGTTAACCCTAGTTGTTGTATAGGCAAATATAACTATTATAAACTTATACCTACGCTTGTAAATTTGGCAGGCTGCCTTGTTAATTATACAGTGGAAAACCAACTCGATTTCACTTTGTACCGGTTTGTCAGTACTACTGGGTGATAGCAAAGTGGACAAGGATTTTCAGCAGTGCTATCCGCTATAGATATCATGCTCGGTACAACACGTCACAGCTTGGATATTTTTCTGCAATACTGTGTAGTAGTACTGGACAGACAAAAGGCTAGACCTATTCTCTCTGGTAAGCTCTTTAGTAGCTGTCTGATAAAGCTCGTGTGCAAATCCTTTACATTGGTGACAGCAGTGGGATACTGCATATGTACAGACACTACTTGAGAGATGTCACCAAATATTCCACCATCGCCGATATTCATTTCCGCCTCATCCCAGGTATTGGTGGCACTACACCCCTTACTGAACTCAGTAAGTGGCTGTGTATTGCTCCCTCCCCCTTGCTCTGTGTAACAGTGCTCTGGTAGCAGGCCCACCATCCCTCAGACACTGTTACACCCTCTTACTTCCCACCCTTCCTGACTCAACGGTACCTCTCATCATTTAGCATATACCCCTCTGAGACACTGCGCAAACTATTGCAGTGTTTTTCTTAATTCGGTGTTACACGGTAATCACAGCACTGTCTCTGAAAAGTTGTACAGCCACCCACCCACCTTCCCCCCCGACTTTTTGTCATTCCCGATCTTCTTGATTATACAGTTTCCAAAAGTCATATTGAGACACCCCAACCTTGTGGCATGCCACTAGACCCAGTGGTACACCCCTAGACTTGGAGCTATTCTCGTGACACAGATTTACCCCTGTTTCCATGCTACACCCTTGCAAGAAGAAGTCTGAGGCAGTTACTAACATTTGACTAATCCGATTAGCGTTTCTCACTTGGCGCTTAGTTTTACAGTCTTCCCAGAGTCATATACAACCACGGCCGATCTTGTGGCACCTCCTGAGTCAATGGTACACACCCCAATTCAGAGTTACCACTCTTGACCCGGAATTATCTCTCTCGTGTCCAGAAAAACAAGTCATGGCTTGTAAAGACAGTTTTCGCCTACGATGGCTGAGCAGAGAGCCAGGAGTGCTTGTAGGATGCCAGCAGGTACCTAAGAGACTGCAACCTTTGATAAACTAGCCCAAACCCTCCAACGACTGCTATAACCCCTTTCCTATCTCCTGCTCAAGCCCCCAAAGTTCACTGGCCACTGAGGCGGGGAGTCTTTTATAGCGCTTTCTGGAGATTGCTGAAGCAAATGAATGGAGGGCTCACCACATTATCATAGGCCAGAGAGGACCTTTGTGAAGAAGCCTTAAAGTGTGGGAAGCCCAACACCCTGTAAGTGTGGAGGAATTTGCAAGGAGTGAATCATTACACCTCACTTTAGTATTATCCAGTATAATTATAATACATCTATCTCAAAGGAAAGCCACCGAGTTAGTTGGCAACTGGGGCCCCCCTAGGATACTATGATTAAAAGGGTTAGGAGTTAATTGTTAGTTTCAAAAGAGTTAAACATAACTGAGAGCAACGCTTGTGTGTTAAATGAATGAAATGACAATATTCGACAGTGTTGGACCATCAAATTACTCTGTGGCTTATGTAATCTCTCCAGAGTTGCATTGGAGCACTAAACAACTGGTGGGTAATTATATTAGCTTAACATTACAGTGAGAGGTAATTGGGAGCAAGCAGACAATACAGGAATGAAGACACAAAACAAGTGTTACATATATCACCTGGCGTAGTGAAGCAAAACCCTTATGAACAAAGGCTAGCTAACATTGCGTCAGCCAGTTGTCAAGAAATCAAACTCTGCCCTTCTTGTGCCTAATTCCGTCTGGATTAGCCACCATGCTACATTTTATGTAAACAATTATTGTAGATATCATTGGTTTGTTGCATCAAGCTTTAAATGTGAGTTGCTGTAGTCATTATTGTATATATTTTTTTCTTGTGCATAAAATGGCAAGAAAATTGTGCTGCCCGACAGAAGTTATCTGGATTGCATTTTGCTCACACAACAATACTTGCTTTGTGTTTTTTTTGGTTTACCAGTAAATATACGCATTTATAACACAAGGTATACTGTTAGTGTAACTGAGTTGAGGGCTCTACAACTGTTATAAATTAGTAAGAAAATTAGGCTGTTCCTACAACTCGATAACCACTGTCGCTAACTCGGTGGGAGCTCAGGGAGAAAGCAGGCTGCTGCTTCTAGCTTGAGTTGGCTGGTTTGTGCAATGGTGCTACTTCATTGTGTCTATGGAGACAGTAGATTTCTGTGCACAATGAGGCCCCTTTTACACTGGTGCGCTATTCCCACTTTATACAAATGTGAACACTGAAGTTCGCAGCGAAAATTCCAGCTGTTCAGATAAGCTCGCACAAATACCTGTTATGTATTGTCTCAAAGCTGAAACAGGGTCCAAGGTGTTTTAATGCGGATACGGAACTAATGCGCTAGACAAACGATTGTCTAAACGGGCACTTTGGTGCAGGCCAGTACCGAACCGTAGCTGTTACAATTTTTTATCGTCTTTTGTGGCGTACTAGTGTAAACCAAGCGTGAGTGTTCACCACCCTCCGTGCTTGCTTTGGGTTGACCCAGCTTGAATCATTTGCAGTGGATTGCCAACCTGCAGAGATCCCAGAAAACTACTTTAAAAGGTCAAGCCAGTGAAGTAGAGAGGCTAGTCAATGTGGATTATGAGGAATAGTCCTTGAGACGTGCTTGTCTGCCCTTGGCCACCCCTAACTGCTATGCCATCTGTTAGCAGTAGATCCCCAGAATTCAGAGGATTCAGTGCATGCTATAAATGAGTTCTCGCAGATCAAAGTTTGCACTGAGACCAGACCTCAAGTTCAAATGATTGAGGAGGAACAATCTGTGAAAAACAAACCACTTGGTGGCCTATCCACGCCTGCTCTCAGACCCTTTCCTGTGTCATTGCACATTTCCCTGCCCATATCAGAATGCACTCACACCTATGCTGTTGCCACCAACCATACTCTGGTTTGACATGCACTTCCACCACAGCGGACACCATTGATGCCTGGAGATCCCATCTCTTACCTACTACAGACAATGAAGACTCTTGCTGTGGAAGTGCAACAACTGTTTCAGTGGCTACAGACAGCACCAGTAGTTCCTACCCCCTCCCTGTAGACTTAGCCTCCCTGCAGTGTTAAATACTGCTCCACCATCATTACATGTAGCTCCTGCTCTACAGAGGCTTAGACCCTAGTGTTGGGGTCGTAGGCAGGCAGGCAGGCAGGCAGACCATTATTACAGAGCTTGTCTATCCAAGTCAATACTTGTTCCCTTGTTCTTCAAAGCAGTGTGCTGCAGGTAATCAGTGTGCATCACTGCAGAAAGGAGATACCCAGCCCAAATTCTTGGTCCGCCTGTTCCAACCCCCTCCTTGCTGGATTTCCTTCCCCTCTAACCGGCCAAAAGTTCGCAGGTTGACCCTACAGGGAAGAAAGATAACTCAGTAGTAGACAAACTAGCATGTGTTCAAGCCTTTAGTTTAGAACTGGAGCAGCCAATCTTCAGACTTGTCCCAGTCCTGCCCCCAGTAGAGCGGGTGTGTAATACAAGTTATTTACTGCCTGGAAAGCGAGAATGAAGACTTGTAACCCTGTTAGTGGGTGCAAGGTGTACGACTAACCTTCTGAGCAAAGAAGAATTCCACCAGTTCCCCAAGAGGACCAGGAGGGGTTGCAGACCAATGATAGCTACGGGATGATGGCTGATGGCATCCATATTCCCTTCTATGGTACAATCATCACCACTTTCCAGCTGGGTTGTGTCAAGGCCTCAACGGTGTCGGTGATAAACCAGATTGATGAGGGAGCTATCCTCAGTATGCCCTTTCTCACTGCCCATAATTGTCACATGCAGTTTGACCAGTCCACCATTATTGTAAATGGACAGAGGTTGCATTGTACAGACCAGCTTGGCAAACCAATGAGAGTAATAAATCTCAGACCAGTGAGCTATACAATGAAGCAACTTTGTTCCCACCATGTCAAGCCAAAGTTGAGGGTTGCCCTCCTACCATTAACAAGGTTGTAAATAGTTGCATGGGCCCTGTCTCCTGCTTCCTTCCCAAATTAGAGCCCCTTCCTATGCCCCTTGTTGCAGCCCAAACCCTGCCAGAAGTTGCAACTATTCTTGAGGGGCCAGCGGACTCACAGCTTGATGTGTTAAACCCTCTTTCTATCAAGTTTAGCAATGCTGGGCCCAGCAGTTCGAACACTAGAGGTAGCAATAGTGTAGTACTGCTAATCCCCTCAGCAGACTTACCCTTTCACCCCCTCCCCCCAGAGAGTACACCAAATATAGAGCGGCCAGAGATGGAGATGCCTGCTACTCTCCCTCTCCCAGTCATTTCTTGCAAAGTTGAAGCAGATCGAGCCAGTGGTTTGGTCGGTAGAGAAGAAAGTAAGCAGGAGTTAACCCCTCCCTCTGCTGAGCAACTGTCACACCCCTCCTCATACTACGGACCAGGAGTGAGATTTTCACTCAACAGGCAGGCAGTGATGCCAGCCCACCCACACATGGGGAAGCTCCACTAGCTGTTAGCCAGCGTAGTGTGCATAGTGTGAATGAAGTAACCAAAGCTGCATACTGCATACTCGGATGGAGAGTGTGTCTGTTAAAGACATCACTGGTCACTCACTAGCTGTAACCCTCAGGTAGGTCAGCTCAGTGGTTTAGCTGACAGCGGCGGAGATGCTTCGGGGTTATCACCTCTTTTGGCTGCAGCACCACTTCAGCTCTCACTGACTGAGAACCAGCAGCCTAAACATGTGACTCAACGACCACTTCAAAATGTCGGAGCTTCCCTGTGTTATGATGCCCCACTACGCCATGAAGTGCCTGTAAGGATAGTGCCATAGGGTACTCAGTGCGATGGTAACTTTGACATTGCCAATCCCCCTCTGTGGTCTCCTGCAGAGTTTCCCCCTACCTTCCTCAACCCTCCCCCCAGCATTGCCGTGCCTTCACCCACAGACAGTCTACTGTATAGTCAAAGTGTACAGAAGCCCTTCACTCCCCCTTCCCCCTGCCAAAGTCCCCTGACTCATAGGAGTTCAGAGTCAAGTCAAAGTTCAGTGGTAGCCGAATCACACCAACCAGCCACTCTTAGACTACCGATACAGTATGTAGTCGCAGTATGCAATCACTGGGGAACGTGAGGGCATCAAAGAGAGGAGTTGTCCCCCACCTGTACCACACACACCTAGAACAGTTGCCCTTCCTATCTTGTTACGTGTTGTCTCTACGCCCCCCCCCCCTAGTCAGTCAAGTGATCTTATGTGCACCCCTGGTCAGTCACGTGGTTCTACGACTCCCCCTCGTCAGTCACATAGTTTTATGTGCATCTCAACTGTGTCACATGGACTTGTGTGAACTTTTCTGAGGGGAGTAGTGTGGCTTTACATACACCCTCCCCTTCCATTAAAGTCAAAGTGGTCAGACTAAATTGCAAGAAGCCCATTTGTATTGCTATAGTAACACTGTTGGTGATACAATACCGTATGGAATTTTAAGTGCTCATAGAAGCTATTACCTCAACTTATATTTAATCACTACCTTGACATAGTCTACCATAGTTTCTATGTTAATGTTGTAAAACACAGTGTCTTTGTTGAGAAAGGTTTTAGTAGCAATATAGAAAAGAAAGCTTGACACCCCTGAACGCTCTTCAAGGGTGTCATAGTGAGTATACTAGTAAGTGACAAACAAGAGTTTTATATGCAGTAATTTTTTGTTGAGATAGCCAGCATGCCTGGCATCCAATTTTTGTGTGAAATACTGCCGAGACATAAATATAAGTCATATCCAAGCCACATTATCTCTAATAAATATTGTGAAGGATTTGTGTGAGTGAGAGAGCGAGAGAGCGAGAGAGCGAGAGAGCGAGAGAGCGAGAGAGCGAGAGAGCGAGTGAGTGAAGGAGCAAGGGAGTGAGGGAGCGAGGGAGCGAGGGAGCGAGGGAGCGAGGGAGCGAGAGAGAGTTAAAACTGCTATCAATCAGCTTGATTGCAAACTCACCAGCGCATTTCTTTGGCTCATAACTTTTAATTCAGAGATGAATAATTTTTAATAGAAAATATTGTGCTCTTACAGCCAACTGATACGCTGCTAGCTCAATGCTGTGGGAGGTAGAATAAGGGCAGATTTTCAGTAATGCAATAGGGCTGAACTATGCAATTCCATCACAGTATTTTGACTAACTTTTCAAAAATTGATATAGAGCCTTTATTGAATACTTTTCACTGAAGACTACCATCAAATGGTTTTGCACTTCATTTAAACCTAAAAATCTCAAATGGTTCATTTGAGTTGGCCCACTGTAGCAGCTACCATACTATGTTGTGTGAAATACCACACAGATTAGGTGCTGAAAATTTCAACATTTAGATAACCAAGATTATATAAAATTAATTGAAAGTACTTGAAAAGTATGAAAACTTTTAATATATACAAGTCTTCATCTAGTGATTTAGAATTAAAAACATCGATTTGAAGTATTAGTCTTATAATGTAAGGAAATACAAGTTACACGTTTGTTATTCAAAAAACAATCAAAGATTTCAATCATCATTTAGTGACCATCTTGTATTTCTATACATAATTTAGTATTCATGAAAATACTCTCAAAGGTTATTGTTTTGGTAATGTAATTGTTGTAGTGGTGTGAAGAGGAGGTTTGTGTCTTTGACGCCAACGCTCCAGAAGTGGACGGTAAATATAAACTTCTGCAGTATTAGCTTTCAATGATAAATACAGTTTCATTTAGATTCATAATGCACACCAGGTGCACACCAGGTGCACACCAGGTGCACACCAGGTGCACACCAGGTGCACACCAGGTGCACACCAGGTGCACACCAGGTGTTAGAATTTTTATTCTTTCAACTGTTTAGTGTTGATTTCTATAAACTTGTTATATGCTTTTGTGTGAAATCTTTATGTCTCTAGTAGTAGAAGTGCTTTAAAATCTATAGTACATTGACTTGTTTGGTGTTTCAATATTGTAGTTGAACTCACTAAAACCCAATCAAAATTAATCTGCAAAATCGATGAATGGAGCGGGTAGAATAAAAGTTGATTCAAAACGTTTTGACAATCCTTTGACAATTCTGGTAAAAGTATTTTCAGCTTTAGTTTAAGGTGCACACACAGAAAAACGTGGAGGAGTTTTAATCCTATTTCAATCAATTCTTACTATCCACGAACGTAATCACCTGAGGGATTGAAATGTGATTAAACAGGGAGTGATTTATTACCACAGCCAATGCACTGGTTAATGGTCCGTATTCAATCACTTTAGGATTAAAATTTGGATTGAGTTAGTCTCCCAAGGATTAAAAACAAGAGCATTTCTGATCACTGTATATGCATATTGTTAATCGCATGATGATTGTATTTGGAGCATTGCTAGTCCAGTCATTGATTAAAGTTAGGATCAATGTTAATCTTCCTTGAGTGCTATGTCTGTACGGTTTTTCTTTGAGAGCGATTAAATATTGGAAGCAATTTGAATTGGAGGTAATTCTTTTGTATTGAATCTAGCTGGTAGAAAACGACAAAGCTTATTTCAGAATGTAATGGCAACTTGTATTGAACAAGGAAACTGAGATCAGTACAACACCATTAAAAAGGAAATACAGCGATTACAACATAAAACCAACTAAGAAGATAGAATAAAATTCGATAAAAATAACTGGCTCGATTAAATGACGATTAGTATAGTATAGTCTATTAGGACATAGATCCACTGGGGTACACTTCGCGTACATGTAATAGATTCCAAGTTGAAACTGAGAGATGATGGCTGATTTTGATCTTCAAGCTCCTAAAATAAGAGTGACATCATCAGGCACATTTTACAATAAGAAGGTATCCCAAAGTAAAAAATAAACCGAATCCAACAAACCTTCAGAAGTTGAAAATGAGGATTGGGCAACATCACAGCTGTTTGTTCATCACCTGTGAGCTCTTGACTTCATGTATATTCAATTTTCGTTTAAAGAAGGACATCTCTAGTTGGTGACTGTTCTAAAATGCAGAATTATGATATAGTAGCAACTTTTATTTGCAGCCACTTCAAGTTCAAAAGTTTTGAATGTGACAAAAAAGAAAACAATCAATTAGTTACTAAACAACATTCAACATCATTTGTTCAGTTTAGTATTTTAACTTAGTTCCTAATCAGTACACAAACAATTGCGTGTTCATAGTATATCTTATTTACCTGCTTCTGTGTCATCGTTAACTTAGAGTTTTGAGACAGCTGTGTAAGCCTTCATCATCCTCGTGTGCTCTCTTTGTTAGTGATTGAAAACGGAAAATAATAGCCTATTCAGGGACAATAAGACTGTATGCTTAGACGATCATTTATACCCCCACTTGCTATTAGGTAATCATACTATAAATGCCAAGGCTTTTCTCCATTTTAATCATATCAGGAGTAAAATCCAACTTGAAGATAAGAGCCAGAGTTCAATCAGTAGTAATATATGAGCAGATCTCCCTACCAAGTGTTTTTTTGTGGATCTGACCTTGGAGTTTAGGCAATGGGTTACGACGTTGGATGAATTCGCCGAGTTTATATTGTATTTTATTTGAGGGGTACTTGAGTGGCATTTGAGTGGCATTTAAGTGGCATTTGAGTTTTGATTAGTTTTTTACTTAATTTGAACTTATATGGCATATAGATTTTGAATGTATGGCATTCAAGTTTTGATAACATTTTTACATAACTCGAGCTCATATGGTATCTTGAGAGAGAGGGGAGAGGAGAGAGGAGAGAGGAGAGATGGGAGATGAGAGAGGAGAGAGAGAGGAGAGAGATTTTTTAGTTTTCTATACATTCATGTATTTATGGTTAATTATGTACATATTTATGGCTATATTTATATCTACATAGAGAGAGAGGAGAGAGGAGATATATCTAAATTGAATAAATACATTGATTAAATACGAATCATTGTATGATTATATACATTTATTACATAATAAGTAAGGAAAATCTCCCCATATAATATAGCTAGAGTCAGTAAATACTAAGTAATACAAAGCACTACAACTTGTAATAAAGACAAAGTAATAACAGTTAATGCATAGTTTGTTCCTTTACAATGATGTCTTTGATGTACTGATGTTATATCTTAGGAAGGAAGACTTCTGTTCTATGTGCTTTTAATTTCGTAATGAACTAAAATAAAAAAGTTATGTATTAGTATAGAATGATTAAGCAAAAATGTAAAATAATTACATGAATTTGAATTATAGTTCTAGTTACATTGGATAGCTTACATTATTAGAAAAGGGAAATAACTCACCAAGTTACATTGTTCAGCTTGTTCTTTCTTCAGCATTATTTTCACCAAGTGCTTTTGATTCTCTTTTATCTATCTAAAAGCAAACAAAAAATACTTGCTTTATAAGTATGCTGTAATAAATACACTAATTACACCAAAAAAGTGCTTTTTTAACATGGAAAAACGTATATATACAACATTTTGTTGTAAAAACTACACTAATTACACCAAAAAGTCCTTTTTTTCACCTTTAAAATGTATATATTCAGCATTTTGTTGTAAAAAATACACTAATTACACCAAAAAAGTCCTTTTTTCACCTGGAAAATGTATATATTCAGCATTTTGTTGTAAAAAAATACATTATTTACACTAAAACAGTCTTTTTTTCACCTGGAAAATGTATATATTCAGCATTTTGTTGTAAAAAAATACATTATTTACACCAAAACAGTCCTTTTTTCGCCTGAAAAATGTAGATATTCAGCATTTTGTTGTAAAAATACACTAATTTCAAAAAAAAGTCTTTTTTTCACTTGGAAAATGTATATATTCAGCATTTTGTTTAATTTATGGTAAAAATTAGTAAAACTCACCTATAGTGATATGATTGCCTTGAGTTATGGATTAGCTTCTTGAGCTCTTGTTCTGGACAGTTTTTTTCAGCATCATCGAAGTATAATCCATGTAGTTGAGTCTTCATTGGTTTGGTATCATCTAAGCAGGAGAGGAAGTAATGTTGTGTAACATTGACTCTTCATTGGTTTGGTATCATTTTGTCTTCAAAATCGATGTAGTTTGAGTCTTCATTGCTTTATCATCATCTAAGCAGGTGGTAGATCTTGAAAGGAATTCCTGCTGTGTTGGAGAAATATGCTGTCTTCAAAATCCATGTAGTTTGAGTCTTCATTGGTTTGGTATCATCTAAGTAGGTGGTAGATCTTGAAAGGAATTCTTGCTGTGTTGGAGAAGGGTGCTGTCTTCAAAATCCATATAGTTTGAGTGTTCATTGGTTTGGCGTCATATAAGTAGGTGGTAGATCTTGAAAGGAATTCTTGCTGTGTTGGAGAAGTGTGCTGTCTTCAAAAATCCATGTAGTTTGAGCCTTCATTGGTTTGGTATCATCTAAGTAGGTGGTAGATCTTGAAAGGAATTCTTGCTGTGCTGGAGAAGTGCGCTGTTTTCAAAATCCATGTAGTTTGAGTCTTCATTGATTTGGTATCATCTAAGTAGGAGGTAGATCTTGAAAGGAATTCTTGCTGTGTTGGAGAAGTATGCTGTCTTCATAATCCATGTAGTTTGAGTCTTCATTGGTTTGGTATCATCTAAGTAGGTGGTAGATCTTAAAAGGAATTCTTGCGGTGTTGGAGAAGTGTGCTGTCTTTAAAAATCCATGTAGTTTGAGTCTTCATTGGTTTGTTATCATCTAAGTAGGTGGTAGATCTTGAAAGGAATTCTTGCTGTGTTGGAGAAGTGTGCTGTCTTCAAAATCCATGTACTTTGAGTCTTCATTGATTTGGTATCATCTAAGTAGGTGGTAGATCTTGAAAGGAATTCTTGCTGTGTTGAAGAGGTATGATGTCTTCAAAATCCATGTAGTTTGAGTCTTCATTGGTTTGGAATCATCTAAGTAGGTGGTAGATTTTGAAATGAATTTTTGCTGTGTTGGAGAAGTATGCTGTCTTCAAAATCCATGTAGTTTGAGTCTTCATTGGTTTGGTTCAAAATCGATGTAGTTTGAGTCTTCATTGATTTGGTATCATCTAATTAAGTCGTAGATCTTGAAAGGAATTCTTGCTGTGTTGGAGAAGTATGCTGTCTTCAAAATTCATGTAGTTTGAGTCTTCATTGGTTTGGTATCATTTAAGTAGGTGGTAGATCTTGAAATGAATTTTTGCTGTGTTGGAGAAGTATGCTGTCTTCAAAATTCATGTAGTTTGAGCCTTCATTGGTTTGGTATCATCTAAGTAGGTGGTAGATCTTGAAAGGAGTTCTTGCTGTGTTGGAGAAGTCGACTGTCTTCAAAATTCATGTAGTTTGAGTCTTCATTGGTTTGGTATCATCTAAGTAGGTGGTAGATCTTGAAATGAATTCTTGCTGTGTTGGAGAAGTGTGCTGTCTTCAAAATTGATGTAGTTTGAGTCTTCATTGGTTTGGTATTATCTAAGTAGGTGGTAGATCTTGAAAGAAATTCTTGCTGTGTTGGAGAAGTGTGCTGTCTTCATCTTCATTAGCTTGGTATCATCTAAGTAGGTGGTAGATCTTGAAATGAATTCTTGCTGTGTTGGAGAAGTGTGCTGTCTTCAAAATTGATGTAGTTTGACTTTTCATTGGTTTGGTATCATCTAAGTAGGTGGTAGATCTTGAAATGAATTCTTGCTGTGTTGGAGAAGTGCGCTGTCTTCAAAATCGATGTAGTTTGAGTCTTCATTGATTTGGTATCATCTAATTAAGTCGTAGATCTTGAAAGGAATTCTTGCTGTGTTGGAGAAGTATGCTGTCTTCAAAATTCATGTAGTTTGAGTCTTCATTGGTTTGGTATCATTTAATTAGGTGGTAGATCTTGAAATGAATTTTTGCTGTGTTGGAGAAGTATGCTGTCTTCAAAATTCATGTAGTTTGAGTCTTCATTGGTTTGGACATCTAAGTAGGTGGTAGATCTTGAAAGGAGTTCTTGCTGTGTTGGAGAAGTCGACTGTCTTCAAAATTCATGTAGTTTGAGTCTTCATTGGTTTGGTATCATCTAAGTAGGTGGTAGATCTTGAAATGAATTCTTGCTGTGTTGGAGAAGTGTGCTGTCTTCAAAATTGATGTAGTTTGAGTCTTCATTGGTTTGGTATCATCTAAGTAGGTGGTAGATCTTGAAAGAAATTCTTGCTGTGTTGGAGAAGTGTGCTGTCTTCATCTTCATTAGCTTGGTATCATCTAAGTAGGTGGTAGATCTTGAAATGAATTTTTGCTGTGTTGGGGAAGTATGCTGTCTTCAAAATCTATGTAGTTTGAGTCTTCATTGGTTTGGTATCATCTAAGTAGGTGGTAGATCTTGAAAGGAATTCTTGCTGTGTCACATAAGTAGGAGAGAAAGTCATGTTGTTTTACATCTATCGTTGGTGTTGGTAGATCTTGACCACATGTTTATAGTCTTTGCTACTGCTGCATTTCGTCTCAAACAAGAGTCCAAAGTAGACATCATAACTACAAAATACAAAAAATTGATTGTTACAATTGATTCATTTATTTTCATTGGCTTTATCTACATAGAGTAGCGAAGAAAAAGTTTGTGTGAATATAAAACTATCTAGTAGAGATAAATTTATATCTAGGTTCAACTAGCATTGAATAATTATTATTATTTTGTTAATAATAAATAAGTAGAGTCGGCTACTTTACTAGAGTTTGGACAAACACTTATTTTAAAAATGAATAATTAGAGCTTTCTACTAGTGTTAAATAATTATTGATAATAATTTACCTTATCACCACTTAGAGCCAGATGATTTAATTAACTAAAGACAAATAATTATTTTAGCAATTCTTACCTTGATGCTGGATGTTCTCCTAGTAGCTGTAGTAGATGATGGTTCTCCGCTTGCTGTTGAAGAACTGGATGCTTTCTGTGTGAAAACAGTGGCTCTTAAATAGCTAAAGTTGCACTGATTAAACCCTATGAATCAGCATTTTTTTCCAATGCTTTCGCGGGAATAAATAGTTTATTTTCACGCGAATAGAAACCGTTGCTTTCGCGGGAATAAATAATTTATTTTCACGCGAATAGAAACAGTTGCTTTCGCGGGAATAAATAGTTTATTTTCACGCGAATAGAAACAGTTGCTTTTGCGGGAATAAATAGTTTATTTTCACGCGAATAGAAACTGTTGCTTTCGCGGGAATAAATACATTATTTTCACGCGAATAGAAACAGTTGCTTTCGCGGGAATAAATAGTTTATTTTCACGCGAATAGAAACCGTTGCTTTCGCGGGAATAAATAATTTATTTTCACACGAATCGAAACCGTTGCTTTCGCGGGAATAAATAATTTATTTTCACACGAATAGAAACAGTTGCTTTCGCGGGAATAAATAGTTTATTTTCACGCGAATAGAAACTGTTGCTTTCGCGGGAATAAATAGTTTATTTTCACGCGAATAGAAACTGTTGCTTTCGCGGGAATAAATAGTTTATTCTCACGCGAATCGAAACCGTTGCTTTCGCGGGAATAAATAATTTATTTTCACACGAATAGAAACAGTTGCTTTCGCGGGAATAAATAATTTATTTTCACGCGAATAAAAACCGTTGCTTTCGCGGGAATAAAGAATTTATTTTCACGCGAATGGAAACCGTTGCTTTCGCGGGAATAAACAGTTTTTATTCCCGCGAAAGAATTGGAAAAAATGCTGATTCATAGGGTTTACTCAGTGCAACTTTAGCTATTTAAGAGCCACTGTTTTCATTTAGAAAGCATCCAGTTCTTCAAATGCAAGCGGAGAAGCATCATCTACTACAGCTACTAGGAGAGCATCAAGGTAAGAAACGCTAAAATAATTATTTGTCTTTAGTTAATTAAATCATCTGGCTCTAAGTGGTGATAAGGTAAAAAATAATCAATAATCATTTAACACTAGTAGAAAGCTCTAATTATTTATTTTTAAAATAAATATTAAAAACTTGTGAAAATGAACTGGTAACATTACGTCGACTGAAATAATGCCTAAAACGTCTCGCATAAATTTTGGTCTGACCAAAAACGGACTGAAAACCTTTACCTTTAGAGCGAGTACAAAATTATCATAACTTGCTATAGCGAATATTCTAAGAAATATTTGTTTTTTCCGTTGCTAACTTAACGTAACTATTTGTAACGGATGTCACATGATCTCAATCGGTTTTTGCCAACTGAATCACTTAGTTACACGTAAACATTTGATACTCGCTTGATTTTTTGGTTGATAACAGCAATATCCCAATTTGGTTTATCGTAAATATTTCAAAAACGGATATCGCGTGATTTCTGTTAGTATTTTCTACCGAATCGCTTAGTTACTCGTAAAAATTTGAAAACCGCTTGATTTTTTCGTTGATAAAACATGTTGCAAGTATCTATTAACAAATATTACCGTGATTTCAATCATTTTTCCTTACTAGATTACTTAGTTACTCATCAAAATTTCATAATCGCTTTCATTAATAGTCGTTGCAAAGCAATGTTGTATTTAAAAAATATTACTACAATTCCAATCAATTTGGTTTTAATTATTTATATTTAAAATAATCGAACCTCGACTAGAATTCACTCCCAGGTAATTTATCTTCGCTAGATAATTTTATGCTAATACTCCTAGGTACTTTATCTTTAGTGTCAACTGTAAAGTCTTGAAAGCACTTCACCATAGATTCAAGGAAATTTCCCATCTCCAGTGCTAGCAGTTGAGCTCATCACTATTGTTTTGTGATCATAATTTTTATTAAAACTTACCCTTCACTGAAGATTCAGTAGCTCTGGTAGATGTTGGTCTTTAAAATGCTGGTCTTTGAGAGGATGGTTTCAGTCTGAAAAAGTTGCTGCTTTTATAGTTCTCTGTTATCCGTGGAATGCTAATTATTTTTGTTGTGGTTAGTTGTTTTTCAGACATTAACTTTCTTAGGGATTCCAATTTTGGTTGGGAAATCCATAACAGCGCAATAGAGACAATAAGACACTATTGACCATTCTAGGGATTCCGAAAATCAGATTGGGAAGTTCATAACAACGCAATAAGACGCGAGCGGTCAAACTAGGAATTCCCAAATTTGTTGGAATTCCGTAACAACGCAATAAGGCACTATCGACCAAAGTCCAACTTTTTCTGACAATCAAACAGTATGTAACGATCGCCAATCTAGGGATTCCAAAAAAGGTATTGGAATTCCGTAACAACGCAATAAGACACGATCGACCAAAGTCCAAATTTTTCTGACAATCAAACAGTATGTAGCGATCGCCAATCTAGGGATTCCAAAAAAATGTTTTGGAATTCCGTAACAACGCAATAAGACACGATCGACCAAAGTCCAAATTTTTTCTGACAATCTAACCGTAAGTAACGATCTCAAAATCCTGGCATTAAAATTTGTATAAAGTCACCATGGATGAAATATATTTCATCCATGAAAGTCACGCATGAATTTCATAACAATAACTTGTTGATTTATTTTCAAATTTGACAAAAAAAATCTGTATAAATAATTTATTTCTAAAATTAATAAAATACTCCTGAAAAGTTTGAAAAAAAATTATATTGTTTCACATAACCGCAGAACAGGCGAGATTTATTGTGATAATACTCTTGGGGACAAAAGGTAGACGATTTTTGTAAGTTAGATACATAGACCTATAGGTCTATGGTTAGATAGGAAAATAACATGGGCATCGCCGCAAAATAGGCAGTTCTGCACCTACCTCCCTTATTGCGTTGTTACGGATTTCCAATACATTTTTTTGGAATCCTTAGATTGGCGATCGTTACATACTGTTTGATTGTCAGAAAAATTTGGACTTTGGTCGATCGTGTCTTATTGCGTGGTTACGGAATTCCAATACCTTTTTTGGAATCCCTAGATTGGCGATCGTTACATACTGTTTGATTGTCAGAAAAAGTTGGACTTTGGTCGATAGTGTCTTATTGCGTTGTTACGGAATTCCAACAAATTTGGGAATTCCTAGTTTTACCGCTCGCGTCTTATTGCGTTGTTATGAACTTCCCAATCTGATTTTTGGAATCCCTAGAATGGTTAATAGTGTCTTATTGTCTCTATTGCGCTATTATGGATTTCCCAACCAAAATTGGAATCCCTAAGAAAGTTAATGTCTGAAAAACAACTAACCACAACAAAAATAACTAGCATTCCACGGATACCAGAGAACTATAAAAGCAGCAACTTTTTCAGACTGAAACCATCCTCTCAAAGACCAGCATTTTAAAGACCAACATCTACCAGAGCTACTGAATCTTCAGTGAAAGGTAAGTTTTAATAAAAATTGAAAAATAAATAATTAGAGTCTTTTACTAGTGTTAAATAATTATTTATTTTTCAAATAAATAATTTGTGTTTCAAGTACATTTATATATAACTATATATATATATATATATACAGTCTTTTGTTACTTCTAAAAAAATAATGTTGTTATTTTAGCAGGAATTATGGAGATGGAGGAGGGAAGTGATGTAAATATACAGGAGGATTGGGAATGGCTCATGAAAAACCATAATTTTAACAGACTTCTGGATGCTGATGATGAATACATAGATGATGAGTGTCAATCGGTACCTACCTAGTACAACCTAGCTATATAAGAAGCACCACTTTTACACAGAAAGCATCCACTTCAACAACAGTGACTGGAGGATCACCATCTACTACAACTACTAGAAGATTTTCTATATTAAGGTGAGAAATAATAAACAACTATTTAACACTAATAATGTAAACTATCCAATGTCACTAGAACTATAATTCAAATTCATGTAATTATTTTACATTTTTGCTTAATCATTCTATACTAATACATAACTTTTTTATTGTAGTTCATTTCGAAATTAAAAGCACATAGAACAGAAGTCTTCCTTCCTAAGATATAACATCAGTACATCAAAGACATCATTGTAAAGGAACAAACTATGCATTAACTGTTATTACTTTGTCTTTCTTAAAAGTTGTAGTGCTTTGTATTACTCAGTATTTACTGACTCTAGCTATATTATATGGGGAGATTTTCCTCACTTATTATGTAATAAATGTATATAATCATACAATGATTCATCTTTAATCAATGTATTTATTCAATTTAGATATATCTCCTCTCTCCTCTCTCTCTATGTAGATATAAATATACCCATAAATATGTACATAATTGACCATATATACATTAATGTATAGAAAACTAAAAGATCTCTCACTCCTCTCTCTCTCTCAAGATACCATATGTATGTATGTATGAAAGCATTGATTGTCATTACAAGTTGTAGTGCTTTGTGTTACTTAGTATTAACTGACTCTAGCTATATTATATAGGAAGATTTTCCCTACTTATTATGTAATCAGGTATATAATCATATAATGTTTCATTTTTGATCAATATATTTATTCAATGTAGATATATCTCCCCTCTCTCTATGTAGATATAAATATAGCCATAAATATGTACATAATTAACCATATATACATGAATGTATAGAAAACTAAAAAATCTCTCTCTCCTCTCTCTCTCTCTCCTCTCTCATCTCCCATCTCTCCTCTCTCCTCTCCTCTCTCTCTCAAGATACCATATGAGTTCGAGTTATGTAAAACAATTATCAAAACTTGAATGCCATACATTCAAAATCTAGCTGCCATATGAGTTCAAATTAAGTAAAAAAAGAATCAAAACTCAAATGCCACTTAAATGCCACTCAAATGCCACTCAAGTACCCCTCAAATGAAATACAATATAAACTCGGCGAATTCATCCAACGTCGTAACCCATTGCCTAAACTCCAAGGTCTAATCCACAAAAAAACACTTGGTAGGGAGATCTGCTCATATATTACTACTTCAATCATTTCGGGATTAAAGTTCTTACTGGGTCAGTAAAGCTAACAATTAAGGACTTGTAGAATAACAACACTGTAGAACCACATTGTAATCGCTTTAGGAGTAAAGTTCTTACTAGCTGAGTAAAACCAGAGTTTAATCCCCTGAGAGTGATTTATTGACCTACCCACAATTTCTGGCAAAGTTATTGTCTGATTTTAATCCTTAATTACTCCTTCCAGCAAACACTCCCAAATTTTCTACTGAAATACCAGATATCACCCCTAATGATGCCGGATTGTACTCTTATATTAATCATTACAGTGTTTAATCACCTGTTTAATCCCAAATGTTCCACTTTTTTCTGTGTGTGTGGGTAAGTGAATATGCGGTGATGTTGTGAGAAGAGCAAGTAACTTTCGCAGTAAAAATATAAGTGGGTTGAAATGTGGTAATATAGATTATTAGGTAAAGTTTATCCTTCCCCATCTTGTGTTTACTGAGTGTCACTGTACAAGGTTTATATCAAATGAAGGGTTTTGGCAAAAATGTAGCTGCTACTTTTTTCTGTAGAACTTTGATCTTTTAGATGAGGTTTTCGATATGATCATTTTCTGGTGATTTCTTTCAATTTGTTATTCCTCACTTTCAAAGACTACACATTATGTATTTGTTTACACCTGCTGTGGGAAGCCTGCGGCCTGCCGACTATCCGAAAAATTGAAACCTACTAACCTTTTAAACAAATCTAAATTTTGGAATGATTCTGACTTTTAGTCATTTCACAACACCTTTGCTATCTCAGCCTGTAAAGTCAATATGCAAATTTCCAAGCAAATCGAACTCCCCTTCACAATTGGTTGGTAGATCATTGAAAATAGCAAATGCAGCGAGTAGCATTGATTTATCTCCTGACGTTGAGAAATTAGCCAGAGAGGAACAACCTCCAGCATCTCAATAGAATCTGATCTTGAGTTGAGGAGTGGATGTGTACTAAAAGTATCTTACTTGCTCTTGTATTATTATAGCGCTTGTTATGTCACTCCAAATTTTTTCTGTCTTAGGTAACATAAGAATAACATGCAACAATTGCAATGCAGCCTCCGTCACAACCGCAATACTTCATGTAACAAGATATTTTTTTAATGGTGACTTTCCTGCGCGTGTGTGGCACACTATTAGTTTGAAAAAATTTGATTTGGCCCAAGAGGAACAAAGGTTGCCCAACCCTGGTTTACATCAATGGTAGTCACTAGAGAAACCTTTTTTACGCAGATAACCCAGGCTGCATAACAGGATTTCATTAGCTGACTTTAGAGTGTCTGTTCATTAATGCCGTCAACATTTTCTCCATGACTAGCATGTAAATTTGCAGTGTAATGAACCTAAACTACATATTAGCATGAGACCCGCAGCTCTGGGGAGGTTATGTAATCTGGCATTTTATTTGAATAGTGCAAAATCTTGTATAATTATCTTGAACTTTGTCCAAAATCTATGGCTACCATCTTGTTTGATGGCCTAGACTAATTTACTGTGGAATACGTAAAATATTTGTTTGTGCACTTGTGGAAACCTTGGCAGCATTAAATAACAGGAGTGGAAATAAAAAAAGAGCTACCGAGTTGAAAGACAGCTCTCGGCCCTTTGAAGGTTAATTAACCAGAGAAAGCATTGATAACTGGCTAAGACAGGAGTGGGTTGACAATTACAAAGTTATTGCCTGTTTGGCATGGCAATAATGGAACTAAAACAAGTGATGTAATGCCACCTAGGAAGAAGAGGAGAGGCGATGGGAGGCCATGAAGCTACTAGTATATTACTTTAATTCGATCTTATAATCGAAATCTAATGATATAACCATGTTAGATGAAGGGTTTGAAGAGACACAAGAAAACTAGTCTACTAACCATCAACTAGCGACTCAAGAAGAGTGCTATTACCAGGTCTTCTCTTATTAGCCCTAATTCCCGTAACCTGTGTATGTACCTGTATTCATTGTTAAGCCAATGCCGATAGAACCTATGTTATAACCTTGAACTTCCTATAACACACAAACTCGTTATCCAACAATCTAAATCTAATGTTATTATCTAAATTTAATCTTAATCTTTAAACCTAATTGGTCTTCTTGACCTTGAACATTGCACAAGAATGGGAATAGCACCAATAAGCGTACAGACACAAAGGGCATAAGAGTTTCCGGGAAGTGTTTCTATTACCTGCAAATATAAATAGCCTGAGAACTGAAGACACCCCAAATAAAACGTATTAGATTAAGAGAAATGGTTACAACTCTCTAGTTCTTTATTTCAAAAATGACAGAGACTAATTTATATAAACTTTTTGTGGCATTGACTTCTTCGTTCAAAAGTTACTAATCGTTGTTAAAGTCTATGGTTATGGTATCACTGAAAATATGCGTTACGGTATACAATAATGCAGAAATTATATCCACTTTTGCTTGTATTAGATTTTCACTCTCTACTACGGACACAATGGCCAACGCTCCATGTGTACTCCTTGCACACTCCATTACATTTCCATTTACCCGGGGTTTACTCCGAATGTAAGCGTTAGCAACTACACAGAGTCCACCACCGAGACAAATAGACCAATGTCAGAGATAAAATACTGATATATTTAGCAATATAACAAGTCTACTGTACAGCATCCACAGAACCTTTACCCTGATTGGCTCACCCCCTTATTAACGGTGAGCCAATCACATACAATAAAACAAACAATACACGAGTACAATGCTCAGTTCAGTTCCTCTGCAATCCAAGCTCTCCCCTCTTCCCTGCCCCCCCCCCCCCACCTCCCCAAGGAGGAGGAGGGGGGGGGGGGGGGGAGGAGGAGGGAGCCTGGATTGCGGAGGAATTGAACTGAGCATTGTACTCGTGTATTGTTTGTTTTATTGTATGTGATTGGCTCACCCATAATAAGGGGGTGAGCCAATGCTGGAGATGCTTGAGAACCTTTCCAATGCAGGAGAGGCTTTAATATCTAGATTAAGAAATCCACAATATGTTAGAGTTCTTTCGCTGAGCGTAAGATTATGTAACTTTCTGAATATCTTAATAAAGGAGTTAAATGATTTCTGGACCCACTTTCGTAAACCAAACTGTATAAACTATTTAATGTAGCAATCAATACCTGAACATTGCAGTATCGAAGCTGTACATTTTTGCTGTTTAAGTCATGGTGTATGAAATATCTGTTACAGAAAGTTGCCCATTTGGAGACTCTCCTGGAAGGATCTTTACTACCTCTAATCTCACATGTTCAACAGTGACACAATTTTCATGTCAAACAAGTCAGCACTCCAGACAATTTTGCTGCGTTACTTGTCCTAGTCTAGCTACACCTTGGCTAGGTCCCAAATGTCCATATGGCGACATGATAAGTAATTGTGAGGCTCTCAGTGCTGAAAACTGTCAAGAAAATTCTATCAATTGCTGTGAATCGTGCTGCTCAGTGAATGGTCCTGCTGCCGGTTATAGTTGTGAACGGCCAGTGATAGCGTCCTCTAGTGGTATTGCCACCACTACTAGGCGTGCACCTATTACCACCACTTTGACCACTAAAAAACCTACTACTACAAGCACTACTACTACCAGGCCAGCTGTCACTCCTCCTAGACCAACATATGCTACTAATACTAGATACACTACACGTCCATCTGCAACAGTTACAGGTAAGTATAGGTATTATAGTAAAAGCAGATCTCTGGTAAAAAATGTGCTAGATGTTTTGGCTCATGCTGCAACTCAAATGTAAGTTGATCTTATGATTGAGTTCCTGTTGCCACATGGAAACCTCCTGCCCTTTAATACTCGGTACTTAATCATTGCTGCCATTGACATATGACCTCTTGATAATGTTTTATTCCTTGACACTTGGCATGAGGGTATGAATAGTTACAAATAAAATAATGACAATACAATAAAAAATGTTATTCACAAAAGTTAACTGTTGAGAAGTTTGACTCTTGCTTTTAGGTTATTTACACTCATCATCAGAAATAAACAAATGCGTAACAAAGCTAAAGTTAAGTTTAGGTAAGGATAGTCCAATGAGTATGCAAACTGTCCATCTACGCAAATTTTTACAATAAAAATTAATTGAAGGGACAAAAAAAATATTGATAAATTATGTAGTATAAAATCACGGGTAAATTAAAGTCAATAATATTGTATAATCTCCATGTGCAATAACTGTTTATTGTAAAAATTATAACAACCTTCAAGAAAAACTCACTTCCAAACATGTACCATTAAAAAACCATAAAACCTCAGTTGTTTTAGAATTGACATCCATTTTAATTTAAAAGTAGCATAAGGTGGTTAAAAGTAGCGAAAAAGTTTCTGATGAAACTAAATTCATAACAGACATATAGAATCTAGTTGACTCTCGAATAAACCAAAACTTACCAACGCCCAAATTTTGTCAGACTTGAGAGAAAACTTGGTATAAACTAGCAGAAGTCAATTTTCCTATTCAAACAACCAAACTACCCTTAAAAGCTGAACCCCCATTCTTCAATGCAAACTACTTAAAAGTTCTTAATGGTAAATAAGTAGGACCTAGTTTGCTCTCTGATAAAATTGTATTTGTCAACACCAAATAATTTCGAGTCTTCAGGGCAAACTTGTTAGATTTGTGAGTCTGTTTATTTGCCATTAAGCATAGTTATAAAGTTTCCATTGGAGAATGATACTCTCTTGAAATCTAACAACTTTGCTCTCAAGACTAAAGAGTTCTTGGTGTTCATACATACAATTTTATCAGAAAGCAAACAAGGTTCTACTTATTATCATTCACAGGGATGTAGTTTGCTCTGCAGAATAAGATTTTGCTTTTAAGAGTGGCAATGAAGCTTTTGTAGGAGAATGAACTTCTTCTCGAATCTAAGAAGTTTGCTCTCAACGCTGTAAAGTCTTTGGCAGCGATAAATACGAATTTATCCCAGAGCGTTATTATCGATTATTATCATTGCCATTGCCGTTGCCATTATTATTATCATCATTGGAGCTTCCTGAACATGAGGCTGTCTTCAGAATCTTTGGTCTTCATAGCGCAATCTTCAAGTTTTCAGTCTTAAGCAGTATAAGAATTTTTAATTCAATGGTAGAAAAAATATACGCTATGGACAGGTCTATTTTGGTGTCATGTGACAGTTCAAAACCAAAATTGAAAAAAAACTGAGAATTAACAGTAAAATTGGAGCAATGTTGAAGGGAAGACTAGTGTTATCAGGATATTGAAATGATTGTGATATTGATCCGCCAAGTTGGTTCGCAAGGAAGTGTAGAAGAGCTTTCCACAGCCGTGTAACGCACTGCTGCAACCGCTCATGTGCTCATTGTTTTTATCACATTCCCTCCATTCGGTTTCGACTCTAGCACTTGCCTTATCCTTCAGTAATACTCATTTCTGACCTTCTCTTTTATCTCTTCTATCTTTATCTGGTCAGCCACTAGTATTCCTAGACACTTGTAGGATTCCTCTCCAAGGTCTTGTAACAACTGTCCATCGGGCATACTAATTCCTCCATCCTCGGTCTTCTTTCCTCTTCTCATTACTAATGTGGCACACTTTTGCGATCCAAACTTCATCGGTATATCACTTGTAAAGATTCTGACAGTATTCACCAGGGCTTCTAGTTCCTGGTGAAGCTTCAAGTTAACTATATATAGTAGGTGGTTAACCTTTTGGCCTTGTCAGAACTTGTAGCTCTGAACTGCTTCCCTCATAAGAATTGAAAGAGGCAACAAGACTCCTTGGAAGATTCCGTTCTTTATGTCTACCTTCGCAATCATTTCACTGACATATTCCTGTTCAGTGCTCCAAGACCATAAAATGTTTCTTATCAGCTCATTTGTATTCTTAGCTATTCCAGTTATCTTCATCGCTTCCAGAATCCATGAGTGTGATAGCATGTCATATGCTTTCTGATAATCTATCCAACATATAGCTAAGTTGGTGCTTCACTTTTTTTAGCCATTCAGTATAGCCTTATCCAATATTAGGTGATCTTTGTGTCCCTTGATTTCCTCATACAATCTTTTCTGCTCCTCTCCAATAACATCCTGGTCAGACAGTTTGTCAACCACAATACCTGTCAATGCTTTCCACATAAGTGGTAGACGCGTGATAGGTCGGTAGTTTCCGGGTTGGTTCCCTTTGGCTGGGTCTTTCATGATCAAAGCTGTTCTTCCTGATGTCATCCATCATCCGGACACTTCTGTGAATGAGCCTGTAGCAGTTGATGCGAAATTGTCAAGTTCTCAATCCAAAATCACTGAACTCCATCTGGCCCAGGTGATTTCCAGTTAGGAACCCTGCCTATCATCTTTTTTACATCATCGGCAGTTATGCTCAGATCTTCCTGCCTATCTACATACTTCAATCTGCCTTTAACTTTATTCACCCAATCTGCTGTGGTGTTGCGCTTTGTCAGTTCACTCCATACTCCTTGCCAGACCTCTTTAGATTCTTCTTTATTCAGGGCCTCAGTTGAGGTGATTATTATACTTTTATACCCTTTCTGTATACTTCTTTATCTTTTGACTTGACTGCACTCAGATCTTGTTTCAGTTCCTCAATCACCACATCATGTTCTTTGTTCCGGAAACTATACTTCTTTTCATGCCTCATTCTCATTGGGTCATCATAATCTCTTCCTCTACATTCAACTACTTTACCAATATATGATCTAATAACTTCGAACTTCTGCTGCAGCCTTACCTTCCATGCTGGGGGACCCCTGGTCTGTCGTGATTTTCCATTCCTACATACCTTTTATGTTAAAATCTTTGCACAAGCCATGAGGTGTCATTCAGCTCGGTAATATTGTTGATCTCCACAAATTCTAGAACCTTATCAATCCGTTTCACTTTCTGCATGATCTTGCCCCTCTCAATTAGGTCTGAGGTCTCTTAGCCTGGGTCGATCTCTAGGCAGTCTACTGCGCTCCTTTATGATTCTATCTACCAGCTCTTAATTTCATATCTGAGATGGGATCTCTCACAATTCCCACCATTGGCTCTCTTACTGGCTCATTTTGAGCTACAGGTCTAGGTGGTACCCCGTCCATTTGGTTATCCGCTCCTTCATTAACTCTATCATCCTCACTCCTGTGCTCCCTTTCTTGAATTGTTTCCTTAATCTTGTCTAGCTCGTCATCTGTAAACCAATGATCCATTCTTTATAGTCCTCACTTGGTCTGCCAGTCTCTGCTCACTGATGTTGAAGTCTCCTCTTGGCTTCCAGTTGTAAGGCATTCTTCTTCTATATCCCCTCCCTTCCAGTTTCTCTCAAATTAGCATTCTAACAGAGTCCTGTTATATTTTGTTGAATACTTCCATCTAATTGCGCCAGTAACAGGTTGATCACCTTGAGTTGCCTGGTCCTTCACATCCACACTGCCGGACGAAAGATTTCTAGCTTGGCTAATCATCTCATTCATGTTCTTAGCTTGATTTTCTTTGTTTGTGGTCATCACGATTTATGAGTGGGTGATTTTTTGACGGGGTTATCTCCTTCAGCCCCTGATCCTTACAAAGACCTGTTCAACAGGGCAGTGGGTTTGAGTTTCTATCTTAATTGGTAACATGAAATGTTATAGATCTTCAACTTCGAAAGAGACAACTTTGAATTTTCCCAAGGTTGAATACAAACCTAGCACCACAATTTTTGACAGACTGAAGGAAATTTTTGGGATAGGAGTTGAAAAAAATGTTCCTTTGAGGCAATATCCATATTTTGCAACGTACGGTACAGAATTTTTACTACCCAAATGTGAAGGAGATTATTGATATTGACACCACCTTATACCCAAGTGAACATTAGCTTTTTAGTATTTCCTTTTTTTCCAACTTACTTGGTTTCAATGCTCTACAATGCTTAACCAATGATGGTGATGACCATAAATGCATTGAAAATTCCATTGGAGGCTTGGAAGACATCACCAATGAGGTGTAAGTATGAGGGAGAAGCACGTTTTTGGGATTTATCAAAATAGTAGAAGACAAGCTAAATTAGTTGGAAAAAGCACAATAATATTGTTTCAGTGAATTTTCTTTGGAACAAAAGCCATACAAACGGAAACTCTGTGTCGATAGGGTCTTCGACAATCTAGTAAAGTATATGCAATGAATTCCTATCATAGAATACAATTTGCAGAGCAGTGTCATCGATGTAATGAAATGAGTTCGACCACTCAAACTGTACGATTCTGATTTTTTCATTAAAGAAGGAAGCAAAGTGCTTGCGTTTGGGATAGGATTTGTTTGCCACTGGATTGCACAAATTTTATCACACCCAGACACAGCTACACAATATATCTCAAAGCATACAAATGCAAAGCTGCAAAAGGTTACTTGCCTTACAAATAGATGAAAGACTTGAATCAATCACTCAAAGTATCTACTGTTGAGGCAAGACTTACAGGTCGTTAAAACAGAAAATTATTGGATATGAAGAGTATGCACATTGTCAAAGAGTGTGGAAAGATGAAAACATGCGGACTGTAAGGAATTTCTTTGAATGTTGCTGTTGGATGAAGAGTTCGTAAGGAGCGCAAATAAACACGTCCACTCACCAGCAACACTAACTCAAGAGGAGAGATATTATCCAGTTCATCTCCAATTAGCCTTAGTTCCCCTAACCCGTGTATGCACCCATATTCGTTGGTTAAGCCAATACCAATGGAACCTATGTTATAACCTCGAATTTCCTGTAACTCACAAACACATCATCCAACAGTTGCAGCACCTTTATGTCACACCTCTTGTTTAACCGTTTGAAAAAACAAAGAGGTATCTACAGGGAAGGCGAGATTGCCATGTTGTAAAAATGAATGTCTATGCTGTGTTTGGCAGTTCATTGAGTGCTTACCAAAGTGTTTAAATGGTCTAGTATGAAATTTTCTTCTTATTTGAATTTTCAAGAACATGGCAACTCTTCTGTCTTTTGATCTGTTTAATTGATAACACTAATACCGATCTGTATCCCGTGATTAAATATAACATTGCTGGAAGATTTAGCTCAATGCTGCACAGATATCACAACAAAGAAACAAAGAAAATCAGATCCCACATTGGCTTGCAAAAGACCCAAATGTGTGTTACAGAACCTTTGGAGTTGCGGCGAATGTTCTCTACCAGTGGGGTATGGTGCAGTTGATGCCAACAGGTTGCCCTCAAAGAAGAAAGTTGAACATTTTTTTGTTGTTGCTAATCCGGTGAAAATTATTAACTCGGCTCACAGTTGGTTGCATTGCAGTGTCAATTGTTTGTGAAAAAAATGAGCATTAGGCACCTACTCAATAGATTAGATGCTTTTTCTCAGACCACAAAATCTTCTCTTTGACGGCGTTTGTGTTGAAGATCAAAATATCTTTGAGCTTCATGAATGTCTTTGGCACAGACACGACTGCTCTTTCAACAATGCCAAAAACCAGGAGGCTCATCCGAGGGAAAAGAATGGAAAAATTTTACGAAGATACGCTAAAAGACGGAAAGTATCTAGTAAGAGCCTTGAGTTATCCACTCATTTTGATCCGAGAACACAACTTGTCAAGCAGTATTGAAACGCACAGAAACTTTTAACGATGTTTCGTTACATTTTACAAATTGAACTATGCAAAAAAAAACCGCAACAGCATGTAAATCAATGAGGGTAATGAAAAGAGTTCATTCGGCGGAGTTGTTTTAAATTTGTCGAGACCAAACTTGAAGTTGCTGATCGATTGCTGAACTTTTACTATGACTTCACAGATAAGCAAGACCATGTACTTTTCTTCTTTTCAAATTAATAATTCTTGTACACACTAGCAACCACAGCAAAATGCTGTCACTCACTTTTTCTAACAGACACATCAATAGGGAAGATTTCTAGTACATAGAAATGGATATGGACAGAGCTTTGAGTGGATTGCTAGAAGCATTGGTGAAGACGAGCATGAGAAATGAGCTTTACAACAATTGCGCCAGTTTGTTTCTGTGTCCACACAGCGATAGGCATCTTGATGAGTTTTTGAGGGCCAAGATATTGGGGGTGGTATGTAAAACTCAGGATTGTTGTGACAAGGTGCTGAAACATGGTGAAATAACAACCAGGTGGTTCAAAGAGACGTTTATGGGAAATGGAATCATTGCGCTCAACTAAAAATCCTACTACTACTGGAATGCAAGAGGTAAGAAGTTTGGCTCTAAACAAGAGAAGGAACTGGTTGAAGCAAAGCATTTATCTAAATATTTTGAGGATGAGAAAATTGTTTAAAGGAAAAAAGTCATGGTTTTCTAATGGAAGATAAAAAGATGCTCAAGGATCGAAGGACTCACTTATTTTTATGCTAAAAAACTAGTCTTTTCAAGCGGTGTACAAACCAAACATATTAAAGGGTAATTACGACAAAGTGGGTGTTTTGCTTAATAAGAGAATCTTTTTCCAACTTCTAGCAACTATTAGTTATTTTATGTGTACATACCTTAACAAATTTTGTTATGAATATTTTTTTTGCTACGTTTAGATTCTACCTATCCTAAATAAATTACATTTAATGAATTTAAAAATACAAACAATTTGAGGTTTTTACTCATTACTAATTCCAGTATCCGTAACAACATACAACTCAGAATCTAAAGGTATACCGACCGATACTCCAAAAACTCATCCAACAAATTTTCCTAGCCCATTGTGCCAGAAAAATCTTAGGCCTATGAACTTGTACTCCTAAAAGAGTCCATTTAATGCTCAGACAACATTCCAACCATTACACGGATCGATATATAAATGTAGTGTATAACGCCTAATAACACTTGGTGCTCAAAAAGTCACCTCACGAGTTCTCCTCACATCTTGTGCACGTAAAAACTTCTAGGAGAACCTGGCTGTCCTTAAAAAGCCAGTCGCTGGTCTACTCTGATTATATTAATGCAATTATGAGTACTAAACACTCAAGTTGAGTGCAAAAGGAGTGTGAAAACTTTACAAAATATGTATTACTACTTATATTGAGTCTCTGACACAAAGTTTGTATGATTAACGTTAATCAGAAGATCTTGGCGATGCCTATGATTACAAAATATTGTTGAAAATAGTAAGTGAAATATGGAAATACAGGAATGAATGCAAACATAGCTGGAATGAAAGTAGACACTTCCAGGAATGGATGTCTGCAAATCTGGGATGAGTGATGACTTTGCTAAAAAAATAAAATAAGTAGAGGTTTATTCTTGCAAGTGTTGACAATCACTCCTGGTGACGTACACACCACTGCTTCAGCTGATGCTTAAAGAAATACTTCGTCTTTTGTCAGAGTAAACCATTTGAGGAGTGAAAGGTAAAATAAAATCTTCTATATCGCCAGGAAAAAATTTCAATGCTTACGAAATTGAATACCAGTAGTTTTTCTTTGTAGCAAAGCCATCATTCATTCTAAATCTGTCGACATTAAGTTCTGTGCTGACTTAACATTTACCCGAACTATATTTGAACTTATTGCTGCCGACATCCATCCTGCCTACATTCAGTTCAATCTGTAGTGAGTAGTAGCGATTAGTGCGAAAATTTCATGATGCCAAAGCTTCTTCTACAGGTTTATTAAAGCAAGTGCTGGCCAGTTATTTCTGTTTATTACAATATATATCTGTAAGTGCTAATTTTGATAAATGGCAGTTTTTGATAATCATTTTCTACACCAACATAGGTAGTACAAGTGTGTACAGGTATAGGTAGTGCAAGTGTGTACAGGTATAGGTAGTACAAATGTGTACAGGTATAGGTAGTACAAGTGTGTACAGGTATAGGTAGTACAAGTGTGTACTGGTAGAGGTAGTACAATTGTGTACAGGTATAGGTAGTACAAGTATGTACAGGTATAGGTAGTACAAGTGTGTACAGGTATAGGTAGTACAAGTGTGTACAGGTATAGGTAGTACAAGTGTGTACTGGTATAGGTAGTACAAGTGTGTACAGGTATAGTTAGTACAAGTGTGTACAGGTATAGGTAGTACAAGTGTGTACAGGTATAGGTATTACAAGTGTGTACAGGTATAGGTAGTACAAGTGTGTACAGGTATAGGTAGTACAAGTGTGTACAGGTATAGTTAGTACAAGTGTGTACAGGTATAGGTAGTACAAGTGTGTACTGGTAGAGGTAGTACAAGTGTGTACAGGTATAGCTAGTACAATTGTGTACAGGTATAGGTAGTACAAGTGTGTACAGGTATAGGTAGTACAAGTGTGTACTGGTAGAGGTAGTACAAGTGTGTAAAGGTATAGGTAGTACAAGTGTGTACAGGTATAGGTAGTACAAGTGTGTACAGGTATAGGTAGTACAAGTATGTACAGGTATAGGTAGTACAAGTGTGTACTGGTAGAGGTAGTACAATTGTGTACAGGTATAGGTAGTACAAGTATGTACAGGTATAGGTAGTACAAGTGTGTACAGGTATAGGTAGTACAAGTGTGTACAGGTATAGGTAGTACAAGTGTGTACTGGTAGAGGTAGTACAAGTGTGTACAGGTATAGGTAGTACAAGTATGTACAGGTATAGGTAGTACAAGTGTGTACAGGCATAGGTGGTACAAGTGTGTACAGGTATAGGTAGTACAAGTATGTACAGGTATAGGTAGTACAAGTGTGTACAGGTATAGGTAGTACAAATGTGTACAGGTATAGGTAGTACAAGTGTGTACAGGTATAGGTAGTACAAGTGTGTACAGGTATAGGTAGTACAAGTGTGTACAGGTATAGGTAGTACAAGTGTGTACAGGTATAGGTAGTACAAGTGTGTACAGGTATAGGTAGTACAAGTGTGTACAGGTATAGGTAGTACAAGTGTGTACAGGTATAGGTAGTACAAGTGTGTACTGGTATAGGCAGTACAAGTGTGTACAGGTATAGGGAGTACAAGTGTGTACTGGTATAGGTAGTACAAGTATGCATCGGTATAGGTGGTACAAGTGTGTACAGGTATAGGTAGTACAAGTGTGTACTGGCATAGGTAGTACAAGTGTGTACAGGTATAAGTAGTACAAGTGTGTACTGGTATAGGTAGTACAAGTGTGTACAGGTATAAGTAGTACAAGTGTGTACTGGTATAGGTAGTACAAGTGTGTACAGGTATAGGTAGTACAAGTGTGTACTGGTATAGGTAGTACAAGTGTGTACAGGTGTAGGTAGTACAAGTGTGTACAGGTAGAGGTAGTACAAGTGTGTACTGGTATAGGTAGTACAAGTGTGTACTGGTATAGGTAGTACCAGTGTGTACAGGTATAGGTAGTACAAGTGTGTACAGGTATAGGTTGTACAAGTGTGTATTGGTACAGGTAGTACAAGTGTGACCTGGCATTGAGAGTAATTCTAGTTATCATTTATTCTTCACTATTGCTTGCGATGTTAACTTGGTGCAATATGTAGGCGATATCCACTCTGGAGAGTGCTGTTTATGCATAAAAAATTAATTATTTTCTGACATCTTAATTTCAACTAGATATTTTTAGCCATGGAATTCCCTGTATTATAAGGTTGTCAGCAACCTGTATTTGGTATATCACAGGCCATGCTAGCAGTTATTTATCTCTGAGAGGATAGTATTAATAGGCTATTCCAAGGGCTTAGTGGGCAGTTCGTGGGCAGTAAATAGAAGTAGATCCCCGAAGTCCACAGCATTGGTAATCGATGTTTGAAAATTGCCAAAAGAGTATAACAAATATTTGACATAAAGCTCTGTATATTTACAATTAAGCTGAAATACATGCATTATTTGAGACAAGCCTAGGTTGTACATTATGTACTGATAAGTATAATGATTAACATATAACAGTTAGGCAGGGTTGAGGCTAGACAGATACTAAACCAGTTGTTGCTAAATAATTGGACAACTTATAAATCACCTTGCCTAAAATGTTTTCAATCTATCCTTCCAAGATTTTTTTGACACAGTTGTGTGCCTGTTGAGATTCTATATTCGAACCTGATTGGATGATGAATAACAATTTTTTCTGGAACTTTCCATTTTAGGTTGTAAAAAAAAAAACGATAGAAGTTTAGTAATAGTTCTACTTTTGCAACATAAGAAACTTCTTACTTGAGTAGATATACTGTAGCGGATTTTGGGGGCTGAAAATCACCAGCTGTGGTTGGTAGCGTGCTGGCACCAGTTGTTAGTTTATCCTGTTACAAAAACACGGTCGGTGATGTACCAAACCAATGCAACTCTACAACCAGTAGGGAGCCCTCGGTTCAGAAGCATAACTCACTGCTGTTGAGTACATATGCTTTTATTCCCCCAGAACAAACGAGTTGGTAAAAGTCCCATTACAACTGACAAATACAAGCAAAGTTCTGCCTTTTCTAGGTCACGCACAGGAAGTAAATAGCCAATCACCGAATAACAGTACAACATGCACCAATGAATATGGGTATATAAATACATGACGAATAAGAACAATAATATGGGCTTAAATGGAATAGGCGCCCTGTAGTAGTAGGTGGAGTTAGAGGCTAATGCAGCAAACACAGTCAGTCTCTTGGTCCTTGGTGTAGTCATAGCTGTAGTCCTACATCTTGCGTAAGGGTTAGGGGTGGAAGTCTCCATTAGATGGCTCCCTGCTTCTCTCCCAGGCAACTTTGGGTCCTCAGGCTTCATTGACTCACTTCCTGCCGGCCCAGTGAGGTCGGTATAGCTGCATACAGGGTCGGTCTACATGCATACAGGGTCGGTATAGGTCGGCATAGCTCCTTGCAGGGTCGATGTAGACATAGCATGGTTTTAGTCTATTAGGTGTAGCTGTTTCTGGTCATTCTGGCCATCTAATGGCTGTTATAAGGATGCCAGAATGTGATGCAACGTGTGCGCAGACTTAGTGAACACTAAAATCTACTACAATACTACTTTATAACTTCCTTTTATTATATATAGGAGACTGCCCGTATGGAGATTCTCCCGGAAAAATAGATTCCATATCCAATTTAGAGTGTTCAGGAATATCAAAGTATTACTGTAGAACTAGTGATCGTGTCCGGGAGTTCTGCTGCGCAACCTGTCAAGCTCTAGCCATGCCGTGGCTAGGACCAGACTGTCCATATGGAGATGAATTTGATGCTTGTAAAGGACTTAGTGCCCCAGTATGTGCAAATGTTGCCAATGCACGGCGTTGTTGTGACTCCTGCTGCAAACACAATGGACCTTCTCCAGGATACAGCTGTGAGCCACCAGGGACAGCCATAGTTACTACTAGTACTACTACAACACCAGCACCCACCACTACTACCCCCACTACAACTACTTTTACCACCACTAAAACTCCATTTCCATTCGCTAAGACTACCCTTTCTAAGACGACACTACTCAACCGAGGAGTTAGTCGAATGTTGTTTAACGTTGTGATGCGTATCACCAACTTTGTCAGGAAGAACTACCAGTGCAATGATCCTGCATTACAAGATTCTACCAGTGAAATCTACCGGGAATTCAAGGTTGGTCCCATCATGGTTAGCAAACTTTTGTTAATCATTTTTTTGTCAGACGGATGGAGGAAGAGGTGAGTGGAAACAGAGGTTGGTTAATGTTCAGGTGAACTAGAGAGAGGAATAAGGTGAAATGCATACATTATAGGTTCACACTTACATTGCAGTTCGCTGATTCTGTTCTTTTTCCTTTGGAACAGAAAAAACCAAGAAACACATTTTGAAGTTTATATTTGGTAATTTTTTGAATGTTTGGCAAAAGATTTACGAAACCATTGCCAGATACGCCAAAAGATTTTACATCAATTCCTTTTTCAAAAATTCCTTCTAAAACTGAAAGAACGGTGAAAAATTTCTCAGAACTTTTTTATGCAGTCGTTTTATTGAAAGTCTGAATAGTGTATGTTAGATCACTTATGAATCGCTTATAAAGCTGGTTACAAAAGTATTCTCAGTGCGATTTTCCAAAAGCTCCTTTTCTATTCTTGAAACAAATTTAGTTTAATTTCAATTTCTAACCATTCCAGAAAGTCACAGCATACTCTAGATTTACAGAATTAATTTGGTTCATGTTTCTCGTTTTTCTAGTTGGTTCAAAATTGAATTTTAATTTTTTCACTAATTTATTTTGCACATAGTCTTACTCATTGATGTAGCCCAATATCGCTGCTGAGTTGTGTAACTTGTTGTAATATTTGGAGACTACCCCTATTTTTTGAATGCTTCAAAACAATTTAACAAAATAATGTCTTAATATTTTACTGATCTCAGTGATGATTTATCCACGACGCAGATTTTAAAATGCCCAGCTTCAATTAGAACTTGGCTCAAGAACAGTTTGTAGTAGGCTATGATTTATAAGCAATAAACAATAGATTTTATCATCTAAAGCTTGTTGTAAAAGTTTTTAAACGAAAAACCCGCACTGTAAAACATATTTTTCTATCCGACCAGGTTGACCAAAGGTACTATGAATAAATGCTAATGCTAATGTATAAATCATGATGATGAGTATTACATAATAAAGAGATCAACAATAAAAGCATATTTTTATTGTTCAGTTGCCAATTTGTGAATTTCCATGACAGCAACTATTACTATGTTTTCATATCATGACAAATCAAGAGTATTCGCGACCTCTGTTCGCCGAACACATTGCAATAAAAATAATCGGACTGGCAATAAATTTAATCAATAAATAATCATTTTGTTCGGAACTCGTGGGTCAACAAAAAGTAGCTCACTGAATAAAAAAGTAATCAGCAAGTATTTATTTATATTGTTTGTAGGTCGCGAATGAAACTGAACACTAAATAAATAATAATGAGTGAGTTGATTTTTTTCATTTTCATAGACCGGTTTTATAACCTTGAAAAATAATTCAAAATAATTCCAAATAATTGCTAGGGTTCAAAATTTACTAAACTAAAGGGCAGCTTGACAAACTAGTCCAGTTTGTAGCAGTTCAAGTTTTATTATTTTCCTGATTATTTCAAAAATTGGGAGTTATCTTCCTTATGATTTGTTCGGTAAACTATTATGTTGTTCTAAACTAATGTTCCGTTGCATACGCCACATAGTGAATTACGAACACCTAATATTTTCTGTATTTTGTTCGACGAACAGGTCGTGAATACTCTTATTATCTCCAAATCTCTGTAGTTTGGTCCCACTAATAATTAGTGACAATGGCAAGCATTTCCACAACTAACATTTATTGCCGTTGGTTAAACCACGCCCATGGAGGCAGCTACAGTCAAGGTGTTGTTTAATTGCAGTTTAGCCGACTAGTGTGGCTGACTGTTTTTATTATTATTTTCTCATATTGTGTAAAAGTAAATAGAGAAAAAAAAATCACAGAGTTGTTGGCTGGCTAGGGAAGCTGTGTGGTGACAAGAGATTTTAGATGCAAATCAGCTGTCATTCAATAATTGATATTATTTATTATTAATTAAGAAAAATAAAGAAAAAAACGACTGAGTTTTTGCTAAAAAAAATTCTGTCATTCATTACTTTTTACTGTAATAATTAATTACCATCGGAAAAAATTCATTTGTTTCAAGCCGGTCGTATTGTTTTATAAATAGCAGTGTAATAAATAAACATGAAACAACCATCCTTGGAAATGGGTTTATAATACAAACACACAAGCTGATGATGCCATGAGATTACATGAGGTTGCAGCTTCCCGTTTTATTACATATACCTGGTCTTTGGTAACATTTCATTTCCAGTAGCAATAAGCATCTGGCATCCGGCTTATTGCCGAATTGTTGACTTCAGAGATCTACAAATGTTTTTCACAAGGTTTCACGACAAATTTCTCATTGATGATGCTTCCGACGAAGATTTATCTTTATTGCCGCCATTATCGCTAATTTTGCATGATGTGGAAACATAAAATGTATATGTGTAACTTTTCTTGTACCATTTTAGTTTACCGTCTGCAGTTCATTTCGTAGACACGTTAACAAAATAACAAAATGTCAGCTACTACATATTCGCTGTGGTAGTATCGTAGTAGACTCTACAATCGCTGTTGAAAAGAACAACAGCGATGTGACTGATACTGCACCTGAAAATATGTCTGAGTTTATGGAGCAAATTTCTGGAATTGTAAATGACGAAGAACTTGGTGAGTTATTTTGCGGTGAATATTGAAAGATTTTGTACTGTCTGTCAAAAATAAATTAACATTTAAAACTGCTACATGACCTTCAATTACTCAAAATGAAAAGTTTACTGTATTGAATTTTAAAAAATATCAATATTCATGACACTCATTTTATACCATCTGTGAAAGTATTTTCCCAAAAACTACAATAAAAAGTTTAACACTTTCCATTTACATAACCTTGTAAATTATTTATCACAGTAAATAATAATAAATGAAGATATTTTATAATATTTGATGATATTGGCGACACAATTTTGATTATTATTTCTGCAAAAAGTTATTTTGGTATGTTGAAAAATGACTATAAATCAAAGGATTTGTGGATAGTACAGTCTCTCTACTGACTCTCCATTGAACACAACAAAAACCATGAATTTAGAGATAGAAATAAAAAGTTATTTTAAGCCATTTTATGGCTACAGGAGCATACAGTACATGTAGCACCTATTACTAAACAGGCTCATTAGAAAATCTCATTTTCACTGCATAGTTGTGGAAGAAATGCCTGTTGTGGAAGATGTCAATGAATGTGAGGATCCCAGCCTAAATGACTGCAGCTCTAAAGCTAAGTGTACCAACACAGACGGACACTACACATGCAAGTGTAACCCTGGTATGTAGCGCATTATTTCATCATCATTAAGTTTGAGAAGTCAAATATATGTTTATAAAAATTATACAACATTTGCACTAGAAAATTTATAGACATAGACATGCAATATAAAATAGACATGAAGTGGTGCATAGATATATAATGTTACATAAACATAATAACAATAAACTGACATTTACTGTAGCATTGATGTGTAATAGTAATGGTAATGGTAATAAAGAGCTATTATATAGCATTCCATAGACATACAATAGTACATAGACATACAATAGTACATAGACATTTATTGTTATAGGATACACAGATCTATCTCAGTACGAAGATCAACCGGGTAGAAACTGTGTTGATGACTGCATTCAGTGTCTCAACTCTTCCACAGGGAATGCAATAGATTATTGTTTGATGCTTTTGATGCTTTTTGTTATGGAATTGTCCTCTCTTTTAATATTTTGATCTTCTCTGTAACGCTATGGCAAAGTAGGTTTCTAAATAAACCAAAATTACTTAAATATCTTTAGCGTTTAGTTACACCCTAGTCGTAGGCTGTCAAACCTAATTTGGTAGAGATGAGAAATGAGGGGGATTGGAACCAACATAGACAGGAATGAACATCGACATGTATGAATGCAGACATAGCTGGAATGAACGTAGACACACCCTGGAATGAACGTCGACAGACCTGGAACGAATATCGACCATGCAATAAACAAAAGAATTTCGACTTTTATTCCAGGATATGTCTACATTCGTTCTTGGCAATATATAAAATGTAATTTCGACTTTCATTCCAGGAGTTGTCTACTTTGCAAAAATACGATGATTTATTTTATTCCTGGAACGAATGTCGAAACGAAACTTTATATGTCGCCAAGAACGAATGTTGACACTTCCTAGAATGAACGTCGAAATTGTCTTCTCTCTAACTTAGACGACTTTCATTCCAGGCCTGTCGACGTTCATTCCAGGATGTGTCTACGTTCATTCCAGCTATGTCTGGATTCATTCCTGTCGACGTTTGTTCCAAATTCCGAAATGCGTGATTCATTGTTGAACAAGAAAAAAGAGTATACTGAAATACGTGTAAGCATTATTCAAGCTTCATCATCAAGTTTCAATATAAATTACTGACAACACTTTCGTAACCATGCGCTGAGTTCAAAAATAAAATTCTCCATTTTTGCATTTAATAAGGGCACTTATACGGTATTATTTGATATCAATCAAATAATTACAAATAATTAATTATAATAATAATAGTGTGACAGATTTCAGCGCATGGTACTGGTAAAAACTCAAACTTATCTCAGAATTACCAACAATGTATGAGCAACCGTCCTACCCCAGCCCTGAGACAAGGTGCTGTACACGTAGTAAAACTTACAGTGTTGGTATTACAGCCTGCATGCCGGCATTAACCCCTGGTGGGCCGGTATTGCAGCCTGCATGCCAGTATTAACCCGTACTGGTTTGGTATTGGCCCCTGCTGTGCAGGAAGACACCACACCAGGTTTGCACAAGATGGTGTCCTTAGCAGAAGGAGTCTGGAAATAGTCGGAGAATCTTCACCAGCCCTGAAACCTAAAGTACCTTTCCTCAGATGAGCCAAGCCATTGTATCCAGGCTCGCTATAGCCTCTAGAACTGGCAGTAGCCAACTATTGAACAACTGTGAAATGACTCCGCCTCTTAGCTTTTTGTTGCCATATTTATTTAACCTTACTCAATTACATGATTGGCTAGCTATTTATATATTATATTGTATTGGTGAAACTACTTCCTGTTAATGTGTTTTCTATCACCCGCATATAGCATCTTGCCAGCATGCTTATATAGAGGATGGACCTCATTGTATTCCTTGCATTCTTCCATGTCCTGCAACTACTCTATTGGATTGCCACCCCGGAGATTGGTATTATGAATAAAAGCCAGTTACAAGCTAAACACACTAGTAGTAATATATGAGCAGATCTCCCTACCAAGTGTTTTTTTGTGGATTGGACCTTGGAGTTGAGACAATGGGTTACGGCGTTGGATGAATTCGCCGAGTTTATATTGTATTTTACTTGAGGGGTACTTGAGTGGCATTTGAATGGCATTTAAGTGGCATTTGAGTTTTGATTATTTTTTTACTTAATTTGAACTTTTAAATTTTGAATGTATGGCATTCAAGTTTTGATAATCTTGTACATAATTATATACATAACTTTGACTCATAGAGCATCTAGATTTTGAATGTATGGCATTTAAGTTTTGATATTTTTTTGTAATTCGACTCATTACATCTACATTGAATAAATACAGTAATTAAAAATGAAACAATATGTGAATATATACATTTATTGTGCAATAAGTAGGGAAAATTTCATATAATATAGCTAGAGTCAGTAAATATTAAATAATACCAAACACTACAACTTGTAATGACAATCAAATCAATGCATAAGCTTTTACTAAAAACTATCTTGAAAACCTTCAAAACATGATCCCAAATGGAAAAAAATGGATAAAGTTAGATATTCATCTATTTGTTTACATCTACAAAAAAGAGGTATTTGGTGAAATATTTTTTCGATTTATTCAATTTTCATTAATTTCTTACAAAAACAAATCATCCTCTAAATGGTTAAATTTCATCTAATTGTACAAATTTACAAAAAAAACAGGGTATTTGGTAAAATATTCTTTCATTTCATTAAATATTCATTATTTTTTTGCAAAAAAGAAATCACCCTTTAAATGGTTAAATTTTATCTGTTTGTATATCTTTACAAAAAACAGGGTGTTTGGTAAAATATTTCCTTTACTCTATTCAATTTTTATTAATTTTTTCAATAATTGCTGTTAGATATTCATCTATTTGTTTACATCTACAAAAAAGAGGTATTTGGTGAAATATTTTTTCGATTTATTCAATTTTCATTAATTTTTACAAAAACAAATCATCCTCTAAATGGTTAAATTTCATCTAATTGTACAAATTTACAAAAAAAACAGGGTATTTGGTAAAATATTCTTTCATTTCATTAAATATTCATTATTTTTTTTGCAAAAAAAGAAATCACCCTTTAAATGGTTAAATTTTATCTGTTTGTATATCTTTACAAAAAACAGGGTATTTGGTAAAATATTTCCTTTACTCTATTCAATTTTCATTAATTTTTTCAATAATTGCTTAAATATACATTATTCACTATTTTCTTATTCTAATTGTATAAATTTACAAAAAAAACAAGGTATTTGGTAAAATATTCTTTCATTTCATTAAATCTTCATTATTTTTTTGCAAAAAAAGAAATCATCCTTTAAATGGTTAAATTTTATCTGTTTGTATATCTTTACAAAAAAAACAGACTATTTGGTAAAATATTTCCTTTATTCTATTCAATTTTCATTAATTCTTTCAATAATTGTTTAAATATAAATCATTCATTATTTTCTTATTATTAGGTGAGCACCCTATCATACAAAATTAGTTTCTTGAGTGAGGGTTTTATCCTGCATTTTTCTTTTGAATTTTTTTCAAAAATTTACCATTTTTTTCAAAAACAATCATTTATATATACAATTTCCATTATTTTTTAAACAGAACAATTCCTATCTCTGAGAGGTTAGAGATATTGGGGTAGAAAACTTAGACATGATGATGAGAAGGCTATGGATTTTCCCGTTTAAGAACAAACCATTTTCGATGGCAATTTCAATTCGGAAAACTAAAACAACGCAATTTGTTTTTCAAAACGCAACCATCAGAAAGCTTTTGTCATGATGAGGAGGAGGCTATGGTTTTACCCATTCAAGAACAAACCATTTTCGATGGCGACTTCAATTCTAAAAACGAATTAGAACTGAAGCATGTAGTATTACGTAATCATTTTTTTTTTAAAGAAGAACAATCCATTTTTGATAGCAACTTTAATTCTAAAAACTAAATCAATGTAACTTTTTTATTCTTTGTCTCCCATGAAATTGTTCAAAACGAATTAGAACTGAAGTATGTGGTATTACATGATAATTTTTTTAAAAAAAAACACATCAAAATCGACAAATTACTCCTCTAGATAGTTCAAGTTTACTATATTTGAGAATTAATCACAATAGAAACATTAAGCCTACTTGATAAAAAAGAATTTGACTGTTAAATTTAACTAATTGATTCAATGTTATTATTTGGATCTTTTGAAAATAAACATTTCAATGAAAACATCATATTTAGTCTTTGACACACTTGAAACCATTTTCCAGTAAATTTTACCAACAATATTTCAGAAATTTTTACTAGATATTTACAAAAAAAAATGAGGTATTTTGGTAAAATATTCTTTTATTACATTCCTTTTTAATTTTTTATGTTTTAAAACAGGGTTTTATTACAAATTTTTTTGTTGTTTCAACTTTTTAAAAAAATAATCATTATAATATACAGTTTTCGATATTATTTTAAAAAAATAAATATATATAGCGATTTTCACTTTATATTCTTTTATTCCATTCAATTTTCAATAATTTTTTGAGTGAGGATTTTATCCTACACCTTCCTTTTAAATTTTTTTATTTTTTTAAAAAAATAATCATTGAAATATATAGTTTTCGATATTATTTTAAAAACAATGTATATATATATATATAGAGTTTTTCATGGTATTTGGGAAAATATTTTTTTATTTCATTCAATTTTCAATAATTTTTTGAGTGAGAGTGAGAATTTTATCCTACACAATCCTTTTAAATTTTTTATGTTTCAAAACAGAGCTTTATTACATTTTTTTGAACTTTTTAAAAAATAATCATTGAAATATATAGTTTTCGATATTTTTTGATTTTTTTGTACTTTTTAACTTTTTTAAAAACTGTCAAAAAATCACCAAATTACCTCTCTAGATGAATAAAATTTACTTTTAAAAAATAATCATTGAAATATACAGTTTTCGATATTTTTTGATTTTTTTTGTACTTTTTAACTTTTTTAAAAACTGTCAAAAAATCACCAAATTACCTCTCTAGATGAATAAAATTTACAAGTAAATAATTGTAATAGAAAATACCATATCTAGTTTTTACATTCATAAAACTGTTTTATAGTAAATTTTCTGTAATACAAACTACTATAGCTTACGATATCAATGGTTACAAAGTGCTTTTCTTGAACAATATCTTTCTCGATATTCTTCTGGTATATTATTAGACCCAGGGAGGAACTCTTGTATTCCGTATTCTCTGTGATCCAATAATTGACTAAAATACAAAAGTTATTCATTATATAAATAAATTTTACCGAATTTAAATTTTACTCTTAGCTACATTAGATAGTTTACATTTTATATATAATAGGAAAATAACTCACTGAGTTACATCATTCAGCTCAATATTTCTTAGGGAAAGTTCTTTACTCTGTTTTCTTTTTACGATAAAATGGACTAAAATAAAAAATGATGTATTAGTATAGTATGATTAAAATTAATGTAAAATAAATATAAACTTTCGTTATTTTTTCAACTTCTATGTAAGAGAAATACACTGATTACACACGAAAAAGTCCTTTTTTATCATTTGGTGTGATTTTTTTTCAACTTCTAGCTAAAAAAATACACTGATTACACAAAAAACCCTTTTTTTTAATCCAAAATATATATAATTTAAAAATGTTTTACAAAAAAAAAAATGTATATGAATTGATCATTTATGTGAAAAACTAAACATTTTTGTAAAATAATTATAACCTTTTGTTATTTTTTAAACTTTTATGTAAAAAATACACTGATTGCACAAAAAAGTCCTTTTTTTAATCCGAAATAGATATAATTTAAACATGTTTTACAAAAAATGTTTATGAATTGATCATTTATGTGAAAAACTAAACATTTTTGTAAAATAATTATACCCTTTTGTTATTTTTTTAACCTTTTATGTAAAAAAAATACACTGATTGCACAAAAAAAATCCTTTTTTAATCCGAAATAGCTATAATTTAAAAATGTTTTACAAAAAATGTTTATGAATTGATCATTTATGTGAAAAACTAAACATTTTTGCAAAATAATTATAACCTTTTGTTATTTTTTTAAAACTTTTATGTAAAAAAATACACTGATTACACAAAAAAGTCCTTTTTTTAATCCGAAATAGATATAATTTAAAAATGTTTTACAAAAAAGGTTATGAGTTGATCATTTATGTGAAAAATTGAACATTTTTGTAAAATAATTATCACCTTTTGTTATTTTTCCAACTTTTATGTAAAAAAAACACTGATGATACAACAAAATCCTTTTTTAATTCGAAATATATATATATATATATATATAACTTAAAAATTTTTTACAAAAATGTTCACAAATTTATCATTTTAAGGGGTTTTTCATTGTAAGAATACACAAAATTTTCACAAATCAACTTTTTAAAATTATGGTAAAAATTAATAAAACTTACCTATAGTGATATGAATCCCTTGAGTTATAGATTAGCTTCTCGAGAGTTTGTTCTCCACAGTCTTCTTTTTCAGCATCATCGAAGTGATTGAGAAAATCCTCAGATTTTGGATTATCAGCCAGTTCCGAGGCTTGGACGAAGGCTTGATGAGCTGCGAGTACACTGATGTTGTAGAAAATTGAATTGTCTGCGTTTCGACTCAGACCCTTGAACAAAATCACTCCAAATCTCTCCGATGTCACAGCAGAAGCTATTTGATGAGGAATGCGCATATCTCCGATCAGTAATTCTTCATCTACAACACTTCTGTATTGAACTAGAAGAGTCTCTTCATTTCCATTCCATCGCCTGTCAGACTTTGTTATAACTTCAGGGTTTTGGAAACATATGACACTATCTGTTGGGAAATCCTGAAGATTAGCTACCTCGAAATAAGCATTGATTTGTCGCATACTTTTTTCTGGTAATACATCAAATACATTCTTACACCTCAAAGTAGTTCCTGTTTCTGTAGCAGCACGAAAAATTGCTTTTCCAGTCTTTTCAACACCCATGTAGATCAAAACCAGTGGTCGTATTTGCGAAGCTTCATTGACAAGTAATCCCGCCGCTAATGGAATAGTGCTCTTCACTCTAACTACCTTTCCATCCTTTTTATAGTTGTATATGATGGTGCAGTTCGTTTCATCATGGAGCTCAACGGTTAACACCTGCATAACTGTAGGTATTGGTAAATCTTCAACTTTGACTATGTTTTCAATGTTTCTTCTGGAAGCTGGAGATAGAGTACTTAACAGAGAGGCGCTTTTGATGATGAGAGTTGCCAGAGTATTCAGACTGGCGCTTTGAAAGGGAATCGTAGTGCGTTGAAGAAGTACATTGTCATCAATCACCTTCTTGTCTTGTGAAGGTTTTGGTTCTTTATTCTTCAGTTGTTTTGATATGATTTGTGTCGACATTCTAAAAGATAAAGTAAAAATCCATGTTATGATTTCTTTTCCAAACCAATTTGAAGATATATATACATATATATATATATATTTACTCAATATCATACCACTGTTAGTATCTAAATCGATAAAAATTAAATTTATACTCAATCAAGTTGACTTACCTCCAAACAGAAAAGTCCTTCTAGCAGTTGTAGTAGATGATGTTGTAGTAGATCTTGCTCCTTCAGTTGCTAATGTCGAAGTGACTGCTTTCTGTGTAAAAACAGTGCTTCTTATATAGCTGAAATCATGCCATTTATCATAAGGTTAAATTAATGAAACATTGTTTCTACGGAAGAACACCAATGCTTTCGCGGGAATAAATAATTTATTTTCACGCGAATACAAACCAATGCTTTCGCGGGAATAAACATTTTATTTTCACGCGAATGGAAACTGTTGCTTTCGCGGGAATGAATACTTTATTTTCACGCGAATACAAACCAATGCTTTCGCGGGAATAAACATTTAATTTTCACGCGAATGGAAACTGTTGCTTTCGCGGGAATGAATACTTTATTTTCACGCGGATACAAACCAATGCTTTCGCGGGAATAGATAATTTATTTTCACGCGAATGGAAAGCGTTGCTTTCGCGGGAATGAAAATTTTATTTTCACGCGAATACAAAGCAATGCTTTCGCGGGAATCAATATTTTATTTTCACACGAATGGAAACAGATGCTTTCGCGGGAATAAATATTTTATTTTCACGCGAATACAAACCAATGTTTTCGCGGGAATAAATAATTTATTTTCACACGGATGGAAACCCTTGCTTTCGCGGGAATGAAAATTTTATTTTCCCGCGAATACAAACCAAAGCTTTCGCGGGAATCAAAACTTTATTTTCACACGAATGGAAACCGTTGCTTTCGCGGGAATCAATACTTTATTTTCACACGAATGGAAACCGTTGCTTTCGCGGGAATAAATATTTTATTTTCACGCGAATACAAACCAATGTTTTCGCGGGAATCAATACTTCATTTTCACGCGAATGGAAACCATTGCTTTCGCGGGAATAAATATGTTATTTTCCCGCGAATACAAACCAAAGCTTTCGCGGGAATCAATACTTCATTTTCACGCGAATGGAAACCATTGGGAATGAACAATTTATTTTCACGCGAATACAAACCAATGCTTTCGCGGGAATGAAAGATTTATTTTCACACATTCACCTATATAAGAGACAACGGTTTCAGACAGAAAGCATCCAGTTCAACAACAGTGAGCAAAGGAGCAACATCTATCTACTACATCTTCCATTGCAACTACTAAGAGTTCTCTCTTCATAAAGGTAAAACTTAAATTCAAATATTTCCGCTAGCTAACACAACTATCTGAAGGCTTTATGACATATCTATCTTTAAATTGGTTATAAAGAATTGAACCAATTTTTTTCTGTTTTTTTCAGAATGAATACTCAAGTCGTAGAAAGCCAACCATTGTATCTAAAGTCGGAATCTCAGCCTGATGAAAAGGTAAGAATTAATAAAAAATACTATTTAACACCTGTTGAACACCTTTAATTATTTTAGTTATCTAATTATCGCTTGTATTTTAGAACAATGCAACAACAAATCCAATCCACTTAAAGGACTTCCTTCCAGAAATGTATCATAACTATGTGATAAATAATGATGTTGTTGAAGAAAAAGCTGTAGAACGTTTGACATTTCAAGTTATAATATTCTGTATAACTCAACACATGATGAGTATGGGGATGTGTTGTAAGAAACGTGATATATCTACAGAACGTTTTGATGACATTATAAAAAACAGTTTCGAAATCGTTTTGTCAATGGTGGAAGTCGTTAATATTAATAATTTTTTAAAAGAAATTGAAAGAAGTGCTTGGAATCAAATAGTTTTCAAAAAATTATACAACATGACATGGAACAAAAAAACTTTTTATAAATTCAGAAAGCATATTTATAATTATGTCCAAATAGATAAAGCTCTATCCTCTTCTGTAGGTATTTTAGAATTAATGTTGGAAGCGTTTCATACATATTTATGAAAAATTTTTAGTTGTTTTTTATTATTTTACAATATTTTGTTCAAACTATTATATTTTATTTCTTACCAATTTAGATGTTAAAAGCGGTATAATATTAAGTAAATACATATATATATATATTTGAATCCATCCTTTGTTGTCTGTCTCCACATCCCAATAGTTTAATAAGCACATTCTCAATCTACCATAACTCTATGATCTTAACTGCTTTTGGCATAAATACATATATATATATATATAAGACACTCTAAGTAATAAATACACTCTTAGCCACTCATGCAAATATTACCCTTTTATTTTTAGAATGTTATGGATACTCTTTCTGAAGAGCTCCTTAGCACAGATCCATATCCAACAGAAAATAAAATGAAAAACGGCAAAACAACTCCTAAGAGAAGGAAAACTGCTCCAAAAAAGCGAATAGTAAGGAAACGAAAACAAACAGTGAGAAAACAAACTACTTCCGTTGATAAGCAAACAATGGAGAGTGCAGCTATAACTCATTTAACAGTTGAATGTCTCAACGAAAGGAGAGCTAGGGAATTAGAAAAGTCTAAAGGTTCTCAAGTGATTGACTCACCAAAAGTTCCGATTTGCAAAACATTTGAAGATCTTCCTATCCCAAGCATTATGCGAGTGACTGGTGTGATACATCCATCAAGTAAGGAGAAGTGTAGATATTCTCAAGTACACTACCATGATCCTTCAGATATAAATGAACTCGAACCCAAAATACTCCTCTGTCCAGTTGAAATAGCTAAAAACTTCAACTGTGATAATTACCCCCCTCCGTTTAACGTTGTATATTTGGGTAGAAAGGGAAAACCAAAAAATAAAAACGTTCTTTGGTATGATGTCAGACGTGTTACCAGTCATCCTCTAAGCAAAAAGAAAGCTGAAGAGGAATCACTATATTTGAGTACATTGACTAAATGTCAGCTCAAACGCTTCTTGAACATCAACACCCTCAATAGTTTTCAACCCGGCGCTATTTTTCCTTACCAAGATGTTGTTGATAGATTCGTTCCTCATCGATTTAAAGGAGGGCAGTCGAATGTAATTTGTATCCGTTATAGCATTGAACAATGTGGAGAAACGCTGTTGAAGACACTCGCCATACCAGACAAATATGCTTCAGAAGCTAACAAATATACTCCAGGTGTGATGATCTACAGAGGAAAAACAACCCACGGAAAATTTAAGACAGAATACGATCTTTCATTTTGCTCTCCATACCGTCTCGGTCAAATGTATTGGAAACAATATTGTGATCAAGCAAAGCACAACAAAACAATATTAGAAATTGATGATGATGATGATGAACTTGAAGATTTTCTATGTGGAGACTTTGATGATTTTGAGACAGGATATGTTGCTGAAAAAAAATGATGAGTGTTTTAGCGATGGATAGTCTCTAATTCAAAAAACAAGTTGGACAATGTGACTTGGTGAGCTATTTCCCTTTTCTATATAATGTAAACTATCCAATGTAACTAAAGCTATAATTCAATTTCATGTAATTATTTTAAATTTTTTCCCTACTTATTACACAATAAATGTATATATTCACATATTGTTTCATTTTTAATCACTGTATTTATTCAATGTAGATATATCTCCTCTCTCCTCTCTCCTCTTTTTATCTCTCCTCTCTCTCTCTCAACATACTCTCTCCTCTACCAAATACTCCTCTCTCCTCTCTTGCAGTTATTTCCCAAATACTGTAGATTTTAACCATCTAGAGGTCTAATTTGGTAATTTTCCAACATATTTTATAGCATTTAATATACTTATTATGTAATAAATGTATATTATTCAATGTAAATGTAAATATATCCATAAATATGTACATAATTATCCATATATACATAAATGTATAAAAAACTAAAAAAATCTCTCCTCTCTCTCCTCTCTCTTCTCTCCTCTCTCATCTCTCCTCCCTCCTCTCTCCAGAAGATTTTCCCTACTTATTATGTAATCAGGTATATAATCATATAATTTTCATTTTTGATCAATATATTTGTTCAATGTAGATATATCTCCTCTCTCTATGTAGATATAAATATAGCCATAAATATGTACATAACTAACCATATATACATGAATGTATAGAAAACTAAAAAATCTCTCTCCTCTCTCTCCTCTCTCATCTCCCATCTCTCCTCTCTCCTCTCCCCTCTCTCTCAAGATACCATATGAGTTCGAGTTATGTAAAAAAGTTATCAAAACTTGAATGCCATACATTCAAAATCTATATGCCATATAAGTTCAAATTAAGTAAAAAACTAATCAAAACTCAAATGCCACTCAAATGCCACTCAAGTACCCCTCAAGTAAAATACAATATAAACTCGGCGAATTCATCCAACGCCGTAACCCATTGTCTCAACTCCAAGGTCAGATCCACAAAAAAACACTTGGTAGGGAGATCTGCTCATATATTACTACTCACACTGTATAGTTTGTTTGAGCTGTGAGCTTTGTGTCTGCCAACCATCTAGCATTAAATTATCAACAGTTTCACTGTGATACTGGCAGTGTCCCTTCTGGAGAGAAGTAGAATACTCGAGATGAGCAGCATTTCATGGAAACCAGATCGAAATCCACTAAACCGAACACAAATGAGTGCTTTTGAATGAAGCATCTATCTTTTTGTCAACTATGAAAAGGCTGAAAGGAATCCCAATTCTTATCCTTGTAGCTAATATTAGAATGTCAACCGACAACACTGATCACAAAATAGTGTGGGAGATTTGTGTAACATCAGTGACCCCAGCCCTTTCCTTCCCCCTCAACCCCCCCTACTCTGCACCCCTTGCCACCCCAGAAGAGTGTAATAGAACCCATTCCCCTTGCACAGCTTAGGTATTTTTATGGATGCTTCTAGACAAAGCTGTGTAACTACTACTAACTTATAATGTATGCCCAGCCACCCACTACACTGATGGGTCATTCGGAGATTTACTCGGTCATATATGGCCACCATTCGGAGATTAGCCGGGCATATATGGCCGCCCATGGATAAGCATGAGTGAACAAGGAACCTAAACAGCCTAATGGAGTTATACAAAAGAAGGAGTATCAAAGTAGGAACCAAGCTTACAGAGGAGGAGCCTAGGAGCTACTAAGACAGTCAACTGAAATAGTGCATGCATGCCACCTTGTTTACTGTTTATTTATGTATTAATTATTATGATTTGTTAGTAACTTGTAAGAAACTATTGTATTGGTTTACCCTAATAAGGGAGTGTGCCTTCCTGGTCTCTCCTATAAAAGGAATTGTTGGAGATCAGGAGGGCAGAAGTTATTGTGGATTACTGTGGAGTTATTATGTATGACTTGCAGTAGTCATTGTACTTGTATCTTGCTAAATAGAATGTTAATAATAAAGTATTATTATTAACAAGGAACACTCTTGTCGATTGTCTGGACATTATTAGCATTAACAAGGAATACATGGAAGCAGTTGTGTCGGTGGTGTAACTAACGATAGAAAAACACTACAATAGTATGTTTGAAATAAAGTATACGTTTTCCTTTACACGCCTGACTAGGGTTCACAGCAGTAGCAACGTAATTTGACTGCAGCCTGGTGCACACTCTATGTGAAGACCCTGAGGTATGGTGCTGATCAGCAAGATTCCCCTGGGCCCTGCAGAGTCCAACTACTTACTACTAACTAGTAATCACAAGTTAGTTATATTTCTTAAAGCATATATTCTGTAAGTGGTTTATATGTGAGAAATGCTATTGGATGTGAATAAACGGGCTCATTTGTAACTGCAGTCTCTAATCCAGCAGTTTGTTTTAGCGAGCTTTTACATATAACCTTCATCTGTAACGTGCCAGCTTACAAACTAAGCTGTTCACATGACACAATCAACTGCTACTGCTAACTATGCAAATCCATCCCATTATAATACACTATACAACTTTTTAATCGCACAAATTTCGCACCCTGTTGTAGCATTTGAAAATCATTTGTAGCTTTTTTTTCTACTCATTGACAAAGTGGCAGTATTTTTGGTTTGTTGGGACTTCTTATAATTATTTCTTTTGCCAAGTTATAATTTTTCACACACATGATGCTTCATTGTTATCGATTTTTTTACCTTTATCCACTTGACCATTTCAAGTTTTTAAAAGAACTTATGATAAACTTACACGGTTCTGGCAAAATTCAGTGGTGCAAATATGTATAAATAAAATACGGATCAGGTTTCATTATAAGAAATAGCAGTACTTGTCATTGAAATAGCTGGAGAAATCATTTGAACTTACGCTGACATACTCATCTCAAAGTAGAAGAAAGAGTTATGCTTTACAACCCTAATAGTTTTTGATAATTTGCAATTTTTTACTGAAAAAAGTTATGTTATAATCCAGATGGAGACAGCTATTTTAGCAAAATTGTCTTTTCTACAGGAAATAACTCTGTTATAAACTTGGAGCTGATTTTAAGGGAAATAAAAATGTTGCTTATGTTAAGGTGGATTCCCACATCGCATTATCGGTGGTCTCTTTAGAATTGATGGTATAAGGTGCTCATACAAACTTCAGGATAATATGTCCCTCATCATTTGACTGTCATAAAAGTCAAGATATAGTTCATATTTGTTTGTCTATTGCATATGATAGCTCTACCATTGCTGGATAAAGGGGAATGAAAATGATTGATTTTGTTTCCTGTCTGTTGTGATTGACTTATTTTCTCATGCACAGGAACTACATCTTACGAAACTGTATGGGTAGAACAACAGAACAAAAAAAAATTGGTTGATTAAATTCTCTACAAACGTGCTGTGATCATTCCACTACTTCTCCACTAATGTTGTCACTAGGCAAACCGCTGCCTGCCGGTACAGCAGGACAGTCAGCCTCTCAAGGTCTGACAATGTACAGTCAACCTCTCCCCAGAGGTGACCCTGTGCTAGGATGGCACTTCCGACAAACTGTAAGGGAGAATCCTCGACTTTAGCAACTGTAGTGAGCCCACGGCTCATACAAACACTCAGCGCTTTTGAGCAGTACAAGCATTTAATACTACAAGAATAAAAAGTAGCAACACAACAATAAGAGTATTCGCGGCCTGTTCGTAGAACAAAATACCAAAAAATAATAGGTGTTGTAGTTCAATATGTCGCGTAAGCAATGGAATATTAGATTAGAACAACAGAATATTCAATGAAATGTTTTGGTTTACCGAACAAATCATAAAGAAGATAACTCCCAATTTTCAAAATAATTACGAAAATAATAGAATTTGTACTGCTGCAAACTAGAATAGTTTGTCAAGCTGCCCTTCAATTTAGTAATTTATCGATGGTTGCAATTATTTTGAATTGTTTTTTGAGGATATAAAACTGGTCTATGAAAATGAAAAAAATCAAAACTCGCTCATTATTATTTATTTAGTGTTCAGTTTCATTTGCGACCTACAAACAATATAAATAAATACTCGCTGATTATTTTTTTTATTCAGTGAGCTACTTTTTGTTGACCCACGAGTTCCGAACAACATGATTATTTGTTTATCAAATTTATTGGCAGTCCGATTATTTTTATTGCAATATGTTCGGCAAACAGAGGTCGCGAATACTCTTAATGACATGTAACTAACTGCACTAAAGTTAAGAAAAGCTCTCTCTTTTACAGGCAGAGTTACAAGATGTGACAAAAAGGGAAGTGTTTGGCCTAGTCTTCAATCACACAACAGAAATACAAAAATCAACCAATAACAATACATATAAGCATACTATCCAATAATAGATAGGTAGATAAATTAAAGGAAACTGGCGCTCAGAAGTAAGGGCTGGAGTCTATGAGCATTCCAGCCAGTAATAACTTGGCATTCCTCTCTCCAACATTTCCCGGTCTTTAACGGCCTTTGATCCTAGTTTTCACCACTTCTAAGGATAGTAATCACCTGGATTTGGGTCCTTGAAGTCCTTGGGCTACGCTTCCTTCCTCAGGCTATGTCAGCCATCTTTTTGCCAGCCCGGGATAGCTACCCTATGCGGGTGATTCTATCTCTTGTATGACTAAGTAGGTTACTTGCAACTAATACCGGCTTGTTAACTGCTTATAGGACGCATGCCTGAAGCCTGCAGGTTATCAGGGGGGCCTTAGAAATTAGCGGTCACTTATGGTGACTGGCAAAATCTACTACAATATCAAACATTAGACCAACAAATCTAGACAAATTTTTACCGAAGTCAGTTAAAGCGAATGGATAGCATTTAACTGTCGCACTGAAAGCATGAGTGCAAGTCATCACCTAGTGCAAAAGAGCCCATGATCGAGCAAAGCTTCATTGCTTCTGTTAGTTCAAAAATACCTGCACAAGCAACATAGACACTGAAATATTGATGAATGAAACCTGAGCAAAAATTTCAGAAGCATGACAGGTCTATTCACCACATTGTGTAGACGTACTAGATGTTGGTAGAGCTAGCAATCATTTGTTGCATAGCGTTGGATATGTGCGGGGAGTTAGCTATTTACAATCACTTGAAAAGCGATTCAAAGAAGTTTAGATGCCAAGAACTTTGTGAGAGAGACCAATATCTCTATAACATTTATCTACGTTTATATGAGTAGAATCATTCCAATGCAGAACTTTTAATGTAATGATTCGGATTGCTACTAATTGTAATAGTTCATAGAAGTAAGTTCAGTGATTACTATTTTTATCAAAGTTGTCTTAACTTTGGTAAAAATCGTAATCACTAAAAACTGTTTAGTGATTTTGTCAATGTATGACTGTTTATTTTACCACAGACGAGTCATGTTATCCCCATTTGCCATGATAGTTGAATATCAAGCATGTTTCAAATTAGCCAGTGATTTCAAAAATCCTGCTTCATTCCTCAGCGCTGATTGGTCAACCCGCCCTGTTGCATGGGCTTTATCTGTTAGGGCTTTCCCCAATCGTCACTACCCAAGCGTGTAATATACACTGTCATTACCACCGGCATTTACATAGCGCCCAGATGTGGATTCATCAATGAAACAGTGGAAGAAAACTCACTCACTTCAGGAGAAGATCATTTTCCCAAAAGTGTTTGTTTTCCTGAGCTTTCTATCACTCACCTACACTCCGAGTTACTTAGTAAACAATCTGAGTCTACTCGATCAACTTCTGAGTCACTAATTAAACCAACCATGGAGGCACTTTACCAACCACACCAGAAGCAAACAATGGCAAATGCCTAGATAAATTAACCAGAAATAAGATTAACTAAACTCTAATTGTTTACGATAAAAAGTAGAGTACGTATGTGTTCCCTAACACAGATAACTCCAGACTAAGAAAACATAGTTTGGGCGCGACAAATGTAAACAATGCATAAGATGAAAATGCAGAGTTCGTGTTGTTTTTTGTAAACAGGCGTATTGGTAACCTGTGAGTCCATCCCAAGAGACTGCTTACAAGTTCCTTTTTCAAACTTTGTCTCTCATCTCATCCAAAGTCATAACAGGAGTTGTGTTCTCTACCGCAGTAATAGACAACTCTTGTATGATCAGTATCTTTGCAAGGTGGCATTGGAGGAGTGTCTGCATCATCACAGGAAGTTGAAACTTACAGGGAAGAGAGGGGAGGTTCTAAAGCAAAAACCGGAACAATGTGGAGACTTGGTAGTAAGGTGGAGGGCCTCGTAAAGGGGGATTTATTGACCCTGATTTTGCAACCAACTCATGTCCTGTTCCAGATGAGTGAGACGAATGGGAAGGCATTTATCAAATGGCATGGCACTGGAGAGAGCATGGATGAAGATATCTTGAAGTGGAGAGGGGTACTTAAAAAAAGGTGGATAGAAAGGAAGACCATTTTTCATTCATTGAATTCTATTACAACATAATTTGTAAATTACTTACTACAATTGGGTGTAGTGAGCTAGTGATTGCATTTTACTAAAAATTTCAAACTATGCATTGTTGTTCTTGTACTTTGAACCAATTTTCTTCGTGTTCTTCCATAGTATAAAATACTCCAAGGATATTTTGATCATTTAAATAATTGCGCCAAAAAGCTTCCAGAATAGTTCTCAGAGGTAAAATTATTTTATCAGAAACAGTGGAGAGTTTTCTTGACGATATGATACGATTGAGGTGCAAGATTGCCAATGCGAATGAGTTTTTAAATAAATGCTCCTAAAAATGTGTGACTGAATGTGCAAGCTTGCCACTTGAATGGGAACTAGTGAAAAGATAACTTTGCTCTACTAATGAAGCCTATTTGGCAAGGGATTCTAGTGTAGCTGGTAGTAAAATTGATTTGATGAACTTTTGAGTTTTGCGCTGATAATAATAGTATTTCTAGTTATTACTGAAAACATTGTAAAGGAATTTGCAGTGCCCTTACTGAGCTACCACTAGAGAGAAAGAGTACCTAAGTTGCAACAGAGGCCAACAAACGAGTTTATCTTGCTATTAACAACTCCTGAACTCGTCGGGGTAACAGCTATGCAGGGTTGTACCGGGGTTGAGCAGAACCAACTTCTACTAGAGAGTGCTACTATAAGTAGTAATGGCTTATCTATTGACTGAATATGTACCAAGTACACATGGTTCTGCCGGATCAGCGAGAACTCAGACAGTTTTGCAAGGCAACCTGCCAGACTAAATACTCAATAACTTTATTACGGAACAGTACATGTATTTGCACAAGCAACCTTCTTGTACAAACTCCAAAACAACTCTGCCTCTCTGGTCTACTATCAGGGTAGTTATAGAACAGTATATGTAAATAAGGTATTTGAAAATTAGCATATATGATTTGCTGCTAGAAATCAACCCATATTGATACAAAATAGATTACAACACACATGAGTAAGCTGATGCTTTATAAAAACAACCTACAAGAAGCTGAAGCTTTATAAGCTGGCTAACTGCCAAGATTCAAATTGCTAGCAGTTGATGGGGAATTCCCTTTCTTATCTTCTTCTTTACAGCCCTCCTGCAGTAGCTGTAGCCAGTAGCGCTATCAACAGGTTTGTCCAGACAAGCCTGCTAGAGCAAACATGACTCATTTAGAAGCGCAGCAAATGGGGTCCGGCAGTTTGTTTGTGCAGAGCTAGTATTACAATACGATTAAAACGAAAGTAATTTCATTTTAACAATTACTAAAGAAACATTTTTTGATTCATGGCAGCTGATAAGTTTGGGGTATATAATACTGATGATGTCCCATCAACATACATTGTAAAACTACAACTGCATGGTGGAAGCGAACCACAGTAATTGTTCAAGGGCATGCTTTTATCAGTTTGCATTGGCAAACTCAATTAAACCCGAAATACGAAACTATGATTCTACCCGTGAACATGATACTTAATTATTATTTTTTAATCAAATAAAGCATTTTCTTTTCAAAAAAGAACTTCCAAAGGTTTTATTGATTCTTTTAGCTTTCTCAACAACATAATTTTTTTCATCTTATTAGCTCAAATTTCCCTGCATCGGAATAATAGTCAAGCAACTAGTGGTTTTTAATGATAAGTTCAACGATCGACTGAGCTACTTCCGGTTGCATCGCTAAAGTGAAACTACTTTGCCATGACCCCATTAGATTGATGCAAGCAGCAGCAAGTACTATTTGCATACTACTAGTTTAGTGGCCACTCTATGTAAAACCTATTACAATATTAATTATCTAGCCGGTGCAGCTCTACCGGAAATTATCGTGTGATGTGGAAAAGGATTAATTTGTGAATTTGTCTTGCATGCCAATTATAGAATATCAAAATACAGCTTTCTTAATAACTCAACAACCAGTCCACCAATCAGAAATCACTTTCTTCTTCAAACAGTCAATCAAACTTCACATCTGATTGTCTGTAAATACACTTCTGAAATGTGCTCTCCCTAGTCATAGAAAATACACAAATTTAGTGCAAATGTGCAATTTCCAGAGAAAATTATAAGAATGTTTTACTACTAAAAATGGAGCGCTAATATCTTATCCACTCATTGACATGATTTTTTGCTAATTTATTTCAGTACTTCTAATTGATTAGAATTTACCCCAAAAAGCTTACTAATAATTTGTGATCGGTTTATAAACATGCGACAACGCATTTGAAAAAAAATTGTGGGTGCCATCACGTACTAAGTAGTTTTTCAGCCTAATAACGTTCAGATATTTTTTAGACTATCATTTAAGACAGGTTCATAGATATAACAATTGTTTTATTTAAATTTGATTATTAAAATGTCAGTTTAAGGGTTAAAAAGTCATTTATACCAATGGTTTTCACATGCTAAAGATCACTAAATCTAGCTCTACAAGTTGGTACCAATGTTATTTACTGAAATTTAAGTTTAGATTTTTAGCTGCATTGACTAAATTGTCAGATTGACTTTGAAAATACCTAAAAGTTTAAATTTATTGCGAATGTTCACGATTAAAAAGTATCACTAGCTACTTAATGGTTCGAGTTAGCCAAAGACTCCAAATACAAACCTGGCTACAATATTAGTACTCAATAAGTGATAATAAAGTATAATCGCGACCTGGATCGATCCGTACAATAAATGTAATAAATAATTTTTTCGCAATTTATTCAATAAGAATGGATCGGTAGCAAGATTTTTAATGGATCACAAAATACCATCCCCACTAGCAAAAAATATCAATTTGTGAAGCATACTCATAGGTTGCGAACACAAAAATAAAAATTAATAGATACCCTAGATACCCTTGTTTCAAAGCAGTTCAGTCTCGGCATCATTTATTGTTATTTTATTGTCATATATTATTAATTATTAAATATTGTAGTAGTTTTTGCACTAGCTACCAGACACAACGGGGTCACTCCAACCAACTTCTCCAATGAACTTCGGAGTCACTCCGAATTGACGTTAATCATCTTCACGGGGTCCTAGACCCAGACACACAATGACAGAAGTTCACTTTAATAATATTTATTTCATAATCTATATAGCAAGGTACAAGGGTATTGAGCAAACTCCACTAGACTTCTGCTCTCAAAAAGCACAGTAACTCCTTTTTATATTAGATAAGCGGTAATCTCATTGCTTTTAAGCCAATAGCATAACAGGATACAAAAGGTTCACAAACAGCATAAGATGCTACAAAGTTCAATAGCAAAGCCAGAGAGTGGGGTTCGCAGGGGTGGAGAAAGGAAGGGGGTAATCTTCCGCTAAAATCTCCCACATACCCCGCTTCATTAGCGACGTAGTCTCTAATTTATATATTCATCGCTCGTACTCTGTCCATCACTAGTGTGGCTGATTCTGGGGGAAGGGGGTGGGGAAGAGGAAAGGTGCTTTTTTAGGGGTATCAGCTTATGCCCGGTGGGTGCAGTGGCGCTGGCCATTCTGGTCTGCTGGTGGTCACTTCTGGTGGGTAGGGGTACGGTAGGGGTGCTTCTCAGACAGTGGCTATAGCTTGCGTGTGTGAAAGGGGGTGGGGAAATAGGGGAAGATTTCTGTGTCGCCTCTGGTTGGTGACGTTTAGACGGGGGAAGGTCTGGAAATTCGTTGAAACTGCTCAAGGAGGGGGCTGGCTCTCGGAGGGCTGGCTTTGCCGGTTCTTCATGGGGGTTATCCGGTAGCATCGACCTGCAATCGGTCAGGTTAGTTACTATGGGGGGTATTTCCACTAACTGGTTTTCCTGGGCTCTAGAAGGGGGGTGGTACTCAGCTGGGTTAGCTTCCAGTAACAGATCATCACCATCTTCTTCTACTTGTAGATAGGAATTAATGCTTTCAGCTTTCACGTTAGTCAAGTAAGTTTGCAGTAGCTGCAGGAGACAAGCAGTCTGTTCAGTTTGAGTGGCAAAGGTAGAAGGGACTGAATTTCTTATGTCAATTGGCTGCGAACTTGTTTGTACTGGTTCGTGGGAGTTCTCTGGCATTGTAGTGGGGGAAAACAGAGGTACCTTTAGTGGGTCTTGAGCCAGCGGAAAATCAGGGATGGGTGGGGAGATTTGGGGTGGGGGTAAAGGATATTCAGGCAAGTCGTTCAATTTTATGCATGGAGGCGTGGGGTCCACAGGCTTAGTGGTAAATGCCTTTACTTCTGCCAGCAACCTCATTTTCTCGCAGTATTGTTCCCTCCATACTGATTCATCTTTTGCAGCCACTTGGTGGCACCAGGGGGCACCATAACGCTGGGGGGGTCCCACGTTGCGCCTAGGGCGACCTGTAGGTGCTGGGGCTATGGTAGAAGGAGGCGTGACAAGAGGGGGTACAACTTCTGCCGGTTGTGTACGGCCTCTCGCTCGGCCAGTCCTTGTCTGACCTGGGCGGTTTTCACTGGGGGTGTTAGGGCGTGCTTCCTCTACAGGCTGCTGTAGGCGAGGGCTTGCTCCTCTTTCTTCCGCTGGCAGGGGAGAAGGAAACGCCAAGGGGAAGTCTCGGGGTAGGGGTAACTCCAAAAGGGGGAGGGGAGCATCTTGGGGGAGTGGTAGGGCACGTCTTTGCCTCCGGGGAGCAGCACCGCGCATGTTAGGGCGGCGGGCTGGCTCCATGGCTGCTGGGGCTTGGCCATAAGGCTCTAGACACGCCTTGTAGGGCTTGAGGCGGCTGCCGTTTTGTACGGATCTCTGACCGTGCCTGCAGATGAGGTAGGTGTGGTTGCTATATGCCTCTTCGACTATGTAGGGTCCTACAAACTTTGGTTGTAGTTTGGGGTTCTCGCCCTTTCGTCTCCTTCTATTCTCCAACCACACCTCGTCTCCATCTTTGAATAGCGTGGGCTCCTCTCCATCATCTCCTCGCACTTGCCGCTGTTTCATCCGCAGAGTTTCGTGAACCTCCTCTAATCTCTCCTGTAGGGCCTGGGCATATTCATGCACTGGTGCGCACTCCACTAGGGGGGGGTGGTAGGTCAACTGGTCTGGAAGGCGCATCTCTCTGCCGGTCATGAGAAAATTCGGTGTCTCGCCAGTAGTGGAATGAGGAGTGGCGCGGAAAGCTCTCATAATCTGGGGCAGGATCAGGTCCCATTCTTCGGGTCGTCTTTTTAGCAGGAGGGAGCGTAGTGCGTCTCCGAGCACCCGGTTATTTCGCTCTACTACACCATTGGCCTGGGGGTGATAGGGTGTAGTCCTAGTTTTCTTCACTCGCCAGAGGGTACACAACTCTTGCATGAGACTGGACTCAAATTGAGCACCCTGGTCGGTATGCATCTGTTCTGGTAGTCCAAAATAACAGAAGACACGCTCATCTAGAGCCGTGGCGACTACCGGGGCGGTAGCATCCGGGAGGGGGAGGGCATCTTGCCAGCGAGTAAAATGGTCAGTTAGAACGAGGATCCATTTATTCCCTCTGTCCGTCTCAGGGAGGGGGCCTACTAAATCCACTGCTAACTTTTGCCAAGGGCGGCCGGCATACATTCTTTGGCGGGCAGGGTTGGGCTTGGTCCCGCCGTGTTTGGCTCGCTGGCATACTTCACAGCTGTTGACAGCTCTCCTTACATCTGCTGTCATGCCTGGCCAGTACCAGGTGAGATTCAGCCGTTTGAGGGTACGCTGGATACCTTGGCGGGCCATGGCATGGGTTTCCCACACAACTTTTCCTCGTAGACTGGGAGGGCACACAGCGCACCAATGGGACCTGTTCTGTCCGGCATAGTGGATTTCTAGTACGCCGTCGGGCCGGATTTGCATAGAGTGGCGCCTCTTCTCTAACTGGCGCAGCTCGTTGCTTCCCAGTTCTAACAGATTAGGATCTATGGGAGAGCTGGTCCTGATGGCCTCGTAGATGATGGCAACAGGGTGACGGCCGGTCTTCTGTGCTTCCATTAGGTCAGTGTCCGGGGGTGGGGGCCGAGGACGGGTGACAGCAACTACCCGAGGGTATGGTTGGACAGGGTCTGCTGACAGGGGTTGAAGAGCGGGGGCAAAGGGAGGGTGGGCCTGGTACATTTCTTCCTTAGAGGGGCCACCGTCCCTAGCCTCAATGTGTGTGCACTGCTTGCAGTCGGATGGGCAGCGTCTGCTGAGTCCGTCGGCATTGCCGTGCAAGTGCCCACCACGATGCTCAATAGTAAACTGGAATTCGGACAAGGCCTCCAGCCACCTTGCCACCTGGCTGGAAGGTTCTTTCCTTCTGCATAACCACATGAGGGAGGCATGGTCTGTCCGGACTCGGAAAGGCTGCCCGTAGAAGTATGGTCTAAAGTGTTTGACCGCTTTGACCACGGCCAACAGCTCTTTCCTAGTGACGCAGTAGTTGCGCTCGGGGGGACTTAGCGTCTTGCTGTAGTAAGCTATTACCCGTTCTTTGTCATGTTGGACCTGGGAGAGGACAGCTCCAACGCCGTCATCGCTGGCATCTGTATCTAAGATATAGGGAAGGTTTGCATCGGGATAGCCGAGGACCGGGGCAGAGACTAGGCTAGCCTTAAGCTGCACAAAAGCTTCTCTCTGAGGGTGCGTCCATTCCCAGGGGGCATCTTTGCAGGTTAGCCGTGTCAGGGGCTTAGCTATGGTGGCGAACCGGGGAAGGTATTGTCGGTAGTAACCAACAGTACCGAGGAAAGTCTGTAATTCCTTCAGGCAGGTAGGGGTCGGCCAATCCTGGACGGCAGCTATCTTCTCGGGGTCAGTAGACACGCCATGCTTGCTGACGACATGGCCAAGATAGCGAACTTGGGATTGCAAAAGCTCACATTTGCTGGGCTTCAGCTTGAGGTTGGCGGCCTTTAGACGTTGTAGCACTTCGGCTAGCCGGTGGAGGTGGGTGTGGAAGTCAGGGCCGATGACAATGATGTCATCCAGGTACAGGAGGAGCGACTTCCAATGGAGACCATGGAGCACTCGCTCCATCAGCCTCTGAAAAGTGGCTGGGGCAGACGTCAATCCAAAGGGAAGGACCTTCCATTTGTATAGGCCAGACCGAGTAGAAAATGCCGATTTATCACTGGCATCAGCATCGAGGGGGACTTGCCAATAGCCACTCACTAAATCGAGAGTGCTAAAGTAATGACTGCCCGACAGGGCGTCGAGGCTCTCATCTATCCGGGGAAGGGGGTATGCGTCTTGTTGCGTTATGGCATTTAGACGCCGGTAATCAACACAAAACCGCCAAGAGCCGTCTTTCTTTTTGACTAACACAACTGGGGAACTCCAAGCGCCAGTGCTTGGTTCTATCAGCCCCTTCTCAAGTAGTTTGGTTACTTGGGCTTCTGCTTCCTGCTCTTTGTGAGGGCCTAGTCGGTGGGGGGGCTGTCTTATGGGCTGAGCACCGGGTTTCAAAGGGATGCTGTGTGCCACGAGGTCTGTGCGGCCCATGTCGTGGTCTCCTTTGCTGAACACCTCTTCATAGGAGCACAGGAGTTGGGCTAGCTGAAAGGCTTCCTGGGGGGTGTGGCAATTGGGCAGGGCTTGTGTATACAGCGCCTGCAAGTGCTCGGGAATGGGGGAAGGGAGGGAGGTGGGGGTCTGGGATATAGGTCTGCTTTCTTCAGGGGTTGTCTCCACGTCGCTGGAGTGCACGCCAGTGTATTTGCCAATGGTCCTGCCTGCTTTCAGGTCCAGCAGCTGGCTGGTTGGGTTTAAACATCTCACTAACAGGTGGTGCTTGTCATTGGGGCTGTTAAGGCTGGCAGCTAGGGGCGGGGAGTCCGGGATGCCTTCCACTATGCCAAGGGGAAGGTGTGCAGAGTGGGTGACCTTGCACAGCACCGTTGCCTCTGTGTGTGGGGGGATGTGTGTGTCTCTTATCACCTGGACGCCGGAGGTGAGCATCCTTCCCTGTTGATCTGTGCACGGGAGCTCCCGGCCATTTATCTCAATGACCGATAGGTCGAAGTTCATTTGGCACTGGTGAGAGGTGAGAAAAGGCATGCCCAAGATGGCGTCTTCATTAATTTGGCCCACCACAAATGTGGCCTCTGTCTTGATGTCCCGCAGACGGAGGGGCAGGTGGATGGTCCCAAGGAATGGGATGTGGGACCCATCAGCCAGGATGCCGTGCGTTTCACCTTCACGCAGGGAACCCCGGGTGGCAGGGGACAGCCGATTAAATAAATGTTGGGATATCAGATTGGTGGTGCATCCGGTATCTATGAGCACCGACACAGGTTTCCCTTCTATTCGGCCAGGTAGAAAGTAGCTGGCTTTGTAGGGGCGTTCTGGCGGGGAGGGTAGAAGGTCTGCTGGCTTTATGGCTGTAGGTCTGAGGGGAGGGAGGCGCTGTTCTCGGGGGCGAGGGGGTGGTCCGGGGTGCAAGGGGACAGGGGAATAGGGTAGGGGGACTTCGCCTTCAAAAGGTGGAGTGGACGAGTGGAGATCGGTATCCTCCAGTTCTTGCAAGGGTGTATACCGGTTACTGGTAGACAATTGCCATGGGGTTGGCGTTAGTGTGGGGCGCCGTCTTTTTCTTAGGGAAGGGGTGGTGTGGGTCTCCGGGTTGTACTGGACTAACCTCTCCAATTTTCTTTGGTCATTCCGAGGTACCCGGGGGCAGTTTCTCTGCATGTGGCAGATGACACCACAGCCCCAACATTGAGGGGGAGTGGATGGGGTGGGGGGTTGAGGGGTTTGGGCCGCTGTCAGAGGGAGAGTGGGCTGTTGCTTCAACTTCTGCAGCTCCTCAGATTGTAGTTTGATAGCTTCTGTCAGCAGCTGTACATTTTTCATCAGGGCAGTTAGAATGTCTACTTGTGGGGTGGCTGTCTGTTGAATCTGGTAAGGGAAGGGAAAGGGGGTGGGGGGTTGGTCACTATGGGGCGGTGATTCCTCGTCTGCTGTTGCCCTTATCCTTAAGGGTTTTTCCTCGAAGCTAGTCTTTATTTGTAAGAACTCATTGCCAGCTCTTATGGCCTCCTCAACTGTGTGGGGCTGAACGGCCAGCAGATGCCGTTGTAAGTATGCATGTCCGATGGTACTGGCAAAAGTTTCCAACACCATGTGATCGACTCTTCTTGGGGGTAAGTCATCGTAAGCAACGCGGACTAACTTCTCTACTTCGTTGGCGTGTTGCTGCAATGAGGTCTTTGAGGAGCGGCGCAGTGCAACAAGTTTGGCCTGTGCTTCTTTGGGAGTGAGCCCAAAACGAGCCCGTAGTGAGGCAAATATGCCTTCTACATGGGAAGAACGTCCGTACTCAAGGGCTTCGCCTCTTAGGGTTTCTCTGAGATGTAGCAGGGCTGTGGCCTGGCCCCAGTCGTTGGCGTCAGCGACCTCACTAAAACGAGTAATAAAGTATTCGACATCGCCTGTGCCGTCATAATTGGGGGATTTGAAAGTTGTTTGCACTGGCCTCTGGGTAGGATGCACCAAAGTCTGCAGGGCTTCAGTGAGTTGTTCTAGAGATATGGTGGGTTGTTCTCCAACGGGATTTCTGCCAGTTCTCCTAGTTCTCCTGGCGGCCATATCTATTTAATGGCAAGCTGAGCGGTAAGGGGTGGCTGATCTGGCGGGAAGGAATCAGTATACAGGGTTATCTGGGCCGGGATGGCTTCTGGGAAAGGGTAGTATACAGGGTGATACTGGCAAGGGATAACTCCTTTAGGATGGGAGACACAGTATATGGGGTTATACCGGCTCAGTATAACTTCGGGATAGGGGGGAATGGATACAGAGTGATACAGGCACTGTATAACTTCGGGGTAGGGGGAGGAAATGGATACGGAGTGATACAGGTACTGTATAACTTCGGGGTAGGGGGGAGGGAATGGATACGGAGTGATACAGGTACTGTATAACTTCGGGGTAGGGGGAGGAAATGGATACGGAGTGATACAGGTACTGTATAACTTCGGGGTAGGGGGGAGGGAATGGATACAGGATGATACAGGCACTGTATTGCTTCGGAGGTAGGGGGAAGGGAATGGATACGGAGTGATACAAGGTGATATAGGCACTGTATAGCTCCAACTTCTTTCTTCTCTCTCCGTTGTGTCTTCTTGTTCGCTGATATCCGACCGCTGCCACCAATGTAGTAGTTTTTGCACTAGCTACCAGACACAACGGGGTCACTCCAACCAACTTCTCCAATGAACTTCGGAGTCACTCCGAATTGACGTTAATCATCTTCACGGGGTCCTAGACCCAGACACACAATGACAGAAGTTCACTTTAATAATATTTATTTCATAATCTATATAGCAAGGTACAAGGGTATTGAGCAAACTCCACTAGACTTCTGCTCTCAAAAAGCACAGTAACTCCTTTTTATATTAGATAAGCGGTAATCTCATTGCTTTTAAGCCAATAGCATAACAGGATACAAAAGGTTCACAAACAGCATAAGATGCTACAAAGTTCAATAGCAAAGCCAGAGAGTGGGGTTCGCAGGGGTGGAGAAAGGAAGGGGGTAATCTTCCGCTAAAATCTCCCACATAATGTTGTTTATTATTATTAATTATTATGATTTCCATGTACAATATTGATTTATTGGAAATAGATTGATCACAATAATGAGACAGAGAGCTGTTTTGTTAAAACAATAAAGGTAAATGTTATAGTTAATCAGGAATGAATTGTTTTGAAGTAAACTTTGTCAACCAGACAAGTGTAAAGCTGTTTATTCTTTTACTCGCTACCACTATCTGCTGCTTACTGATGTATCATGCTATTAGTATCAATGAGGAATCAACGACACAATAACCGTCGCTGACGAATTGCGCACACATGTGAAAATAATTATGTTCGCTACAATGCACATTGGAATTTTATGCCCTCACGTCTGATCTGGATCAATGGATATTATCTCTTATTATTTCTTATAATAAGAATTAAATGCTTTGATCGATGTGTTTGCAGCCAACTAATGTGGATCCGAAATATGACTAACAGCAAATGTTCATTGATCCAGGTAGCGAATACATCTATTAACTCATAATATTACATTTCATTAATTATTGGTGCAGATGTTTTGTTTTATCTTCGAGATACTGCATGGCACAACTCTTCGAAGACCTCGCTTAAAGTAAATTTATGTTGTGTATGCCTAAGAAGTAGCTGAATAACCAAGTTATTAAACAATAAAAACTAAAATTTTAACCAAGTATTTTATTTCTAAATTTAAGCAAATTCCGACTCAGATAATATAATCAATGTATGGAAACAGGATTCAAAAAAAGAGTTAAAAACATTTAAGAGTAAAAATATGAAAAAATGTAAAAAAACAGCTCGGTAAATAAATTTTTTTATATCTCAAAATAACAGCAAAAGAAATTGGTTTTGAAGTTTTCGTATTGTCTTTTATAATATGCAATAAATAATCATATAAGCTTTCCAAGTTTCATTGTAAATTAAAAAAACTTGAGCAATGACTTCAATTTTTGTAGATTTACAATGAAACTTGGCAACTAGAAAATAAAAATACGCCTATATGATTTTCTATTGCAAGCAATAAAAAACTAAATGAAAACTTATAAACCACTTTTGTTGTACAAACGAAGGTTGATGTTTCTTTTTAATAAAAATACACCTCTATTTTGTTGCACATCCTGTGGACAGACTAATATATGTACTGCATCTTCCGTTTCAGTCACAGCTAATAGAGATTTTCAGAGAGCTGAAAAAAATCTCAATTATCAGCAATTGCAAGATGTTGAGAGGATTTTTTGTCATGCTGTTGTACATCTCTACTCTATTCATCTCTACTAATTCACGTAAGTATATACCAATTGTTTAGTATATAACTTGTATATATTGTTGTAATGCTTTATGCATCTATAGTTTAGTACTAACTACAAGCTAACATTTATATTATAGAATGGATTGTGACTCACTCAAAACTTCCTGCTTACAACAAACAGCATCCTAAAGATTTCCTATTCAACATTGCTTGGTCAACGGAAGAAGAGAAGACAACTAACATAACACTGAACCTGAGAAAGAGTGACGCTGTTGGTAGATATATACCTCTGTTTAGTACTGGAGAGGACGGTAAGCCTGTGCAGACAGATCTTATTAACATGAAGGTATGTAGAGAGATTTAACAAGCCTAAAAGCCGAACCAAAGGAGCCAAGTTTTTCGTAGTGAAAAAACAAACAGAGTTTTTTTTTGTGCTTCTATAAATTTGCTATCAAATAGTTTAAAAACAACTTTATGTTTCAGGCATAGATCAGTCAAGACTTATGCAACAACCATTAGTTGTCTATATATTTGTATATCTGAGTATATGTCTTACAGTACACAACGTTCTACAATGACATCAACGCACAAGCAACTGTATCTCTAACCAGCTTTGATGGTGAACCATTTTCTCTCGTAAGTTTTTTTTTTACTACTATTAACACAATGTTCTGTTCCTTTTGTGACATATCCCAGCAAGACGACCAATTTTGTCTGATTGCCTGCGCATGACATTTTTTAACAATGTTTTAAAAAGTCTACTGTCTTTTGTTACCAATTTTTCATTTCTCCCAAACCAGCCATTAATTACGTTTTTCGCTTCATACCTTTTTAATCTTGTTCCACTTTTTCTATCTCTGCATACCTTAGCAGTTAATGTAACATCAAGCAATAACCAGATTTTGAAATAGCAGCTTGTAAACGGTAATCAATGGCGCTAATAGCTAAACATACACCTGCAATTCTCGCACATGTTTTAATTCTAGTTTGATTTATTTTCAATGAACAGCTCCTATATTACTACTCATAGTTGATAAAGTACTGGCAATCAACAAAGAAAATCGCTAGCAGAAGTCAAAGTCATCCTTGCATGTCAACAATTGACAAAGGCTTGTCTTGCAAGCATTCTTAATTTGTTTGCTCGATTTGAATATAAAACATATTTGCTTATTTCCGCCATTTTGTAGGTTCAATAAAAAGACTTGAATCCCACTTTTCTATTGAAGTTGAGCAAGTATAAGTTGGCGGACTTTGATGTTTTGAGAAGTAGCTGAATAAAAAAATTTTGAGCCATCTTTAGCCTACTTCCCTGTGAATTGATACGTTTAATTTCCTTATATCATAAGTATAAGTTGGTTATAACATTATTTCTAAGAAATATTGACAAAAAATGCGAACATTGCCAGGGCGACGGAAGCAGAAAAAGTAGGAAAAGAAGAAACTAGTACGAATAGTATTTAAGTTTTAGCAATTTTTGCTACTTCGAATAACTGAATAAAACACATGGTTCATGCTTGCATAGTTTATCATGGTTTTAGAATTGTCGGAAAAGTTATACAAATGTACGAAAGTTTACCAACGATTTCATCAGCGGAATTTACTCCATCCCTAATTTGACATAACTAAGCATGAAAATGAGCCAAAAACTATTCCCTAATTTGTAACCGCATTAGCGAAAGCAAGTTAATTCCTTGTTTAGCTATCAGCATTTCCCAACCCCGGCTTTAACAATGTTAAATCTAGCTTTTATGTTTTATTGTGTAAAACTACTATTATGATTGGGCTTGATTATTATAAGATAGTTATATATAACTTTTGACCTTTAGAACCAGTTAGAATAAGATACTTCTGTTACAGAAAGGAAGTTTCTTGTATGGAACAGATAAATATGACATAGAGCCATATCATTCAAGTGTTCATAAACGTAGCCTCGGAGCAGTGAAAGGAGACCATATTCTTAGTATACGCCCCCATGTATCAGCAGACCAGAAAATGGATTATAAAAGTAAAAGAGTAGCCTTTATAGAAGCTTATTAATTTATATCTTGGGCCTGTTTGCATCTGCTGAATTATAGCGATTGTTTCAACAATTGAGTATTTCCACACATGCGGTTATGTTAAAATGATAAAGCCGTCTGACATCTGCTCCCATAATACTACTACTAATATGCACTAGTGTGTTTTGATGGGAATGAAAATCAGTCAAGAATTTTTCATCCAATCAACCGTATATTTTCTCATAATATAAATGTTTCCAATAAAATTATTTCACAATCATCATTATCACTGCAAAGATGATCGTCTGCAGGAAGATCTCATTTTTTTTGCAAATAATTGTATATTTAACGGTGACCTTGACAAAACCACTTGAAACATTGGTCTACATCATAAACAGAAATTTTGGTCGTATTTCAAGAATATGGAAAGTAGATGATGTGAAAGAGTAAAGACCTTTTGATATTGTCGATTGGCAAAAGTTGATTGATTCATATGGTAGATTTATGTACACAAGGTTTTAAATGGACTCCTTACTGTAAATGTATGGGATTTCACGTCATACATATTTGCACAACAATACTTCTAGTGCCAGATGAAGAGAGTGAAGAGTATGCCGGATTACAGCGTTCTTGGGCTAGATATGATAAGTTACAGCGTTCCTGGGCTAAATATAAGAAATTAGAGCAGAGGAAGAGTAAAGGTAAAAGGAAGAGAAAGAAAAGACAGACTCTAGCAGACACGACATACATAGTACAACTTTATATCATTGTAGATGTCTATGCATACAATACGTGAGTTTGCTTTGGTATATTATGTTGAACAGTGATGTTCGTGATAACATCGTTAAAATCTAGATTATAATCAAAGCCAATAACGAAAAATGTGCAGCCTGTGAAAGTTTACAAACAGAGGGGAAACCCAAATTAATTACAGGGAATTCCAGATTTTGTCCATTGTTTTATACAAGCCCGCAATATTTATTTTTTGGGTTTCCCCCAATAATAAAAATTTTGCTCAGATTTTCTCTATTATGGATACAAATAACTTGTATGGTAGATTATAGTTAGCTTTGATATCTTCACTTGGTTATAATTGAAACTCAAATCTCCATTAAATCACTCCTAATATTGATGATTACTTAAAAAAAATCATGCTTTGACTAGGTATATTCGCGACCTGGATCGAGCCGTACAATAAAGTTAATAAGTAATATTTTTGCAATTTATTTAATACGAATGGGTCATTAGCAATATTATTAATGGATCACAAAATACCATCGCCACGAGCAAAAAATATCAATTTGCGAGGCATACTCATAGGCCGCAAACACCACCGATCCATAACATAAAAATTAATAGATACCCACTTGGGTGACGCTTTTTTCAACGCAGTTCAGTCTCAGCACCAATTATTATTATTTTATTGTTATATATTATTAATTGTTATATATGCTGTTTATTAGTATCAATCATTATGATTTCCATGCACAATATTGATATATTGGAAATAGATTGATCACAATATCGAAACACACATTTTTCTAAAACAATAAAGATAAACATTATAGATAATCAAGGGTGAATTGCTTTGAAATAAACATTGCCAACCGGACAGTAAAAAGCTGTTTATTCTTTGACTCGCTACCGCTATCTGCTACTTACTGATGCATCATGCTGTTAGTATCAATGAGGAATCAACGGCACAATAACCTTCACTGATGAATTGCTTACACATATGAAAATAATTATACTCGCTACAATGCACATTGGAATTTTATGCCCTCACATCTGATCTGGATCAATGGATATTATTTTTTATTATTTTAAAATGAAAATTAAACGCTTGGATTGATGCGTTCTTCGCCAACTGATGTGGTTCCCAAATATGACTAATGGCAAACGTTTATCGATCCAGGTCGCGAATACACCTATTTTGTGAATTCTTATATGAAATTTATAGTTAATTTTTTATGTGTAAATAACGACGTAAGTGTACATTTCAACTGATACATATTTTATCATAGACTGAAAGACTTGTATACTCGTATTGGTTGGGCTGGAGATACTAGCGACTTTATAGCCTTTTATATTGGACACCAGGCTAGTGAGGTGAGGGACATGTACATATTACCCAAACATCACATCATGTATGGTTTTGTACTAACTGTATAAGTCGATGATTGAAACAAACTCATGTAGCAGAGCTGCCCAAACAGGGAAAAATTAAAAAGTTTCTTCTCCACCAGAGGCCATAATCTACCTGTGCCGGGAGTCAATACTTGGAGGGTAGTGTTCTGGAGGCAGTATTTTTATATTAGACAATATTTATCTAATATATATGTGATGTAACAGAAATGTTTATATCTGTAATAATAATTGAAACTACTAACTTGTTTTTGCAAAGGACATATACAGAAATTGCACAGTTATATACTTAAGTAAATAATTAATGAATGGAAGCTATGGTTATGCCTGTTTGATAAATATCTTCAATGCGGTATTGTAGTTCTCATCTTTCAATGGAAGACATGACGTTTTTTTTTCCGTCACCACCATGTCAATAACAATGACTGTAGCTTAAACACAGAGTACTCTCAAAAATTAATCTAAATGTTCTGGATTGATAGATCATCTGTATTTGGTTCTGATGCCATTCAATTTGAGAAACATAGATTAAGATTGGTATGTGGAATCAAAGAGGGTCAATAGCTTTCTCACAAAGCCAGTTGTTACTGAATACACCTCAACAGGAGAAAGCCCTGACTACAATAAAACAGGTTTTGTTATCTTCAAATCTGCAGCATTTACTTGGTGGTCGCAAAACTCTAATTGAACTTTGCGTGCTTTCATTCTGAGAAATTGCTCCTTCAGATGATCTTCTTACTCCCGATTCATTGAAGCATTCAAGAGCTTGCTCTCAAATTGAATAACGGCATCAATGCTTTTAAGCTGCTTGAACTGACATGGGAGCTCAGTCCTACTTTGGCAGTGAATTAATGAAATCCTTAAATAATATTGTAAACATTGATGGCAGAGTTCCAGTTTTGGATAAATCCCTTAAGACATGGTAAGAAGTAATGCTCTTTTAAACAATATGAAACAAATTTGCAACTATGATTTGAATGACTTGGTTGATACCCACATCTTCAACACAAATTTGTCATATCTTTGCCTCTCCAGGTTTAGATTATTTAGACAGCTTTGAAGCTACCATCAATTTTAGTTCAGAAAATCCATTGATGAATTATACGGAAGAAAGTCTAACAGGGGAGATTACGATTCTGTCATTTTCCGAAACATTCCATGAGTTCGTCATATCATGGCCTGTACACCAGCTGTCGAAACTGAGACATTGCTCTTGGAATCCAGCTGTAGATCTGTCATAGCTTGCATTAATGCCTCCAAAGACTGCCAACTCTATTCTCTTGTCTTGCATTTAAATGACGTTGAGGAAGGCGTCTTTGAATGAGTGTCTACTGAAAGATGCTAACATTAACAACCAGCTGTGCCACATTTTTAAGCCAGTTGACTCGAGACTTTCTTCCAACCGTTTTTTTTTATTCAGGGCGAGGAGGCTACAATTTCAATAGCTGGGGGCCGCTTTTGTCAGTTTGGGCAGGCCTGCTATGCAGGAATGAGTTTTGACCCCTCCTGGAGTTAACCTTCGCATATCTTTGTTTAATGATAATGCTAGATGAAAAAAAGCTCTGGCTACCATTCCCACAAATATAGACATTCGTTCCCAGAGCCATATAAAACATAGTTTCATGGTTCACTCCAGTAAATGTCAATTTGAAAAAATAATGAATTTTTGTATGTTTGTGGAGCAAAAATCAGTTTTGTGATAGGAGCAGAAATCTGTAAAAAGTGAGTGTCCAGTAAGAAAAATATAAAAAAAAATGTTAAAAACTTATCGAAGTAGATCGGCGTAAAAAAGTTGAGAAAAACTTTAGAATCTTTACATACTTGTTTGGTTGATGTTATTTGCTATAGAGATATGAGTGAGTTTTGTTAAAAATATGTCAATTTGTAGAGACGTGATTGTTATGTAAGCAGAATGTGGAGATATTGTAAAAAGTCTTTATAATGAATATGTAAAAGTGTATTTTGTTATACATTGTTTGTATAGTATGCAGTCAATGTAGCTTTTCTGACATGTGCAATTATCTATTCTTCTGCATACTGCTGTCTATTCTTCTGCACACTACTGTCTATTCTTCTGCACACTGCTATTTACTCTTCAGCACACTACTGTCCATTCTTCTACACACTGCTGTCCATTCTTCTGCACACTATTATCTATTCTTTTACACACTATTGCCTATTCTTCTGTACATTCTGTCTATTCTTCTACACACTACTGTCTATTCTTCTACATACCACTGTCCATTCTTCTGCATACTACTGTCCATTCTTCAGCACACTACTGTCTATTCTTCTACACACTACTGTCTATTCTTCTGCACACTACTATCTATTCTTCTGCACACAATTATCTATTCTTCTGCATACTACTGTCTATTCTTCTACACACTACTGTCCATTCTTTTGCACACTACTATCTATTCTTTTACACACTACTATCTATTCTTCTGCACACAATTATCTATTCTTCTGCATACTACTGTCTATTCTTCTGTACATTCTGTCTATTCTTCTACACACTACTGTCTATTCTTCTACATACTACTATCTATTCTTCTACACACTACTGTCTATTCTTCTACATACTACTATCTATTCTTCTGCACACTACTGTCTATTCTTCTGCACACTATTGTCTATTCTTCTGCACACTACTATCTATTCTTCTACACACTACTATCTATTCTTTTACATACTACTGTCTATTCTTCTGCACACTGCTGTCTATTATTCTATGACTACAATTCATTGGTCCCTAACTGATTAAAACAAGCACACGTTTCTTTTCTCTTCCGACGGAAAGAGTATTAGATTGTAATTGTGATCGCATGCATTGTACCATCTGGCAAATCCTGCAGATGTCTCTCATTGCCATTTCACATTTGAAACTTGCATCCTAAACAAGCATTGACTTCATATACAATGTTTGTATACTAATCGTATTTTTATTGTCTGAAACCACAGATTACAATTTCATGTCTGCAGCTTGCGAATTCTAGCCAAATGACAAATGGCACATAATGGTAAAGTACACCAGTAAACCATGGAACTAAGTTTTGATGTGACAACTTCTTAGAGGTTCTCTTTTCCTGCTGCAGTGTCTTTCAGTAGAACTAAGACTTAAAGAGCTAATTGATCATATTTCATTTTAAACAAAGGTGATGTAACTTTGATCATAAAAATTTTCGTATAAGTTACTATAATACTCACAATCCGAAAATGAGGTAGTCATCAATTAATGGAAGTTAGAATAAACCAAGTTTCAGCTGATGCAACGAGCTTTTGTGGCCGATGACTTTCTGGCAAGCTTGTAAATCAGGACTGAGTGGGCATATAAGGTTGCCCAATACATATATTTGCAGCTTAAAACTTGGATGTTCAGAAAACCAATAAATATTGTTCAATAATGTCACGCTTTAAGCGTTATATCCACCAAGAGTTTATTAAACTTTAGTAGGTTTGACTTATACAATATCTGAAGCGACTGTGTTTTAGTGTAAAAGTATTAAACAGCTACAACAAGTAAAGATTTAATGGCAGCAAGAATAACTGATGTAATGGAGAAAAAGAACGCTGTTATAATTAATGATGAAAAATTGGTTGTTTGGAAAACATTGTAAATCATGGTATAATAACATGGTTTCAGATTTACAAGTTTGCAAGTTATAGTTTCACAGAAAACTAGTTTATCAGTTAGTTAAAGAGTTACAAACTTATAATAGGTAGTTCACAAGTTATAAGTTTAAAATTGACTATTTTGGAAACTTTAATACTTAAAAATGGTGAGTTTAATGGTTGTAAGTTTGTAAGTCACTAGTTTTAAAAAATTGACCATTTTGGACATTATTAGTAAACAGACTACGAAGTAGCAATTTAAGAATTTGTAAGTTTACAACCTGGCATCTTTTGCTGCAAAGTAAAATTTTACCAACTTATGAGTTTCATGTTTACAGTTTGTAGTTCACAATTTTACAATTTTGGATTTATCATGAGCTTGAGACTTCCATTTCGCTTCATTCATGCTAACCACACACTCATTTTTTTCTGTTCCTTTTCCTACTTGATCAACTCAAGTGAGCAGCAATCGAGTTCAATCCTCGATGTTTGAGTGTCATTTAATTATTTTTTATTTAAGCGTCATTTTTTGTGAAATAAAGTATTTTAAAGGATTTATCCGTGTCCTTCACTGAACAGCTACTAGAGAGAGTACTGGGTAGTAATAGGAGGCAAGTGATAAGCTAGTTATACTACTAAGCACTGTCAACACAAAGTAACAGCTGTGCCGAGCTTCTCAGGGCTATACTGAACTTTACCAAGTTACACTGAATCAAATCTTTGTCTGAGCAGCACTACTGCAAATAGTGTTAGTTGCTCAATCGAATATTGGTGTTATTGAGTAACACAAGGTTTTGCCGGATTCGGTAAAACACAGAATTCATGCTCACATTTTCGCACAACAAAATGTCGTCAAAAATATATGTTCTTCTATAAATTTTTAAAACTTTTTAATATTTTGCCCTCATAAGGCTCACATTTATTGTAATAGGCATATCTTAAACAAACCTTATTCACATTCAAATAAAAAATAATGCCAAACTAACAAGTTTGTAAACATTGTAAGAATTTCAACATTTTTTTTTCGGCGATCTGCTCCTATTACACTACTATCCCAAAAATGGTGGTACGTATGTTGCCAGGAATGAGTGTCACAACTTTTTGTAATGAAGGACAAAAATTTATTTTATTTGGCAAGATTGAAATTTATGTCAGCTTTGACTGCATTCACTCCTGCAGACATTAAACTTCAATAATCGATGAATTATCTAGTTTTGTTTTGTAGATCGATGCGAGATATCGTGGCATTAACTCTTTCATTTCTCCTGTCTTAGCAGGCTGGACTATTGGAACTAAACTTTCCTACCTCCATATTGCTCAAGTTAGTTTTAGCATTTTACCACTTGAGAAAACCTGGCATTAGCATACTCATGATATGACATTCCTAGCGGGCCTTAGAGAATGACTCACCCGTTCAGTGACACTTGTCATTTGGAAAAACAAATTTAAAATTCATCCACCAACAAAACTTAAGCTTTCTATTACATTACTGCTTGAAATTTCAAGACATTTTTTAAATAGAAAACAAGTTTCAGGAATCGCAATCACTTTGTGTGGTTGCTAGCAATAATGCATAACAGCAAACTTGTAAAGATAGTGGTGGATTCGAATGATACAATGCCCAGTGCACGCATATTGTTGTCTGACGGATAACTTCAGTCAGACAGACCTCTCAAACTGATGGCGCCGGATATCATCACCACAGAAGAAGAGGTAAACACCCTGAACGGCTCTGTATTGACCCTTACCGACCCTGAAATGACCCTTACCGGCCCTGCAATGACCCTTACCGGCCCTGTATTGACCCTTACCGGCCCTGCAATGACCTTTACGGGCCCTGCAATGACCCTTACCAACCCTGTAATGACCCTTACCGGCCCTGCAATGACCCTTACCGACCTTGTATTGACCCTTACCGACCCTGCAATGACCCTTACCGGCCCTGCAATGACCCTTATCGGCCCTGCAATGACCCTTACTGGCTCTGCTATGACCCTTACCGACCCTGCAATGACGTTTACCGGCCCTGCAATGACCCTTACCGGCCATGTATTGACCCTTACAGGCCCTGCAATGACCTTTACGGGCCCTGCAATGACCCTTACCGACCCTGTAATGACCCTTACCGGCCCTGCAATGACCCTTACCGACCTTGTATTGACCCTTACCGACCCTGCAATAACCCTTACCGGCTCTGCAATGACCCTTACCGACCCTGCAATGACGTTTACCGGCCCTGCAATGACCCTTACTGGCCCTGCAATGACCCTTACCGACCCTGCAATGACGTTTACCGGCCCTGCAATGACCCTTACCGGCCCTGCAATCACCCTTACCGGCACTGCAATCACCCTTACTGGCCCTGCAATGACCCTTACCGGCCCTGCAATGACCCTTACCGGCCCTGCAATGACCCTTACCGGCCCTGCAATGACCCTTACCGGCCCTGCAATGACCCTTACCGGCTCTGCAATGCTACACTGGATCAATAACAAGAGGACCACCATAGCTAGAATGACTGAAATAGACCAAGTTAAAGGGGTTCAGATCCAGGACCTGACCTACCTTTATATATCACCAACCAGGGATATGAGGCTGCCTATGGCTGAGAACTATATTTTTAGTCTAGTGACTTTACCACTAGGCACAACATCTATTTAATCTTGTTCACTAATTTATGTATTGTTGCATGTATATTGTGTTGTTTGGATCATTTTACTTCCTGTGATGTTTATTGGTTATCACATGATAATTCAAGCAACTTCCTGCTACCGCCATATGAAATGGTGGTAAATGAGTAAAGCTGGAAATATGCAATGCCATCGGCTATAAAACAGACATATATATTGGTAAGCAGGTATATCTATTGGTAAACAGACATATATTTTGGTGAACAGACATATCTATTGGTAAACAGACATATCTATTGGTGAACAGACATATCTATTGGTAAGCAGACATATCTATTGGTAAACAGACATATCTATTGATAAACAGACATATCTATTGGTAAAAAAAAAGCAAAATAAATCAAGGCACCTGCTTGACTAATGTTTTCTGCCAGCTTGTTTTCCTCTAATCAAGTACTCTGGTTGTAAGCCCTGCTTTGAGAGCATGGTACTCGTACTGCATCTTTTACCTATCGATTACGCTAGTTAGCGTTTGCTAGCAGTCAAGCAGCCCATGAGCACAATAATTTTCAAGAACCAAAGTGGCTTAGTGATTTAATGCGCAGTTCTTCAATCCAAAGGGCATATGTCTGAACCCACTCCAGGGGGCACATGAATGAGTCAATTCCAGGGGGCACATGAATGAGTCAATTCCAGGGGGCATATGTATGAGCCAACTCCAGAGGGCACATATCTGAGCCTAGTCTAGGCAGCTCTCTCTTGCAATTGTCTTGCCTACCTGGCACAAAAACTGTGCAAATTCACAAAATAAACATGCTTGGCTATCTTTTGCGCTTCACTAGAGATATTGGGCAGATAATGTGCTAGAAAGTTCCGTCGTAGGTATAATATTTTAGAAAAGCTCTCTAATTATGTACAGTTTTATTATGGAAGGACCGTGTTAGTGAACACTTGATGGTGGTTCTTTAGTGCAGATTAGTCTCAATTGGCTAGCAATAGTGTTTTAACTTTTCATAAATTCAGGTCAACTCGACCTCAGAGTTGTTATAAATCAACCACCATTACCGGATTTAGCAATGGCAACAAACAATGGTAAATCATAATTATAAGAAAAAAAACAGTACAAGCAATTACTGGCACAACAAGTTATCAACTGTCTAAACATTATATAAGATCAAAATGGTGCTGCACTGGCTCTTGGGAAGAAGATGTACTGTGAACCTCTTACTAGTAGCTTTCTTGAAGCACTAGTTAATTTTTTTACCTTCCAAATTTCCTTTAGTACAACTTTAAATACTTGTATCAATTACGACTCCTTTGAGTTATGAACTGGGAGGAAGGGGATACCAGATTGCAAGTGCAGGGAGGTATCTACTACTTTGACTGATTATGAGGGAAACCGGAGTGTTTCAGTAGAGGCAGCAAATAAGCAGTGAAAATATACTGAAAGAAAGGGGTGGCGGAGATGCTGGAAGGGGGTGGAGGGGACAGGGGAGAATGTGAAGTGAAGAGAAGGGGTAATAGAGAAGGACAAGGTGGTTGGAGGCTGGTAAAGTGAAATCAACTACAATATCATTAGTACTAGCTGATGATGGTTATATCACAACAGCGATTGCAGACTGCTCGTGCAAATACTTTACCCACCCCCCTCCATGTATAAAACCCCGGACAGCTACAGTTCAACGGTGACCAATTTAAAATCGCTTTCTCTGAAGATTTATTAACCAATGAGCTTGAGCGTGCTACAATACATTTTTTTTCAAATAACAACATTTTTTTTGTATCAAGAATAAAGTTACTGAATATATTACTTTCTCATTGCAACTAAAATCATAAGCAGTAGCAGTAGGGAATTGGACTACTAAATACAATACAAAACCATTGTTATTTAATCAAAAGTCAAATTTTCTACAATAGTAGACATCAAAAAGGCAAAATCTGAGAGAGAATGTTACAACAGGAATGATAGCTGTGTTCAACCACTTTGTAATTTATTGGTTGCATACTCGATAACTTGCTCTATTAAAAACATGTAATAGAGTTACTGAAGTCAAATATTTACACTAAGTTCAATTTTGCTACTAGTTTAATTCAGAGATAAACGTGGACATAGTTTATATGCACATCGGTCAACTTGATAACACTAGCGCTTAAAGATGTTAGTACATTGGTATCGTATTAAATGCTTAACTAGGTTCATCTGCTGTTATGGACCAACCTTTCATATGTTTATATTAAGAGACAGCTATTGCTTCAAACTCAAAAAGTTGCCACTGTTGCCACCCTAAGAACTGACACCCATAAACTTTCATGTTTAAAATTAAGAAGTTGTGTCTATCAAACAAACCAGCGCTTGGATCAGTACATGCTGTACCATAAATTTCGTGAAACCAAAAAATGTGAACTTGAGTCTAACAAAGCTTGTTTTCCCTTATTAACTAGACAACTGCACAGTCATCTTGGACACACCCACCATCAAATCAAGACAAACTATGGTTAAATACAGATAATGCAATAGAAAAAGTGAATGCATGGGTGAACACAAACGATAACATACCTGCTGATGCTGACCATGTCATGCTTCTTACAAGGTAAAAGAAAACATTGCAACCAACTTTTGCTTTTTTGTGAACTTTCAATATATCCAGTTTGGGTTGGCAAGCTAAACAGATTTTTTTGATGGAGCAACTTGACAGCGAAGTAAATTAACTACATTAACAACTTCTTTTTAGTGAGCTGCAGTTGAAAAACTATGGGATCGCCAACCATGTATTAATACCACAAATTTTTGTAAAATAATATTTTTCTTCAAACTGGTTGTGCAACCTTACATAGCTTTTTTAATTGGGTTCATAATTTTGCCTCAGATTATCTTTGCCAATTTTCAATTTGAGCTATAAAATTATTAAACTTGCCTTGTATCACCTTAGCTAGTCTCATTAAATTACTATTTATGTCCTATTTTATTTTTTATCTACTTAACGCCATTCATGCCTCAGTGACTGTAATCATGTAACATAATCATAGCAGTAACTGTAGTGGCAACAATGAGTCTCTGACAATAAAAGTCAACTATGCATCAAATGTTCTTGCTTGACCTACATATTATTAAGATCTGCTCCCAACATACTACTAACAGAACTAATGATAAAATTGCTGAAATGTTGAAATTATTGAGTCATCTTTGGTTTTTAAAAGTTTTGGTGCAAACTAGGAAGTACCTACAAACTAAAGATTGCGTAAGTTTATGCATTTAACTTTCCCGTGTTTTTTAGTCTGGATTTGTATCAACATAGTTCACTTTCTACAGTTGGATTTGCCTATGTGGGTGGAATTTGTGGAAGGTACAAAGTATCCATCAATGAACTGAAAGATAGTACAGTATACGCTCATGAATTAGGTCACAAGTTAGTAATATTATGTATACTTATACATCTATATGCTCCTACGAGTAGTAATATATGAGCAGATCTCCCTACCAAGTGTTTTTTTGTGGATTAGATCTTGGAGTTTAGGCAATGGGTTACGGCGTTGGATGAATTCGCCGAGTTTATATTGTATTTTACTTGAGGGGTACTTGAGTGGCATTTGAATGGCATTTAAGTGGCATTCGAGTTTTGATTATTTTTTTACTTGATTTGAACTCATATGGCAACTAGATTTTGAATGTATGGCATTTAAGTTTTGATAACTCGAACTCATATGGCATCTTGAGAGAAAGGAGAGAGGAAAAGAGGAGAGAGGAGATACATCTACATTGAATAAATACATTGATTAAAAATGAAACAATATGTGAATATATACATTTATTGTATAATAAGTAGGGATACATAAAGAGAACATATTAAATATTGTAAGCTTGAAATAGTTCCAATATCATTTCAAATGAAAAAATGGATGATGAGAGATTTTCATCCGTTTGTATGTATCTACATATATCTGATTGAAAATGATATAATAATTCAGTAGTCCATTGTATTGAAATCAATTTTTGAGTGAGCTCTTTATTCCACACTTTTCTTTGAATTTTCTTTAAGTAATCATTAATACTGACAGTTTTTGACATTTTTACAACTGTTTGAAAATTGTTTTTAGTCATAAGCTTAAATATTTCTACTGAATTGTCAACGTATTTATGTGTAGTGTATGGTCGGTATTGTATCGGTGAAAGTTCTCCATGTAAAGAAGCTACAGTTAGCAAATGCTGTGTCATACATAATAATATAGCTTGTAATGTCAAGCGATATCCAATCTTTTCCTGTACTTCAACATTTTCTTTAATATAGCTATGATATATCTTTGGAAGGTAGTCTTTGATTGTGTATCTTTTTGAACTCATAATGAACTAAAATAAAATGTTAAGTATTAGTATATGATGATTAAACAGTGTTGTAAAATAATTACATTTTAACTTTTATTAAGTAATTTTTCTATTAATTCTTACCTTATCACCAAGAAATCAGCTGTAGTAGTTGATGAAATCAGTTGTAGCAGTTGATGAATCAGTTGTAGTAGTTGATGAAATCAGCTGTAGTAGTCGATGTTTTATTGCTGGAGAGAATGATTTCTATGCAGAGAGAGCTGTTCTTATATAGTATAAGCCACTCCTACTCATTTAGCTTATAGCCATTAAAAACACTCACGCGAAAACTCTATCAGAATAGTGTTATTCGCGTGAAATATCCCTGTTTTATTCGCGTGAAAATAAAAAATTTCATTCCCGCGAAAGCAACGGTTTCCATTCGCGTGAAAATGAAGTATATATTCCCGCGAAAGCATTGGTTTGTATTCGCGTGAAAATAAAATTTTTATTCCCGCGAAAGCAATGGTTTCCATTCGCGTGAAAATAAAATTATTTATTCCCGCGAAAACATTGGTTTGTATTCGCGTGAAAATAAAATGTTTATTCCCGCGAAAGCATTGGTTTGTATTCGCGTGAAAATAAATTATTTATTCCCGCGAAAACATTGGTTTGTATTCGCGTGAAAATGAAATGTTTATTCCCGCGAAAGCATTGGTTTGTATTCGCGTGAAAATAAATTATTTATTCCCGCGAAAACATTGGTTTGTATTCGCGTGAAAATAAATTATTTATTCCCGCGAAAACATTGGTTTATACTCGCGTGAAAATAAAATGTTTGTTCCCGCGAAAGCAACGGTTTCCATTGGTGTGAAAATAATTTATTTATTCCCGCGAAAACATTGGTTTGTATTCGCGTGAAAATAAAATGTTTATTCCCGCGAAAACATTGGTTTCTATTCGTGTGAAAATAAAATGTTTATTCCCGCGAAAGCAACGGTTTCCATTCGCGTGAAAATAAATTATTTATTCCCGCGAAAACATTGGTTTCTATTCGCGTGAAAATAAAATGTTTATTCCCGCGAAAGCAACGGTTTCCATTCGCGTGAAAATAAATTATTTATTCCCGCGAAAACATTGGTTTGTATTCGCGTGAAAATAAAATATTTATTCCCGCGAAAGCAACGGTTTGTATTCGCGTGAAAATAAAGTATTCATTCCCGCGAAAGCAACAGTTTCCATTCGTGTGAAAATTAAATGTTTATTCCCGCGAAAGCATTGGTTTGTATTCGCGTGAAAATAAAATATTTATTCCCGCGAAAGCAACGGTTTGTATTCGCGTGAAAATAAAGTATTCATTCCCGCGAAAGCAACAGTTTCCATTCGCGTGAAAATTAAATGTTTATTCCCGCGAAAGCATTGGTTTGTATTCGCGTGAAAATAAAATATTTATTCCCGCGAAAGCATTGGGTTGTATTCGCGTGAAAAAATGTAGATTCATAGGATTTAATCAGTGCAACTTTACCTATTTAAGAGCCACTGTTTTCACACAGAAAGCATCCAGTTCTACAACGACTAGCGGAGAAGCAACATCTACTAAATCTTTCATTGCAACAACTAGGAGCTCATCTTCTTTATAAAGGTAAGAGTAAAAATATTTATTTTTTGTTAGCTAACGCTACTAGGTTTATGACCTTTATGATCTTTTAAAATTAATTACGAAAAATTAAACAAAATGTTTTGTTTTTTTTAGAATGAATACTCAAGACGAAGGAAGTCAACCGATGAATGAAGAAGCAGGATCCCAGCAAACCCTTTCCCCATCACCTTCTCCTATCTTTGATATGGCAGAAAGTCAATTGGTGGTTGATGAACCAGAATCCCAACAAGATTTTACTTCATTCACATCTCCTACTAACAAGCTGTCTTCAAAAAGAACATCGATGAGGAAACGATCTTTTATTGATTTGACAAAAGATGAGAATGAAACTGGCTCGAAGTGCAAAAAACTAGTTTTGACGGATGTTGGAGATGAAACGCTTTTTCGTCACACCAGAATACCCTTTCAAGATGCTGGAAGTAATGAACTAACCACTCTCACCTACAAGAGCGCTGGGTTAATAAACTCTCTCTCTCCAGATAGTCTAGAAAAACTTGAAGAATCCATGGAAATCCGAGAACTACCAGTACCAACAGTTATGGAGGTGTTGTCTGTTGAATTTCGTGATGAATCAAAGTGCACCATGATTTACAACTACCGAAAGAATAAGAAGATAACTCGGGTGAAGAGTGATGTTTCAACCGAAATAGGACTGCTTGTTAATAAAGCTAAGCAAACACGTCCAATTGTTTTAATTTATATGGGAGAAGGAAAGACAGGAGATGCGATTTTTCGTACTGCTGAATCTCATGGATGTAATCGAAAGATCAACGATCCATTCAACTCATTGTATGGCAAGAGTTTGAGACAAATACAGGCTTATTTCAGTGTTGCTCACCTACACGATTTTCCGACAGGAAGTGTTATAGCTTATGAGAATCCTGGAATGCTAAGAAAATGTGATACTCGTTGGAACAAGACTGCTGATGTTATAGTGGCTAATTACAGATGTATGGTGAAAGGAGAGCTATTGATTGGAGATCTTAGCATCCCTGCTCAAATAGCTTCATCTGTGGTGGCGGAAAAAAGTGGTGTAATCGTATTCAGAGGACTGAAACAAAATACGAACAACATGATTTCCTACGACATCATTCTACTCTCAGCTCTTCAAGCTTTCATTCAAGTCTCAGAACTGTTTGATACTTCGCTGCAGCACACCTGTCTCTCCTACTTTGATGAAAATGAAAAAGAGAATTGTCCAGAACAGCATATCAGAGTCTTAATCGATAACACAAAGGATGTGACTCGTCTTCTATGATGGTAAGTTTCATATCTATTTAAAGAAAGATCTGAAGTATTTTTGTAAAATTAATTCATATAACTATGTATGATAGAGTCATTAGTTACTATGTCTTTTAGATATAACTAAAGAGCGTTCCTGAGGAAGAAAATGAGAAGATCTTATTTACTTCTTGCTTGAAACATTACAAAATAATAGTTTTTATAGGTTCTGTAGTGTTTAGCACAAATAATGAGATAAGTTGTATTTTATTCATTATATTTGTTATATCAAATAAAAATCAATTATAATAATTTATTTTAACAATTTACTTAGTAAATTAGTTCCTTGTATATGTACACCATCTATTCCTTCTACTGTATTATCTTCTATGAACTCGAAGTTAGGATAGGTCTGTATGATAAATCTCCGTATTGAGTGATCTCTCATCTCACTATCTCCTATGTCTCGTAAACTTCTAACAATTTCATCCATACTCCATCCTCTACTTCTCAGTAAACAAAAGTATACACAATAGTCGCCACATACAGTTGACAAAAAATTTTGTAGTTGTGTTTCATTACTTCGTATTGTTTCATATCCTCCATGAATACTTAGTATTTCATTTACATCCGGATAAAAGGAAACAGAACGTCCAAACGAGTCAAAAAAATCCACCTCTGAATCATTAGCGTACACAGCCAACCAATGCTCTCCGGGTTGATGAGAATAATGGGTGTTGAATACGAAACATCCTGTTGGAAAATTGCAAATTTGCTTCCAAAACTGTTCTCTAGCTCCAACATGAAACCCTACGCTTTGACATAAAACGTCTGAAGATAAGATCGAACGAATTTGTATGGTATTCATCTGTAACTTTCTGTTTAAAGCACTGCGTCACCTCCGATAGTTAATTGAAGAATGCTATCCATCTCCAACACACCGTCTTTTACAAAGTATGCTACCAGGGATAATCCATCCGTCGTGTTAGCGCTAAAACGAATTTCCACACTTGTTGTGACATTTTTCATAGAGTGAAAACCTTCTTTAAGAAAATCACCAGTCAAATCAAATCCATAAAGTGTAGTACCATCAAGGTATTGTTCTTTCGTAATACCGAGACTATCACCTTCAAGCAAAGTTCCGGTAGCGTGTAGAAACTGATGATATTCTCTTCCAAAAACTCCTCTAGCATAATTTGGTTCAAATCTCCTTCCAATTGGACAATCACCAACTCTCAATACAATACTATCAACACTAGCATGCTGCATTCTATATGGATTCAAGGCGAAACGTCCGTTCATTGCGTTGTGATTAACTAAACCTAAATAAATTTGTTTAGGTTTTTGTTTGTTTTCTTCCAAAGTGATGTCGATCTGCGCAACACCAGCACGAATTCCATATAGTTTTATCCGTTTTCGATCAACAGGATAAATGTAGTTGTGACCTTCCAATGCCAAGCTGAGTTGGGAGTTTTGTATTGTAGGATTCACCTTAACTTTACAAAGATGAAGTTCAAATTTATCAATTCTAATCTTTGCCCCTCCTGCAGGCGTCTCATTCGCAGCAAACAAAGCTAGTTTGCCAGAGGCACGCTCAAACTCCAGCTGCATAGTAGGACCTGGTATTATTAGTTTTTTCTGCTGAAATAATGCGAGATGAGGTTTTCCAGTTAATTCTATTGTCTTTCCACCTATGATTAGAGCTCTCCTCTTTTTCTTATCAGCGGTTTTGTGATCAGTAGCGTCTTTGCTAGTTGAATCATCATACAACCATCCTTCCATCTTACCTTGATATTTCTTTCTTTCTGCACTGTTTTCGAGTAGTTGTGAAAAGTAGGAGCGTAAACCGTAGTTGTTAGCGTATTCAACGGTGGTTCCTTCTATCGACATTTTCAACTCACTGAATAATGCATGCATTGAATCCCCCATCCACACAACTGCATCATCATCATTACCTGAAATATTGGTTCCATCATCTTGAACAACCGTGGCTTCAACTTGCAGAAACGAGTTGTAAAGATCTGTGTAATGTTCAGTGCTCCCTGACAAGGTTAACTCAATACTACCATAAGGATCTAACCTATCAGGTCTGATGACAACATATTCCGATCTTTCTACCGATATGTTTGTTGGTTCCGTAGCAAATACATCCAACGTTGGATTTATGTTGTAGGAAGAACCTTCCAACTTATTACCTGTTGTTCCATTTAGGCTAGCCATCTTTTGCGAGTGATGAATGCTTGAAGCGTTACCGCTTAATGAATATAGATATCAAGCTCAGCTGTCTTTATACCGGATTCTACTGCTATTAAAATATACCACGATTACCAACACCTCTCCTCTTCTTTCCACCTCTTGTTTTTCTCCTTTTCATTCTATCTGGACGGACTGCATTGAGCACATCTCCCCCCAGATCATTCAACTCTGCCAATCCCCTCTTCTTTGCTGACGCTGCAAAACTTTGACCATCGATGACATCACGCGCTACATTTCCACCTACAGACAATGCTCTTTTCCCCAAACTAATTGCTCCTCTTTTCAGCATTGGTGCTGCAGATTTAAGTAAACTTGAAAAAATACTACCAAGTCCATTTCCTCTCATATTAGGCATCACTCGTCGTCCGCTATACACTCCAATTCCATTTCCAGCTTGCATCTTGTAGTACTCATCAAAAAAATCTTTTGAATCCTCAGGGGTGTATCGTACCAAACTCATTATAATTCTTTCTCTCTATAGTGAACCGTCAACACAACCTTTCCACCATCAAATGGTATTCGTTGACCGTCGTCACTCGTTATAAGTACTTTAATCATATCACTATTTAGTGATGAAGCGTCAACATAGTGAGGATTTTTAAATTCTTGATACACAACACTATTCTTCTTTCCTTGAACTGGAACTACTCTCAATAAAGGTACATTCGTATCTCCTACCATTCTATTATCAACAATGTTGGAATAAACATACAGGGATGTTAAACCGGAATTTATATCAGGAGGTGTGATATTATTGTATCTACCACGAGGGTATGTAGTTTGTGATTCAAATCCAAAAATATATGCTATATCTTTGGAAAAGCTTATGGCAGTATCAGGATCACTGTTAGTTAGTAAAGCAGTGTTGGTGATCTTGTTGTAGGAGATGGCGAATTTCTTGTCTAAATCCATTTCATTCATTCTCTTTCGTATAATCTCCTCCAACTCCTCTATACTATCATATCTTCCATTACCGATTAGGATGAAGGACTTTTCGCTTTTACCGGAGACATTAGTCTTTTCTAGATATATTTTCCCTTCGGTAACATTTTTCCAATTATTAGAATAAGTCATATCTAGCAGAGCTACCTCCCATTTACCACCATTGATAACCAAATATTTATACAGTCTCACTGTAAATTCGGAATTGTTATTATCAGGAAACTCTTCACCACTAGAGTTTGAGGGTAAAGTTATCAGCATCGACATTTTCCCAACGTATGATGATTATATCAAGCGTTCTTTCCTTATAAACTATTCATCTACCCACTCGTTGAACTTTTCTCCGTATCCTAACCACTTAACCAGAATCTGTCTTTTACCTCTTTTCATTCTTCTTCCCAATATCTTTTCAATTCTGAAAATCGTGGGTTTTTTTACTTTTTGCAACTCTTTTTCGTAAAAGGTGCCATCAATCATCTCCTCAGCTAAATCTTTTACCCTATATACAACAGGTTTTTCATCAATAAGTACATCAGTGATTATAAAAATCTCAATCGTCCAATTCGGAGTGTATCCTCTTTCAAACGCTCCTCTTGCCTTACTTATTCTCACATAATCCCCAACCTTTAGTTTTGCTTCTTGAGTTAAACTATGTTCACCTCCTTCATACACACGATTCCATACGAGTTCTTGATTTTGAAAATTCACATCATTTGGTCTCATACCTATAGCACCATGAATTGTGTTGTTGTATGCATTAACCATTTCTGGTAAAGCATCAATGTATCTATCATCATCTTTATATGTCAAATATCTATATATCTTCTCTTTTAAAGTTCTGTTAAAACGCTCCACCATTGATGCCTTTATCGTTTCATTTTCGGTTGTAAAGCGCTTGATCTTTTTTTCCGCTAGCAGAGTCTTGACATTGACGTTGTCAAACTCTTTACCTTTATCAGATTGTAAAGCTTTATAATTTTCCCCTTCTAGTATTCTTCTCAATCCTCTTGCTACTACCGGTCCTGATTTGTTGATGAGCGGCACAGCCCAACCTTTTCTAGATAAAGAATCAATAGCAGTTAGTAAAAATGCTGTATTATTATTTTCATCTCTTCGAGATCGAACATCCATCAAATCTACCTGTAGCTGCTCCCCTATTCCAGCTACAATTGTAGGACGACGCTTAAACTTGGTTACAACTTTTTTATGTAACGTGTAGGCATCCTCACCACTCAACCATTCACGGATTCTTTTTTCTCCCTCTCGTTTTCTACGAGCTTTCAGTAAAGCTCTAGCTCCTCGTAGAGATGTATGTAATGCAGGATTGTAATACAACTCTTTTAGCGTGTCGATGTCCATAAATTAGTACCGGGAACGACCAACTTTTTCTTCTGAGTACGTGTTCGATGCGGGGATTTTCTGACAGTTGTGATTCCTTCATCAGTTAGCAGGCTTTTAAATCTACTGTAATTGGTATTTCCCGATTGTATTTTACCTCCTTCGGTTAGAACGTCTCGTAGTAAAGTTTTGGAAGTCCTAGGATTCAACCAACGTTCTCCAATTTTCAGTCTGTCCTTCTCCGAGTCGAATCTACCAATTTTACTCAGATTATTCAACATTTTGACAGCGATCGTTTGATCACTCTTTTTTTTTGTTAAATCAGCTGCTTTTTTTTCAAAATCTTTTAAATTTTCGCTTTCACTATCGTGCTCATCTTCTCCATCAGTAAGAAATGTACTTCCTAGTAAGGTTGTGTCTTCAGTATCAAACAACCTTCCTTTTATTAATTCCGTCCCAATATCATCATCATCATCAACCATTTTCACTGATTCTAACTCATTGTCTTTATCAACATTTGGTGAAAAGACATTAGGTTTATTATCAATAATTGTGCTATTGGCCAAAGGAAAAGTAGACTCTGTCTTTTTTTTCTTAATGAGATTCCAACTATCCTTTTGTGTCTGGTTTTGGTTATTTTTAATCTTTTTGACATCAGACAAATACCTACGTAGGTTTTCAACATTTTCATCTAACTTTTCGTATGAGGATAAGTCAGAATCATAAGCCGTTTCCAGTAGATCATTTCGCTTTCGCTTCATATTTCTCACTGTTATAGCTTCCATAGGATTATAATACAATGGAGGTCTGGCTTTCTCTTCCTTTACTACTGTTTTATCATCCTTTCTTTCTGTTAATCTATAGTATTCATCTTCAGTGAGTATAAAATTACGTCTGGAGAATGTTAAAGGCTGTCGATTCATCTTTTTATTGATGATAAAACAGATACAATAGGTGTTATAATAGCATCCAAAAGATTCCCTCTACCACTCTGAATCAAAATTTTACGCTTATCATCAACTCTCCCTCTACCACTAAGTTTATGTAGCTCCTTCTTGTAACGCTGCAACTCAATAAACTGCTCAGAATCAAGAGGAACATTACCTAATATAATATTTTTAACACTTTCTATCAATGATTGAAACAAATCTGAGTTAGCCTTTTCGACTATAGCGATTTTCCCTTTCTTACTCAGATCATCCAGAGCTAAAATCGCCATTCTATTTCGCATCATTCGTGTTGAGAGTTTCATCTTTATCTTCTCCCTCCGCCTAGCACACTTTTAAGTAACCCTGGAACTATATTGCTGATGATAGGTCCTAGTAGAGCGCCTAAAAATCCTCCTTTTTGCAATACAGCTTTCTTATCATCTAACGTTGATTTTCTTACTAAAGCGCTAATATCCTTCACGTTTCGCTGCAACTCATTATACTGAGATGATGTCAATGGTATCGTTCCATTTATAATAGCTTTAGCACATTCCATTAGAGTCATAATAAACTCCTTTTTGGCTTTGGCTATAACAGACTTTTGAATAGCAAAGGTTGTATTGTTGAGCGATAACAACACAGCTGCATTTTTTGTTAATTTTTTCTCCAAAGCTTTAGACATTATAATGCTTTCGTGTTGCGTCGTTGAATAACAAAATATGATTGAGGTGAAGTGAATAGTAATTGTATTTATATCCTTTTACTTGGGTACATATAATATCATAGGGAGAACTGATGTAAAATTTCCCAATAGTCTATGTTGATCATTCGTTTGTTGAGTCGTATCTATTCGTAAATAAGAGTATGGTTTCTTTGTCGCGTCTTCAAAAGCCTCTTGTACATATTTTATTTTTGATGGAAAACATTGTCGAGCCAAATAGGAAATAGAAGAAGCATCTCTAGGGTTTTTAAAAAGAAAAAAATAATGACTATTCAAGGAAATTGTACGATTTCCTTTTAAAAACAGATTCTGAACAATAAAAAACACACTTATGTTCAAATGATGACTATGTTTTGTATACAAAGCATTAGCATCAGCTTTACCAGAAACTTCATCCATGAGATCATCAATTATCAGCCATCGATTTTTACCATCTCTGGGAAAACTCACTGTTATATCTATCATGCCTTCATGAAAAATCACTCCTGATACATCATCAAAGGCTTTTTGGTAGGCTCCATAACAGTAGTGAATCTCTGTTGGTGGAGGGTGTGCTATAGTCTGACTAGCTTCAATCATTCGAAAAATCGCTTGCGTCTTTCCCGATCCTGTTGGTCCTGCAATCATTGCTGTAAAAGGAGATCGCATCCTCGGGTCATAATCTTCAGGTTTCCCATTCATCATAAAAAGATGTTCATCAATCAACAGTAGTTTCATTTATGGTTCCAACAGGAGAGTTTCTCGCTTTTTGTATTTTTTCCATAGCTTCTTCATACATACTAAACTCAGTAACACCTCCAAAAGTGGAAAGCCCTACGACAAATACCAAAATTATCATAATTATCAACGCTTTACGCTTCATACTCGGTAAAACATCTATCATATCACGTTCAGTACCATCAATAGTATCAACTTCATTCATCGGTCTCATCTCAACATCATCCTCTGTCGACATCTTAACTTCCAATAACCATACAATCTTATCACGTTTTCATTTATATACAATGTTAAAACTATCAAAAAAATCAAATGCCATACATGCAAAATCTATATGCCATATAAGTTCAAAATAAGTAAAAAAAATAATCAAAAACTCAAATGCCACTTAAATGCCACTCAAATGCCACTCAAGTACCCCTCAAATGAAATACAATATAAACTCGGCGAATTCATCCAACGTCGTAACCCATTGCATAACCTCCAAGGTCTAATCCACAAAAAAACACTTGGTAGGGAGATCTGCTCATATATTACTACTCCTACGCTCTGACAAACACAAACATGAGTAGTATATGAGGAGATGATCTTCAAATGATGCCTTAAAGACAATCAGGTTCTCATAGGCGTGCGTGCCTTTTTGGGCACCAGATGATCTAGCAGAACTTGTCGAGGGACCTATTTTGTACATCAGAGTTTAGATGTCGGTTTGTAAATTGGTATGAACTATTGTGCTTATTGTAAGTTACGGTATTAGCCCAAGTGATACTGATTTTGAATATTAAACTAAAAATGAAGCTTCTGATTGATCTAAAGAATAGTGTAGTCCTCTAGCAGTTTTACGCCCTCTTTTACTGACATAGCGGCATCCACTCTCCAAATTCTCCAACAGTTCAGGGTCCACTCGGAATAGACGCTGCCAACTCCACGGGATCCTCGACCCAGTCACACTACACCTGAGTTTCTCTAACAAATACTTTATTATGCAATTCTATTTAGCAACCCAATATAAGATGTTGGCACAAGATCTATAAAGCATCTGTCTGTAATGCAGCACAAATGCTCCTTTTATAGGAGGCAAGGAGGAAATCTCACCCCCTTATTAGGGGTGAGCCAATGACAGAGAGTAATGCATAGTATATACGAACAGTAATAGATGATAAAAAATACATAAACAAAACAACCCAATAAAATGGCGAGCACATGGTAAAGTAGCACTGGGCTGTCTTTCCGGCTCTTTTTATTGTCTGAAAACTTTCCACTCCATAAAAGGGCCTTCACTTCCTTGATCTGTGCTCCTTGGATTTATAGCTTCAATCTTTGACTTCCTGAGGTAGGCAACCAGTCCTGCAGATCCCAGGCTATATGAATCAGCCATTTTCGATACTGGCCCAGGGTAACTGACCCGGGGTAACTCAGGGGCAACCCAGGGTAGGTTGTATAAGTTTATATCTATGGATACAGGGTCTGTACAGGGTCAGGGTTGTCGGTATCCAATTTTCGGTGGAATTTGAGTAGATACAAGGGGGAAGGCTCAGGGATACTTTATACCTTCGTTACTGACAAGGCAAGGGGTGTAGGGGGTCTCAGGGTGGGAGGGGGTGGGGAGGGTGCCTGACTTGACTATATGTCATGTAAATCTCCCACAGCTCTCACGATTGTGTATAATCATTAGCACCAATTATAATATTGGACAAAGTTATCAGAGCTTCTTTTGTGCACAAGGTTAAATGTTAGCATTACATAAAATTGCATCGTGGTGTAGAATGTAACGCATTTTACATAGAGTGGCCACTCAGTTGGTTGGCTGCCTGTACACTTACTAGGCTAGTAAACATGCATGCAGTGAGTGTGTGGTTAGTTACGCTTTGATGCCCTAGCTGAAGATGTCAAGTTCGGAAATTCCTGCCTTCATTAGAGGATTAACACTTCGCATTCATTATGTTCCCATGGTGTGAATTCGCTCGGATTGGACGTTCATTCGAGTTGGTTAGACATTTATTCGGGTTGAAACTGCCAACCGTTCCTATGCTATTCAAATTGAATCATATGCAGGAGTTTTACTTCCTTTACAGTGAGTAGCGAGCGCAATAATTATTTTATCATAGTGAGATAGTAAACAACAGAGCTCGTATTACTAAGTAGTAATACGAGTCAAATTCGAGGAGTGTTCGCAACACAAACTAGTAATAATACTAAGTAGATGAATAATAATAAAAGCAACACTTGCTAATAATTATAGATCATTGTTAATAAATATAATGATAGCTATAAGAAATGATAAATAATTATTAGTAATCAATAAATCAATTACTCTAAATTATAAAATATATTAATTTTTTGGCAATTATAAAAATAATAAGTATTTAGTTTGCCCACTTATGTAACAGAGCTACGATTCAGTTTCCCGAACAAATGGTAAATAATTTATAACTAAGCTGCTTTTAAACTTGCAAAGGATTAATATTTTTTGAATGAAAAAAACTGCAGTTGGAAAAATAAGCAAACCCAGATTTACAGCCAAATTGCCAGTTCAACATCTTTTTCTCAAGAGAGCAACCCAAACGAATTCAAATTCATTAACACGAACGATTCCCATGATCCTAATGAATGCTCAGCCTGAACGAATACTGCTTGAGGAACCGCACTGAGCCAACACGAACGAACCCGAACCAACTTGTACGAGCCACAATTCCCATGACTTGACTGGACGATTTATGTGTTCAGACGGAACGAATTCGCACCATTGGAACATGGTGATTGATGACTATTTAGTATACCTGTTCTTGTTTTATGTAGCGTCTGCTTGTTGTTATGTTTTATGCTTATTCATGTATGTATGGCCTGATGCTTTATAACCAATCAGACGCTTATAATTTCAACCGCTTTATTTGCATGTTTTACTAATAAATGTAGAGACATTTAGCCCAACGGGCAGAGCTGATTGTGAGCTTGGACAGAGAACTTACAACCAAGCTTTGGTATCTGAGCTTAATAAATTATTCATAATCTAAAACTCTGTGTGTTTAGTTTGGCAGGCTGCCTCATACATATGGTTCATCCGCGCAGAACCAGGAGCTATTTTCATATGCAAATAGCTGTGAAGAGAACAATCACTACTTCATAAGTATCGCTCCGTGGCAAATTATCATTGTAGGCTTGCTGACTGGGTGCACTTCTCTAGTAGCTGTCCAGTGACAAAATCTTTTACATGGTTATTGTTTGAATACTAACATATATTGGTACAAGCTACTGTGAAGACTTAGATTCAGTTGGTCCTAAAATTAGCTCTCTTCTATCAATTCCCACTTTGTTTACTGGAATGAATACTGATTTAAGTGGTAACCTATACTTGTGCAAAGTATAAAGTTATAATTATAAGCGAATTATTATTATTCAATTTTTTATAGTAATATAAAGTACGAATAAAATAAAAAAAATGTCACAAATGCTTAATAAATGAATTTAAAGTCAATTCTACTGCGCAAACAGTATTACCTGTTCCATAACTGACGTGAAAAAGTTTTTTTGTCAGGCTCAACTACGGCTGATGGAAAAATCTTTGTCCCTTCTCGGTCTTTAGCCATAAAAAAGTAGTCATATTTGCTCATTAAATTCTTCAGTAGTAAACTCCACAACAACCCTAGACGTTCATCATTCAATTATTGTTTAATTTATGAAATGAATGGAAGAGTTCTTTGAGTTTTGTTTTTTGTTGATAATCCTCTCGTGAATACTAAACTCAGTAACGCCTTCACAATTAGAAAAACCAACCAATAATACAAATATTCCCGTAGATATTAGCGCTTTTTTTCAAAGTCAGCCAAAAGTTGTCTACAATTTCACTTTCACGCTTATCAATTTTATGTTCTTCACTCCTTATTTTCATCTCTACATTTCTCCTCCCGACATCTTACCTATCAATAGTTTGACAATGCAATAACTCATTCTTATATAAAATATTGTACTTGGAACAAAAAAGCTAAAAATTACGGATTCATAAAACACCCAATCTCCTATTTATACTCGATGTTAATACCTCCATCATCTAAATTCTCACACTGGTTTGTACCAATATTTATTAGCATTCAAACAATAATGAAAACCATGATACGAACCTGGATGTAAACGTAAAAGTTAACCTGGTGCACAAAAAGGCACCTAAGGTTCTCCTAGATTCTAATTGGTGTTCGTAAAAGCAAAATGATCCGCAATACCAATCAGAAGCTGTAGTTTCAGTTCAATGTTCAATATCAATATCAACAGAGCTAGACCGTAGCACGCATTCAATACAACAATTCATACTTGTCCATATAACAATATAAGCTTTGTTACACGTTATAAAGTTTAAATTAATATTTGAGCAAACTATTGTACTGTATGCTTTGACTTACAGCCAGCAGCGGTACTAAAGTTTCATCCGCTCATTTAATCGATTAAAAATCATCCATTTTATAAATTGAGCCCAAATGAAGGTTGTCCTTTTGCTAGTTTAGTGAGTTTATGACTGAGTGGTGTCTTTTACATAAGTTTTGTCAGCACATACTTATCAGCTAACAGGCAAACGAGTAATAAATCAAGATTACAAAGATATCTTGTACAACCATATTATGTTGGTGTAAAATGCAATCATTTCTTTTTACAAAATTGCTGTTCAGTTAGAATTTATTCCTTGTTCGTCTGCCAAAGCTATATTACTGAATTTTTCTGAGAAATTACATACAAGTAAAAGTTATGATAGTTATTTGATGCCTATACTTGCTACCATAATTGCGAAGGAAAATTCAATAAAAATAATCAGATCAACAATAAACTTAATCAATAAATAATAATTTTGTTTGGACCTAGAAGGTCATCAAAAAGTAGCTCACGGAATAAAAATAAATAATCAATGAGCATTTTTTTATATTTTTCATAGTTGGTGAATAAATCTGAACACTTGATAAATTGTAGCGAGTAAGACTAGTTAGTTCATTTTTATAGACTGGTTTTATATTCTTATAGGGCGTTCTAAAATAATTGCTCAAAATCAACTGTATGAATAGGGTAACTTCATGAACTATTTTAGTTTATAACAATACCAGTTTTAATTATTTTCTGGATCACTTTGCAAATTTTCAGCTATCTTCCTTATGATTCGTTCGGTAAACTGTATCAATGCAGTGAATAAATTTGATGTTCTAAACTAATGTTTTGTTTAACACGCGAAGTATTGAGGTACGAACACCTACTAGTTTCCATTGTTTGTTTGATAAACGAGTTGCGAACACTCTTGCCAAAAGTATTCACGAGAGTTAACAGTATTCGCGATGTGTATTTTAATTATGAAGCAACTATATATGTTGGGAAATATCAGTCTCCTCAATTCTTAATTGGATGCAATTACTTCTTGTATTTGAGAAACTGCATGAAGAAAATGGAAACTTGCATCAAGAAAAGCTAACACTTATTCTCATTGTTTTTGTCACAATATATTGCTCCCGGCAATCAACTCTGGTTTCCGCATTAAACTCTGGTATTTGATTTTTTTATCATAGCCTCGGAGCTAAACATGATGGTGAAGATAACGACTGTACACCAAACGATTTATATATAATGTCGAATGTACCACACTCTACTAATAAAACTACGAGGGGAAATCCATGGCGTTTTTCAAGCTGTTCTATTAGCTACTTTGATACTAAACTTGATGACCTAAAGTAAGTAAACCATGTTAAATGATGGAATGTAGGTAGTGTAATAAGAGCAGAGATCTGCTCTTATATTACTACTGATACGTCAGAGGTTATGTTACACAGTTTTATGATCACCATGCCAACTGCACAACATGACAGCTTGACATGAAACTGTTGTTATCAGCTGTTAGTATGAAAATTGTTTCATGAGTGTGATGCTTGTGGTTTTTGTATTCCCATAAAAATTGCTGTAACAAATCCGATTATTGAAAAAAATTGCATCGATCATTTTTAATTTACAGTTACAATCCATTCAAGAAAAGGTTTAAGTCTAATGTATAGTCTTTGTAAACAGGAATAGGTGAGGCTCAGTTTTGGAACGTTGGATATAATGTTTTAGCGAAGGAACTAACTGTTTATTAAATGATAGAAAAGGTTTAAGTCTAATGTATAGTCTTTGTAAACAGGAATAGGTGAGGCTCAGTTTTGGAACGTTGGATATAATGTTTTAGCGAAGGAACTAACTGTTTATTAAATGATGGAGACTATGTGAACTCGTGGGCAGAACACTTTGATAGACCTCTGTCACAAGAATTAGGAGTAAATGAACAATGCAAACTTGCTAATGATAACAGTTACAGGTTTCTTGTAAGTTATAGCGGATGGTTAGCTGAATCAAGTATAGATTTGATTTAAATCTACTGTTGTGCATATCTTTAATTTCTCACATTTGAAAATAATTGTTTAATGTTTCAGCCTAAAAATAATGTATTAGGTGTTTTTAGAACCATCAATGTCAAGGTTCTATCTGTAGTCTCAAGAGCATCAACAAAATCTTTTTGATATAGTGAAATATAAGTATTATGACAGGTTACGGATATTTTTTTGTTTTTGACTCTCAGCTTCGATGAAGTTTGCCACAAGCTGTGGTGCACCAGTGATGGCAAAACATATCGGACTCAGCAACCAGCATTCAGATACACAACTTGTGGAAACAAAAGAGTGAGATTTATGCATGTTTATTTTTTTTGGGGAAAAAGTTGCTTGAATGAAACTACCAGCTGACTGTATAGTGTTGAACTGCGAGGATAAATTAGCAAAATAATTTTTGTTGTTTTTTGGTGATTTACAACTCACTATAAAAATGATTTGCAAAATGAACCAAGCGGTGATGAAATTACTGTTAAAAGTTTCTTTCATTTGATCAACCAATCTGGCAAAAAAAAACATTCTTCAAATATTTACTCAAACATCCAACCTCATCTGCAAGACCAAACACCAAAAAAACACCGCCAGACAACATTTACAATCAGATAATGCATTTAGCCAACTGGAAAGGTTTAGGCTCCCTTTATGTGCCTCTGTACAAAAGGTAAAGATGTGAGTTCATGACAGATGCCCTGGAGGACCAAAAACTAGGGCTTCAAGTTTGATCTACTTCTGAAGAGTTTAGGGACTTGACACGCAACTGCAAAAATTGGAACCATTACAAAAATCATTACTAGCAACAGTTAATATATAAAACCTAGGATATATGTCAGTTGGCTATGCTAACTTTGCAGTCATGGGTAACGCAAGCAATGAATATTGCTGGAACAACTGCAATATTGTCAACCAGTAAACTCTGATACAAGACCTGTCTGTCAAAGCATATCTGTGTTCACGGAATTTATCAGTACAATGTAGCACAATTGGTGCAAAGAGGAAATTGAATTTGAATGGATTTCGTTTGCTTTGGTCAGCTGTCTAAATCTTTTACCGCAAACTTTAACTTCACTTATCCACATTTACATGTAAAAAAGATATAAGCATTCTGTTGCTTTTTGGTCGTTGTGTATCATTTTCCTCCCTCTGTTTGCACTCCTTATCACCCCCACTAGCTTGAGACCCTTTTGTACCTTTCCTGTTTTACAGTACACTATACTGTAATACACATCGGGAAAATGCTAACAAGTCTGTGACACCAAATGAAATGGAGAAAACAAGTCTCTGCTAGTGTCCTATCCCGAAACTTTATTAGGAAACCTTGCGCATGTATATGAAGATCATATAAATACTTTTTTAGGTATTTAAAAAACTTATTAAAAAGATGATTTTTACATGCAATAATCTTTTTTCAATATAGCTGGCACGTCTGGCATCAAAATTATGAGTGTGCAATACTGCAAAGGCATGAATAAGAGTATTATACGGGTTGCATTATCTCTAATGATTATGTTAGCTAACCGTTCAAAAACTATTTAGCCATAATTAAATGCTTTTCACTGAAGACTTCCACCAAAAGGTTTCATACGTTACGTGAACCTAAAAGTATAAATGTGTTTATTTGAGGTGGCATATAGCCCACTGCAGCAGATACCACATCATATTGTGTGAAGTATCACTTGAATAGTAATCACGACTTCTCTCAGGCAACCTGCCTCACAGAACTGGTATAGTTGAACGTCAAAGTAATAATTTATTATCACAGGTAAAATTTCTACAATCAGCAACGCATAAAACTGAACACTTAGTATTGTAATGGATTTTAACATAGGTGGCCACTCACTGATTAGCGCTATGGCCTAGTACGATCTGAACTACTAGCCAATGTAATACGTACGGCTAGCAAGTTAGTTAGTGTGTGATACTAGCTACGCGTGACTGCCCTCAGCTGAACCAGCAGTGTCTGCCTATATAAATGCTCTTGGTAGGGAGATCTGCTCATATAATACTACTCACACCATATTGTGTGAAATATCACACAACATTTTATTGACCAGGAAAATATCAAGTTACTTGAAAGTACTTGAAACTATGAAAACTTTTAGTATATGCAAGCCCATAAATCTGGTGATTTTAGTGTTTGAAAATATTGATTTTGACTAATATCATATAATGATAAGAAATACAAGCCGCATATTTGTTAGAAAGTCTTAATTCAAAGAGCAATCTAAATTTCAATTATCTTTAGTAATTCATCTTGTTGTTCTATACATAATTATATGTTCATGAACGTAATATCAAAACTATATTGTTTTGAAAATAATATTATTGTTGCAGTGGTGTGTAGATGAAGTTTGTGTCTTTGACGTCAATGCTCCAGAGTTGGATGGTAAATATTAACTTCTGCAGTATTTGTTATCGCTAATGGAAAACTCTATTTCAAATCATAATTCGCATCAGCTGTAATAGTTTTTATACCATTAACTGTGCAATTGTAGTGGATTTTGGGGGCTGAAACCCACTATCTGAGGTCGGTAGGTTGCTGCCACCAGTTGTTATGTTTTACCTGCTACAACAGCAGGGTCGGTAGCATACCGAAGAGAAGTTAGATAGAGTATCAACTCTACAACCAAAACGGAGCCCTCGGCTCAGACACATTACTCAGTGCTTTCGAGTAATTAGACATTCATTCCTCCAGAATAAATCGAGTTAGTTAAAAATTCACAAGTTGCAACAATAACAATAACTGAACTTAAATGGTAAATGTTCTGCCTTTTATAGGCATCTCACAGGAAGTAATCTTTGTCATAACCAATCACAAGATAATAATATACAATCAACCAATATACAGTCTTATAATAATAGATAGCGAATCACATGGCTAAGATAAGTATGGTGCCATCCAAGGTAGGTGGGGTTATCAGGTAACTGTCCAATCAACGGCCTATGCACTTCCTGTCCCGCCTCTGCAGCCTTTGTATCGCCTCTTCATCCAGGTTAGGGGTGGTTATGTCCCAGATTCGTCCTCCTGAGTCTGTTAAGATACTTTGTGGTTCTCAGCCTATGCTGAGTCATTTCCTGCCGGCCCTGCAAGGTCGGTAATGTGTCATACAGGGTCGGCATTGCCCTATAAAGGATCGGTATAGTCCGATACAGGGTCGGCACTGGGCTTAGATGCAGGGTCGGTCAATCCGGTATGATTGACTATGACCGTTTCCTTGTCTAGCAATTAATATAGGGTGCTAGACTTAATAATAACAGTATGCCCAGGAGTGTATGATATGAAAATCCACAACACACCTCTCTCCATTAAAGACATTCTCTTGTCTTTAATAATCCATATTCAAACAAGAGAACAAGTAGCTGGGAGTATCAACCGTACTCAGATTAAAATATATTTGTGAAATCTTTGTTCACCAAAATAGAATAAAAATACAGAGAGGTCTATGGAGACTATGTCCATAGAGCGATAACACATGCAAATAAAATATGTATGTACACACGAGAGAATACATAGTCTCTCAGAACAGGTCACCACGCATATTGCTGGCTTGGCTGCGTAGTCGCACTACTTCTTCGGTTACTGCTCTAGCTTCTGCTTTAGCAAGCGTAGTGTCTTCAGCAGTAAGGAGTTGTCCTACGATCATTCGTCGTAGCTCTTGTAAGGTTCGCCCTAGACTAACCACGTGTTCATCGATGGCTTCTGCCAATCTGTTGCTGTGATGTGTAAACATCAGCGTGGGTCTGGGTACCACTGGCTCTGATTTGAGCTCTGGCAAATCCACGACCTTGGTCTGTGGATCAGGCGGCGCTGACTGGGCACACCTCTTACCTAACTTGGGTATCTTGTAAGTCTGCAGTGGCAGTGGTGTCACTGGCCGAGTGCTGGGGGTACTAGCTGCCACTTCTGGTGAGCGACCTCTCTTCAACGTTCTGCCCTGCTGCGTAGGTTGGCATTTCCGGAACTTCGCCGGGTCCTTCCACTGGACGAATTGACAAAACCTACTGTAGCTGGCCATGTCCACGGTATATACAATACCCGCCTTTTGGTGGTGTACAGGGTCACCAGGAGCGTCGTACTTAGCCTGGTGGGAGTAGACGGCGTCTCTACTTTCGCTTCCATAGCGAAAGCGGCAGTAATGCCGTAGATAGTGCTGCACCACATGCACTCTTAGCTGTCTGGAGTTGCGTGCCCCAAAGTCACACTTTGGGCACTTAGAGTCAATGGCACTTCCCATCAGTGCGTTGATTCTTTCTTCTGTTGCTGCAGTTACCCATCGTTACATCCGCCAGAGCGTCGGGTTCCTCTTCCCGTCCTGGGTATAGGAAGTTGTCGGCTTATTGTCCAATGTGAGCTTTTCCTCTGGTAGCTCGCCCTCCTCTAGGTCAGTGGGAGGGGTGACCTGCATCAACCGTACCGCCAACTTCGGCTTAACTTTGATCTCTGAGCGAGAGTCAGCAACTGCAACATCAATATGTTTATCAGTACATGATTTATGAACTGATATTGATACATCGCAGGGGGAAGCAGGGGGCACCGGTTGTGGGGTTGATGCCCTAACAACGTCCTTGAGGGTCGTTGGGTTATCACCCAACGAAGCTAGTGAAGGAACATCGCCTTCTAGGGGAGGGTACCGGAGCCTCCGGTTCTCCTTTCTCTCTTTTAAGAGACTTTTTCTACCACCCCGGGTTGGTGTGGCAGGTACAGGCAGCACAAGGGTTTTCTCTACACCTTTAGTACACTTAATGCCTGCCTTCTGAGCTGTGGCATCTCCCTCTTTCTCCTGAGGGGGCCGCGAAGGGTTTCCAACGCCTTCTGCAAGTTTCCTCGACTTGCTGCTTACTGCAGGGTGCCCCCGGGCCGGTACAAGGTGACCCTGGGCCGGCATAGAGTGCTGCAGGGTCGGTATCAAAGACTGCCGGTCCGGCATAGAGTTATCCTGTCTTATAACAAAATTCTTTTTGCTAGATTTCACTACTACTACTACCGGTTTACCCGCCATATCTGCATTTGCTTTTACTGGGGACGTTAATCTGTCAGTATTACTTGACAGAGGCCCTTGGGTTTGGGGCTGAAACAATTTGGGACTGCCACAACGTAGCGCCAAAGGATCAGTTCTAGAAACATTTTCGAAAATCCACTTAGCCATTTATGATTCATAAAACTCACCGTCCTCTATAGCAGGCGACGCGTCTGTGACTTTCTCCACGAGTGCTGGTTGGCTCTGTAGCAGGTCTGCTGTTGGCATAGCCAACAGGTCTTCCTCGCTCAGTGTAGCCGGTGGCTTGTACTCAGCTAATCCAGCCTCAAGTAATAGGTGCTCATCATCTTCCGCTAGATCCAGGAAATGTGAGCCAGCTTCTGTCATTTTGTTGAGCGAGAGGGGTGCTTCAGGTGATCTCCACTGGTCATCGTCGTTTGAAAGAATGAGCAATTTGTTTTTGCTAAACTTTCTCTCATCAATGTGACTCATTCTGTCTGCAGTCACAGGAAGTGCAACTGTAGTGGAGGTACTAGGAGCAATTTTTGCTGCCTCCTGGTGGCTGTCAGGCTTGCTGCACAGCTGGAGCTTACAGGTGTTAAGAGAGAGGGTTCGTGGGGGTTCTTCTGACACCAAGCACGACCTTTCTGGTGTGAGCGGTTTGGCAGATACAGCCATTTGAAAGTCTTTCCCCAACTTTCCATCTACCGCATCACAGGTGATCTCTCCTCTTCTTCCTGTTGATTGCTTAAAATAGCATCCTGCCTTGCTTGCGACTCCTTCCTGTTGATTGCAGGGCTTCCTCCCCTGCTCCTGACTGTTGGGGATTCCCCTGACCGCAAGGGGTGTAGCCAACAGGGGCGCAGGGGTAAATTTCACCGTTTTGCCTATAACTTCCTCAGTTCTTGTCGGATTTGGCTGAAATTTGCTGGAGAGGTACTTCTCCCCTCGCTCCAGAGTGTGGGTAGGTGTCCTTGCAGCTTGCTCTGCTAGGAACGGTTTTGTAGGGGGAAATCCATCCCTACAAAGGGAGAACAGCGCGTTTTTATCTCCAAAACGGCTGGCTTTTGCTGAACTTGCGTCTAGCAACCTAACACTGTCTTTTAGCATCTGTCCATGCTTATCAGTGCAAGGCAGTTCATGGCCATCAATTATGATGGTAGAGTCTGCGAATCGCATCATGCACTCATGTGCTGTGAGGAACGGCATTCCTACAATGGCGTCCTCATGTACATCGCTGATGACAAAATTGACATCTGTCCGTAGTCGACGGAGCTGGAGTGACACTTGTATAGTTCCATAAAATTGAATTTTTGAGCCGTCTGCCATCAGACCATGTGGCTCACTATCTTGTTGAGTGTCCTGTACCCACTGTGGCAGTCTACGGTATGCATGCCGTGACAAGAGGTTAGTCGTGCATCCCGTATCTACAAGGATGGACATCAGACGTCCGTCCATCTTGCCGGACAGAAAATAACTGGCCGTGTACGGACGCTTTAGACTATTTCTGGCAATCTCTGTTGCCTGTCTTGGTGGAGGTTCATTCGCAGGGGCGTAGCTCGCCTGCTGACCTCGAGTAGGGAGTTTACGGCTGGCTCTGTTGCAGCTAGACGCCGTCTGGTCTACTGCGGCCGGTATCCGTTTCCCTTTTGCAGTGGTTGGCTAGCTTTCGCTTGCCAAGGTTTTTGTGTACAAGCTCTCTGTACGTGCCCAACTCTACCACAGCCTCAACAGCGCAGTGTGGGTGTAGCTTCCAATGGTGGAGTGGCATCCGGGGAGTTATCCTTCCTCAGCGATTTAATCTCCCTCGCTAAAACTTGTAAGGTCTCCATTACCAACTGGAGAGGGTTCTGCTCAGTGCTAGGCAGCGTGCTACTGACTTTGTGAACAGGTGAGTTGGGTGGAGCTGGAGTGGATGGTGACAGAGGGGCAACGCCTCCGTACTCATCCTCTGAGTACGTCTCGTCTCCTACCGCTCGCACATGAGTAGAGCGCTCATCGTGTGCGGTCTTGATTTGCAGGTACTCATTGCCTGCTCTCACTGCATCTGCCAGGTCTGCTGGCTGTATAGCCAGGAGGTGCCTCTGCAGGTATGCATTACCAATCGTGGAGCTGAAAGTGTCCAGCGTTATGCATTGCACCGCTCTAGGTGGGAGGTCTTCGTATGCCAAACGAATCAGACGCTCCACCTCGTAAGCGTGCTCTTGTAGCGAGGTCTTGTAAGACCTACGAAAGCTAGTCAGCTTCGACATCGCCTCTCTGGTAGTAACACCAAAGCATGCCTGTAACGCTGTAAATATCCCTTCGACGTGTGGAGGTTTTCCAAACTCCAGTGCACTGCCCCTCAAAGATGCACGCAGGTGCAGCATGACAGTTTGTTCCGTCCATTCGTTCACTTCGGCCACCTCAGTAAAGCGTGCGATAAAATAATCAACGTCACATTCACCTTCGTACCTAGGTGCCTTGAACTTTGGATGTGCGTTAGCATTGGCTGGTCGCATGACAGCTTGCAAAGCTTCTGTCAGATGATCTATAGCGTCCAACTCAGGGTTGACAGCAGGAGCTCTTCCCGCACTACGCGCTCTGTTGGTCGCCATTGTTACGACTAGAGGAACAATCAACTCGATAGTCTACAAGTGGGGCTGAAAAACAGGTTGCTGCGCCGGTCTTAGCGGTCGCAGGGTTGGTAGTGAGAGATGCAGGGCCAGTATTGACCAGTGCAGGGCCGGTATAGATACTATACAGGGCCGGTATAGACAGTACAGGGTCGGTATTGACTGATGCAGGGTCGATACCAAGAGTATGCAGGGTCGGTCTGTCAAGAAATTGTCCGTGTAATCTCAAAATATGATGGGTGTGAATTCGCAAGACAGAGTCTAGGCTCGACGTCAATTGCTGTGGCAAAACTGTTGCAGGCGGAAGAAAGTCAACGCCTTTCGCAAAGTTATATTGCTCACTTGGTAGGGGAGCACTGCTGCAGTCGGAAGAAGTCAATGACTTTCGCAGGAGTGTCCGTTTCATCCTGTACGGTGAATACAGGATTGGGATTGCTGGTTCTGTTTAGAGCAGAGCCAGGGTAAGCGTAGCTGAGTAGGGTGTGCAGTACATCCCACTACTGCCACCAATGTAGTGGATTTTGGGGGCTGAAACCCACTAGCTGAGGTCGGTAGCTTGCTGCCACCAGTTGTTATGTTTTACCTGCTACAACAGCAGGGTCGGTAGCATACCGAAGAGAAGTTAGATAGAGTATCAACTCTACAACCAAAACGGAGCCCTCGGCTCAGAAACATTACTCAGTGCTTTCGAGTAATTAGACATTTATTCCTCCAGAATAAATCGAGTTAGTTAAAAATTCACAAGTTGCAACAATAACAATAACTGAACTTAAATGGTACATGCTCTGCCTTTTATAGGCATCTCACAGGAAGTAATCTTTGTCATAACCAATCACAAGATAATAATATACAATCAACCGATATACAGTCTTATAATAATATATAGCGAATCACCTGGCTAAGATAAGTATGGTGCCATCCAAGGTAGGTGGGGTTATCAGGTAACTGTCCAATCAACGGCCTATGCACTTCCTGTCCCGCCTCTGCAGCCTTTGTATCGTCTCTTCATCCAGGTTAGGGGTGGTTATGTCCCAGATTCGTCCTCCTGAGTCTGTTAAGATACTTTGTGGTTCTCAGCCTATGCTGAGTCGTTTCCTGCCGGCCCTGCAAGGTCGGTAATGTGTCATACAGGGTCGGCATTGCCCTATAAAGGATCGGTGTAGTCCGATACAGGGTCGGCACTGGGCTTAGATGCAGGGTCGGTCAATCCGGTATGATTGACTATGACCGTTTCCTTGTCTAGCAATTAATATAGGGTGCTAGACTTAATAATAATAGTATGCGCAGGAGTGTATGATATGAAAATCCACAACACAATGTTGATTTCTCTGAACTTATTTGCTTTATTGTGAAATCTCCACGTCTCTAGTAATAAAAAAGCCTCAAATCTCGAGTAAGTTGTCTTGTTTGAAAGCTTTTAATGCATCAAAATTGCATTTAAACTCTCAAAAGCTCAAAACTGCAAAAAGGTGAAAAGAGTTGGTAGAATAATAGTTGATTGAAGACATTCTGCTAGCCTTAGACAACTATGATAAGAACGTTGTAGTTTTAGATTAACGCGAGTAAATAAAAATGCAGTGATGCTGTGAGAAAAGCGAGCATTAAACAACGAATACATTACATGTGGGCTGAAATGTGGTAATATAGAGCTATAGGAGAAAGTCCATCTTTTCTCATCTTGTGTAAACTGAGTGGCACTAGAAAAAGTTCATACTTATGAAGGGTTTTAGCAAAAAGTAGATTCTGATTTTGCTAGTAGAACTAAGCTCTGTCAGATGAGGATTTGTAGATTATAGTTTTTTTGGCGATTTGCAACTTTTTGTTGCCACTCTCTTTCAAGGATTATAGATATGTATTTGAACACACCAAGTGCAGTCACTAAAAAAACTGTACGTTACGCAGATAGCTCAGACCGTGTAACAGGAGTTTATTTGCTGCCTTTTAAATACTTATTTATTAATGTTGTCTCCCATTGTCTCCATGACTGGCGTGTGATTTTGCAGTTGTAATGGACCTAAATTACATATTGTGGGGGATTTTAGCAGCGCACATAGTACCGCAGATGGGTATCCAAAACTGATCAAAAAGATGAGTTTATTTAGAAAAATTGAGGGCAACTTGAAAATACTGTGGGAGAATTGTTGGCTACCAGTACTAGCTGTATGGCTGGTAGGCAGGGTGCACTTGTAGATGTGCAGCCAAGCATGCAGTAAAAACAAGCTTGGTCAAATATAGGCTGTGAGCAATGCTTACAGAGACCACTGTTAAGGATTGGCTGGCTACACAGGCTGATGTTTAGCATCGGAAGACCTTGCGATGGGCGTTCCCGATGGGCGTGTCAACCTCGGCACATCGTGTGGCCTGTTCGTGAGCATAACCAACATTTTGGTCTATGCCCGATGCCAAACAAACATCGGCGTTCTCTGATTGGTTGAAACAAAATATTTTGTCATGCTCATCAAGTTTAACCATTTACAACGCATTTCCGTTAGAATTTTTGTCAACAATGAGCATCCACTGCAAACTCCGAAGGAACTATTATGTTATCATAATAAAATTTGAATAGTGAATTAATTTTACAAGGCTCATAGAACGGTGGTAATTGATAATCTCAAAATTACTGAGTATAAATATATTAATAAGTAAAATTAATAACAAGTGCAATGAAATAAAATTCATTATTACATCATTTATTTATTTATTACTTTTATTATTAAAACTAATGAATAATCACAATGATATCTGGAATATTTAATAATAAACGGAACCAGAAAAAAAGTATTAAAAGCAAAGTTTTCATGGTGAACAAGACCAGCCATACATCACAATGACATTGCGCTTCAATTATTATTGTTTTTATTGTGATGATTATTATATCATGGAAACAAATAGTTCGTTGTCGGAAATGCAACAGGCAAAGACCCACACTTTGTGCCGTATGATTGGCTAGTTCAGTTGCAGCTTACCGATGTGCTCGTGTACATCGTCACGCTACTTCGGACTGTGTAACCACCTGCACATAGCCACGAACTATCGCATAGGCACATCGGTATCAGACCATCAATGCAGTGTAGCCAAGCCGTTAGGCCGAAGGAAAAGACTCCGCCCATGTGCCAATCAAGGAGGAGTACAGTAGACACAGCCAGCACTGATTGGACTATATACTATATCCCTTTATCATTGGTTGCTTAATGTTGTGCATGAATGATTCCTGGGACTGTATTGTCTGTACATTATATGTTATATGTTCTGTATTTGATAAAAGGCCGTGTAATGGTCAGTTTAGTTCAGTTGATAATAAATCTTTGGACACCAACACTTCTCTCTCTTCACTTACTCGGAGTTGCAGTAGTAGCAGACTGGTATTTATACCAAAGAACAGTTAGCTGTTAACAGAGCATGGTCGGTCAGACCTCAGTAGGAAGCCATACAGGGCAGGGCGTAAGCCCTTGTATGAGCTTGTGACAGCAGGGTCGGCTGTAGGTAGGGTGGCAGCAGACAGACTCGGTGTCCGTCGCCACGTTCCCAAAGCAGAGTAGGAAAGCAAGCTGCACTAGCCTACATGAAAGCAGTTGTGTCCAAGTAGTAAGAATAAAAACTGCTACAATACATCTATCATGATCACAGTTTTGTGCTGAATCCAGAAGACAGGTTTCTACACCTCTCAGTCTCCCAAAAAACCATTTATATGACACAGTTCTTCTATAAATCGCCATTTACAGTATATTTATTAATAACCCTAACATATCAGATTACCCTACCCAATATTCTTTATTGCTATCTGTAATAACACAACACAAAATAAAAATGCCTCCAAGTCCACTTCCTAGCCTCTGAAAAGTGTCTGATCATGGCTGTAACTTTAGATTGGGGGGGGGGGGGGGTGGGGGGTTGAGACGGCCTGGTCGCTTGAACTTTTGTTGGAAAAATAATTATTTTCTTCAATTCTTCTTTGCCTGCAGTGAATATAGGGTGCAGGCAACTGTTACTGCGTTTATGCCTCACTTTTGGTTAGTAGACGGGAATTCCCTTTCTTCATTGAGCTATGCTGCAGTGTCAAGCATTGAACTATGAGTAGTAATATATGAGCAGATCTCCCTACCAAGTGTTTTTTTGTGGATTTGATCTTGGGGGTTATGCAATGAGTTACGTCGTTGGATGAATTCGCCGAGTCTATATTGTATTTTATTTGAGAGGTATTTGAGTGGCATTTGAGTGGCATTTAAGTGGCATTTGAGTTTTGATTATTTTTTACTTAACATGAACTTATATGGCATCTAAATTTTGAATGTGTGGCATTTAGGTTATGATAATTTTTTACATAACTATATACATAATTATAACTCATAGGGTATCTAGATTTTGAATGTAAGGCATTTAAGGTTTGATAATTTTCTGTAATTCCAAGTCATATGATATCTTGAGAGAGAGGAGAGAGAGGAGATATATCTACATTGAATAAATATAGTGATTAAAAATGAAACAATATGTGAATATATACATTTATTGTGTAATAAGTAGGGAAAATCTCTCTATATAATATAGCTAGAGTCAGTAAATACTAAGTAATAACAATTAATACATAGTCTTTTTTTACAATGATGTCTTTGATGTAGTGATGTTATATCTTAAGAAGGGAGACTTCTGTTTTATGTTAAGAAGGGAGACTTCTGTTTTATGTGCTTTTGAATTCGTAATGAACTAAAATAAAAAGTTATGTATTAGTATAGAATGATTAAACAAAAATTTAAAATAATTACATGAATTTGAATTATAGCTTTAGTTACATTGGATAGTTTACATTATATAGAAAAGGGAAAATAGCTCACCAAGTCACATTGTCCAACTTGTTTTTTTGAATTAGAGACTATCCATTGCTAAAACAAAAAATTATTTGAGGTAAAAATAACTACAACTACATTTAAATTGAGTTGAAGTATTATTTACAATGATTAGAGAAAAACTCTCACCGAGTTTTATCATGTATTTCATCCTTTTTTTCAGCAACATATCCTGTCTCAAAATCATCAAAATCTTCACGTAGAAAATCTTCAAGTTCATCATCATCATCAATTTCTAATATTGCTTTGTTGTGCTTTGCTTGATCACAATATTGTCTCCAATACATTTGATTGAGACTGTATGGAGAGTGAAATGAAAGATCGTATTCTGTCTTAAATTTTCCGTGGGATGTTTTTCCTTTGTAGATCATCACACCTCGAGTATATTGATTAGCTTCTGAAGCATATTTGTCTGGTATGGCGAGCGTCTTCAACAGCGTTTCTCCACATTGTTCAATGGTATAACGGATACAAATTACATTTGACTGCCCTTCTTTAAATCGATGAGGAACGAATCTCTCAACAACATCTTGGTAAGGAAAAATAGCACCGGGTTGAAAACTATTAAGGGTCTTGATGTTCAAGAAGCGTTTGAGCTGACCTTTAGTCAATGTACTCAAATATAGTGATTCCTCTTCAGCTTTCTTATTGCTTAGAGAATGTCTGGTAACACGTCTGACATCATACCAAAGAACACTTTTATTTTTTGGTTTCCCCTTTCTACCCAAATATACAACGTTAAACGGAGGGGGGTAATTATCACAGTTGAAGTTTTTAGCTATTTCAACTGGACAGAAAAGTATTTTGGGTTCGAGTTCATTTATATCTGAAGGGTCATGGTAGCGTACTTGAGAATATCTACACTTCTCCTTACTTGATGGATGTATCACGCCAGTCACTCGCATAATGCTTGGGATAGGAAGATCTTCAAATGTTTTGCAAATCGGAACTTTTGGTGAGTCAATCACTTGAGAACCTTTAGACTTTTCTAATTCCCTAGCTCTCCTTTCGTTGAGACATTCAACTGTTAAATGAGCTATAGCTGCACTCTCCATTGTTTGCTTATCAACGGAAGTAGTTTGTTTTTTCACTATTTTTTTCGTTTCCTTACTATTTGCTTTTTTGGAGCAGTTTTCCTTCTCTTAGGAGTTGTTTTGCTGTTTCTCATTTTATTTTCCGTTGGATATGGATCTGTGCAAAGGAGCTCTTCAGAAAGAGCATCCATAACATTCTAAAAATAAAAGGATAATATTTGCATGAGTGACTAAGAGTGTATTTATTACTTAGACTGGCTTATATATATGTATTTATGTCAAAAGCAGTTAAGACCATAGAGTTATGATAGATTGAGAATGTGCTTATTAAACTATTGGGATGTGGAGACAGACAACAAAGGATGCGTTCAAATATATATATATGTATTTACTTACATAGAGTTATGGTAGATTGAGAATGTGCTTATTAAACTATTGGGATGTGGAGACAGACAACAAAGGATGCATTCAAATATATATATATATGTATTTACTTAATATCATACCGCTTTTAATATATCAATTGGTAAGAAATAAAATATAATAGTTTGAACAAAATATTGTAAAATAATAAGAAACAACTAAAAATTTTTCATAAATATGTATGAAACGCTTCTAACATTAGTTCTAAAATACCTACAGAAGAGGATAGAGCTTTATCTATTTGGACATAATTATAAATATGCTTTCTGAATTTATAAAAAGTTTTTTTGTTCCATGTCATGTTGTATAATTTTTTGAAAACTATTTGATTCCAAGCACTTCTTTCAATTTCTTTTAAAAAATTATTAATATTAACGAATTCCACCATTGACAAAACGATTTTGAAACCGTGTTTTATAATGTCATCAAAACGTTCTGTAGATATATCATGTTTCTTACAACACATCCCCATACTCATCATGTGCTGAGTTATACAGAATATTATAACTTGAAATGTCAAACGTTCTACAGCTTTTTCTTCGACAACATCATTATTTATCACATAGTTATGATACATTTCTGGAAGGAAGTCCTTTAAGTAGATTGGATTTCCTGTTGTATTGTTCTAAAATACAAGCGATAATTAGATGACTAAAATAATTAAAGGTTTTCAACAGGTGTTAGATAGTATTTTTGAATAATTCTTACCTTTTCATCAGGCTGAGATTCCGACTTTAGATACAATGGTTGACTTCCTACGTCTTGAGTATTCATTCTGAAAAACAGAAAAAATTGGTTCAATTCTTTATAATCAATTTAAAGATAGATATGTCATAAAGCCTTCGTTAGCTAGCGGAAATATTTGAATTTAAGTTTTACCTTTATGAAGAGAGAACTCTTAGTAGTTGCAATGGAAGATGTAGTAGATAGATGTTGCTCCTTTGCTCACTGTTGTTGAACTGGATGCTTTCTGTCTGAAACTGATGTCTCTTATATAGGTGAATGTGTGAAAATAAATCTTTTATTCCCGCGAAAGCATTGGTTTGTATTCGCGTGAAAATAAATTGTTTATTCCCGCGAAAGCAACGGGTTCCATTCGCGTGAAAATAAATTATTTATTCCCGCGAAAGCATTGGTTTTTATTCGCCTGAAAAAAAAATGTTTATTCCCGCGAAAGCAACAGTATCCATTCGCGTGAAAATTAAATGTTTATTCCCGCGAAAGCATTGGTTTGTATTCGCGTGAAAATAAAGTATTCATTCCCGCGAAAGCAACAGTTTTCATTCGCGTGAAAATTAAATGTTTATTCCCGCGAAAGCATTGGTTTGTATTCGCGTGAAAATAAAGTATTCATTCCCGCGAAAGCAACAGTTTCCATTCGCGTGGAAATAAAATGTTTATTCCCGCGAAAGCATTGGTTTGTATTCGCGTGAAAATAAAGTATTCATTCCCGCGAAAGCAACAGTTTCCATTCGCGTGGAAATAAAATGTTTATTCCCGCGAAAGCATTGGTTTGTATTCGCGTGAAAATAAAGTATTCATTCCCGCGAAAGCAACAGTTTCCATTCGCGTGAAAATTAAATGTTTATTCCCGCGAAAGCATTGGTTTGTATTCGTGTGAAAATAAAGTATTCATTCCCGCGAAAGCAACAGTTTTCATTCGCGTGAAAATTAAATGTTTATTCCCGCGAAAGCATTGGTTTGTATTCGCGTGAAAATAAAGTATTCATTCCCGCGAAAGCAACAGTTTTCATTCGCGTGAAAATTAAATGTTTATTCCCGCGAAAGCATTGGTTTGTATTCGCGTGAAAATAAAGTATTCATTCCCGCGAAAGCAACAGTTTCCATTCGCGTGAAAATTAAATGTTTATTCCCGCGAAAGCATTGGTTTGTATTCGCGTGAAAATAAAGTATTCATTCCCGCGAAAGCCACAGTTTCCATTCGCGTGAAAATAAAATGTTTATTCCCGCGAAAGCATTGGTTTGTATTCGCGTGAAAATAAAGTATTCATTCCCGCGAAAGCAACAGTTTTCATTCGCGTGAAAATTAAATGTTTATTCCCGCGAAAGCATTGGTTTGTATTCGCGTGAAAATAAAGTATTCATTCCCGCGAAAGCAACAGTTTCCATTCGCGTGAAAATAAAATGTTTATTCCCGCGAAAGCATTGGTTTGTATTCGCGTGAAAATAAAGTACTTATTCCCGCGAAAGCAACAGTTTCCATTCGCGTGAAAATTAAATGTTTATTCCCGCGAAAGCATTGATTTGTATTCGCGTGAAAATAAAGTATTCATTCCCGCGAAAGCAACAGTTTCCATTCGCGTGAAAATTAAATGTTTATTCCCGCGAAAGCATTGGTTTGTATTCGCGTGAAAATAAAGTATTCATTCCCGCGAAAGCAACAGTTTCCATTCGCGTGAAAATAAAATGTTTATTCCCGCGAAAGCATTGGTTTGTATTCGCGTGAAAATAAATTATTTATTCCCGCGAAAGCATTGGTGTTCTTCCGTAAAAACAATGTTTCATTAATTTAACCTTATGATAAATGGCGTGATTTCAGCTATATAAGAAGCACTGTTTTTACACAGAAAGCAGTCACTTCGACATTAGCAACTGAAGGAGCAAGATCTACTACAACATCATCTACTACAACTGCTAGAAGGACTTTTCTGTTTGGAGGTAAGTCAACTTGATTGAGTATAAATTTAATTTTTATCGATTTAGATACTAACAGTGGTATGATATTGAGTAAATATATATATATATATATGTATATATATCTTCAAATTGGTTTGAAAAAGAAATCATAACATGGATTTTTACTTTATCTTTTAGAATGTCGACACAAGTCAATACAAAACAACTGAAGAATAAAGAACAAAAACCTTCACAAGATAAGGTGATTGATGACAATGTACTTCTTCAACGCACTATGATTCCCTTTCAAAGCGCCAGTCTGAATACTCTGGCAACTCTCATCATCAAAAGCGCCTCTCTGTTAAGTACTCTATCTCCAGCTTCCAGAAGAAACATTGAAAACATAGTCAAAGTTGAAGATTTACCAATACCTACAGTTATGCAGGTGTTAACCTTTGAGCTCCATGATGAAACGAACTGTACCATCATCTACAACTATAAAAAGGATGGAAAGGTAGTTAGAGTGAAGAGCACTATTCCATTAGCAGCAGGATTACTTGTCAATGAAGCTTCGCAAATAAGACCACTGGTTTTGATCTACATGGGTGTTGAAAAGACTGGAAAAGCAATTTTTCGTGCTGCTACAGAAACAGGAACTACTTTGAGGTGTAAGAATGCGTTTGATGTATTACCAGAAAAAAGCATGCGACAAATCAATGCTTATTTCGAGGTAGCTAATTTTCAGGATTTCCCAACAGATAGTGTCATATGTTTCCAAAACCCTGAAGTTATAGCAAAATCTGACAGGCGATGGAATGGAAATGAAGAGACTCTTCTAGTTCAATACAGAAGTGTTGTAGATGAAGAATTACTGATCGGAGATATGCGCATTCCTCACTCAGGCGAGTTAAGCAAGTCCTGTCCTAGTTGTCTTCTCCTGTTCTCTTTAATTTTCCCGATTTAGTAGTTGTCTTTTCTTTTTCTGGTATATGTTATAGTGTAAGATGTTATAACACTTGATTTGTCCATGTTACTTCCAAATATTTCACAGTTCGTGTATGCAATTCTCATCACCAGCTGTTGAACCTTCTCAATTTTTCTTCTAAGCTCATTCTTTGCACTGTAAGTCAAGTTTTTCTCACTTTTTCACGAAAAAAATGTTCCAGTTTATAACACTTGATTCTAGAGAGTTAACAACCTGTAAAACATTGAACTTGTGCTCTATGTAATCTCAACATATTGAATATGCATAATAATTCTTAAAATGTCCATTGTTTTCATTTATTCACAAAAATTGACCCGATTTGTTTTTTCATTATTTTGCGTCAAATTTTCGTTCATAACTTGCTGTAACATCTAATATATCTCAGTTAACTCTCAGTTTTTCTCAACTAAGTTATGCACCTCCAATTCTCAGCTACTGAAGGCTCGCATCATTTTGTAAAAGTGATTTTTTTGTCCTCTACTTCCTGTTTTTGTTAATTTTTTTTACAATTTCTTCACCAACTTTTACCACTTTGCTCAGAAGGGTGATCAATGTCTAAAATGATAAACTAGTGCTCAGTGTACACTTAACGTGTCCAACATCCCAATAACCTTTTAGAAGTCGTGATTCGTTTGATGCATTTAACTTCGAACCAATGACTTTTCCACTTTCTTAGCCCTCTGACCTGCACATTTTCAATCCACCTTCTGATCAAAAACAAAACATTTTTATGTGAAGCGGTCAAAGCATTTGCAGTTCAAAATTGTTTCATGTGTCAACATCAATTTGTTTTACGCAATTATACCAGTTTTTGTCATTCTTGTTATTTATGTGTTCATTTATTCTCAGTTTAAACACGAAAAATCACTTCAACTTCCTTCACAATAGCCACAATAACTACTGAAAGAAACTCTATAGCAAATGTAAACTTTCTAATTTGCTTTTCAACTTTTTCTTTCACTGTAACATATGCTACAACTTATTCAAGTGTCTTTATGCACGCATACTCTTTGTTTCACAATGATCAGCATTCAAGTCACGCCTCCTTCCATCTCCATCATTTCTAATGGTTCATGGCAGCCTTTTTCTCAGGTGTACCACCTTTCATTTCAGAAAATAAAAATTGAATCTGAAACCATTGATCACTTTGTTTAAATCGGTCATCAACTTCTCAGTAAAGATATAAATGTAAAGTCAATTAGTTTTTTTCTACACTCTCTTATTAACATTGAAAATAATTCCCCACTTTTTACTCAAATCTGAAAGTTGGATTGAAGCGGATAGTGAAGAGATAGATTATCAAATGAACTCATCGCTTGTTGCTTAGGAAGGAAGAAACAATATGAGGACTGGAGACAAAATAAAACACCATTTTTTCAATTCCGCTAATGCACTGAAATATGATGCACCTGTTTTCTATAAACTAGTCCGCACATGCCATGTTCGGTTAAATGATTAGCTTTGTGATGTCTAATGAATTTATTCATTCACATGATATGAAGCTGTAAGTTTCGCAGCTAAGAGCGTGAATATAAAATTCATTGGTGATAGTAAAAGACGCAGAGTATGATTGCAGTTTGTTGTAGTTGATTGAAAGGTACTTTGCATCAATAGCATCAAACAATACATAAATCACAGAAGACTGCAAAGTAGTTTACATCAGTTCAATGCAAGTTACATAACATGGTAGTTCGTGAAAGGCAAGTCACATAATATGTAGCTTTATCAATACACTTTAAGCCCAAGCAGGTGAAGAGTAAGCATTCCTGGTGTGTGAGTGTCAGCTCCATCTACAACAATAATAGCAATTACAAAAAGCACATTAAGATAAGTTGACTAATCCAAATCCAAAACCGATTAACTATTAGCTCTTGTTTTCGTTGAGTTATAGTGATTGATTGTTGTGAATCTACATACATGTAAAATATACATACCTACATTTACGATAAACCAAGATATAAGAATCATTTTGCAAGTTTATGATATCTGCATGTAAAATACACCTACTTTTACAACTAGCCTGCATGAAGAGAATACCTGCATGTGCAATTTATCTAAGTTTGCACTCTAGCTATATTTACAACATAGCTACACTTACAATTTGTCTCTGCATATGTACAATTTTTCTATGTCTATATATACTTGCAAGTACAGCTTATCTACATGTACAGTATAGTATAATTATAGATACAATCTAACTAAATGTACAATACACCGACGCGTGCCATATACATCCATGTACAGTATAGTAACATGTGTAATATACCTATGTGTACAGTATACAGACCTACAGACACATTCTACCCACATGTACATCATACACACCTACACAATTTGTCTGCAAGTAGAGCTTGTTCACTTGTAGAATCACTGACAGCAGTCATTCTGTTTATCACCATCATCTGTAATTATACCAGACACTAATTAGTTGGTCAGATGCAAGATATGATTACATAACGCTTTTCATCTTGTAATTTCTAATGAGTTAACACCATTCAGGTGAACAAAAGAATATATCTATTAAGAATATAGTGAACAGATTTTGCATAATAAACAGTTAACAAGTCTATATATGAGTCTACAAACAAGTAAGTTTTAAATGTTTAAACATGTACAATATTCGCCATACACATACCTGTCCAGTACATCTACAGGTAAGATATACCTACAGGTACAATGTATCTACATGTAAAATATACATAAATTTACAATACCTCTACATGTACAGCATATAAAGCCGTATAGTAAATCTACCTGCACTGTATACCTTCATATAAGGTGAACATATGCATACACTTTATCTACACTCGGATAATATTTATGTACAGAGTATACCTGTATGTACAGTATACCTACATGTAAAATATACCTACTCTAACAGTATATATACCTGTACAGCTCACCTACATGAATAATACAGCTATATCTACTGTGTATTCACATGTAAAGGATACACACAGGTAAAATATAATTATATAGATGGTTTACCAAAATGCACAAAATCTATTCATATACATTATACTAACACATCTATATATCAACATGTAAATAAATCAAAAATTAAACATATAACTATATGTTAATATATATACATGTAGCTATGTTGTACAGTAAACTACATGTACAAAACACCGAAAATTACAATGTACCTATGTCTACAATATACCTACATGCGCACTTCACTTGCAATTTTGTTGATATACATGCACGCAAATAAAATGTTTTCATGTACAGCATGCATAGATTGATAATAAATTTACATGTGATATATAGCTACAAGTACAACATTAATATACATATAATACTTTATTAGCATCAATATCATTTTATAAAAATGTTTTTCATAAAGTGCCATAGCTAGAAGAAAAAGAACAACAAAAATCAAAAATATAACGAAAATGTAAAATGAACACAGAAAAAAATAAGTCTACTCAAGTACAGTTTAATTAAAATAATTTTCCATTGGTGTTTAAAAGATCCGTAAATAAATTTAATTTGAAAACAGACAGGGATTGTGTGATTTTCAGAGAAGTAGGCAGTTGATAGAATGTGGCAGATATATATGTTTCTATTGCAGTTTGGGTGTTTGCATAAAGTTTCTTTCAGTTACGAAAATTAAAATTGCAGTTACGACTGGTAGTAAAATCAACAGAAATAAAGCTAGGAAAAATATTATTGGAAATTTTAAAACCAGTTATTTCCGCGAAATATTGATATGACAACAGGAACAATTTACTTGGATGGATAGTATACATGTATGTAAAATATACATACATATACATCATACCAACATGTACAGTATATCTACATATACAGTATATCTATATGCACAGTATACATAAATGTTCACTGCACATACATGTATATCATATCTAAAGATAAATTATACCTACATGTACACTATACATATATACCTGTACAATTTGTCAACGTGTACATTGTATACATACATATATATATATACGGCATAGCTACATGTACATTATACCTAACGTAAATCACACATACATTGGCAATGCACCTATATGTACGCTTCACCTACATATGCAGTAAACTTATATATAAAGTATGTGTATGTGTTTGATATACTTCCATGTATGTGTAGGCGTATCGTAGTATTTGATTTTGTGACACACACATCAGCAATAAACTTACATGTGCATTGTGTCTGCATCTACATGTAAAATATCCCAATCGGTACAAAAATACTTACATGTATACTGTATCTAAATGCGCAATATACCTACATGTGAAATTTTTCTAAATGTGGAATGTTTATTTATGTACAGAATGCTTACATGTATGATAAATCCACATGTAAAATACCTCTACAAGTAGAGTAGACCTACAGGTACAGTTTACCTACATATGTAACAAATTTATATGTAGAGCAAGCCTATACCTTTGATTCTGATATAACTACTTGTGCAACTCAAGTACATGTACAATATAAACACATGTAACGCATGTCGACATGTACAGTATTTCTAAATTTGCAGTATACTTACATTTACATTTTAACTACATATACAATATTTTCACACCTACAGTATATATGTTTAAAACATAGCTATTGTACGTTTACAGTATACCAAAATATACAGTATTTATACGAGTATGATATACATACATACCTATATACTTATATACCTACCATACAATCAGCTTACATGTTAAACATACCTTCGTGACCATTATACATAAATTCCAGTACAATTTATCTACACTCAAAGTATATATATATTCAATGTATACATATATCAACAGTGTACCTAAATTTACAAATAACCTACATGTAACAAAGCTACATGTGACGTATGCTTACAAGCACAATACACATTCATGCACATGTAGGTATATCATAGTAATGTATTTTATAATACCTACATCTACAATATCTACATCTATAATGCCCCTGTATCTATATATGCAATACGCAAACAAGTACAGTGCTGTTGGATGTGAAATATAATTACAAGCACAGTACACTTGCAGATAATAGAACATATTTACGTCTACAAATAAACTACATGTACACTTTAGGTACCTGTAGGCATGTATACATGAACAGCATACCCATACGTACAAAATATCAAATGAACAATAATTTTACATTTGCAGTACACCTTCGTTTGCAATAAAACCACTTACACAATATACATACAAGTACAGTAAACCTGCTTGTACGGTATACCCACATGTACTGTGTATCTGCATGCACCACATACCAACTTATACAATATACCGACATGCACAATATACCTACATGTAAGATATAGCTACATGTACACTCTACTTAGATGTACCACATACTTACATGTAGAATATACCTTTGGGTATAGTGTATATATGTGAGCAATATACCTGTATATATCGTATACGTAAATGTATGGTATACATACCTGTACACTGTATAAGAATGCACAACATACCTACATATACATGATACATACCTGTGCAATTTATTTACATCTAGATTATATTTATATAAGCAGTAAAAGAATATATCGAATCACTTACGTTTACAATACACCTACATGTACAGTGTACCTACATATATATATTGTACGTACATATACACTATACCTACATATGCAGTATACCCACATGTACGGTATACCTACATATACATCATACCTACATATACAGTATACCTACATACACAGTGTACATGCATATACAGTATACCTACATATACATCATACCTACATATACAGTATACCTGCATACACAGTGTACATGCATATACAGTATACAAACATGTACAGTATACCTCCATATTCATTATACCCACATGTACAGTATACCTACATATGTATATTGTACATACATATGCACTACACCTACATATACATCATACCTGCATATACATCATACCTGCATATACAGTATACCTACGTATACATTATACCTACATATACAGCGCAGCTACATGTACAGTGTGCCTACATATACAGCGTACCTACACGTACAGTAGACCTAAACATGCAGTATACCTACATGCACAGTGTACATACATATACAGTGTACGTTCACACACAGTATACCTACATATACAGTATACCTACATATACAGTATACCTACATATACAGTATACCTATATGTACAGTGTACTTACACATACAGAGTACCTACGTATACAATATACTTACATGTATAGTATATGTACATGCACGCTGTACATACATATACGGTATACCTACATATAAAGTATACCTACATATGCGGTATACTTACATATACAGTATACCTACATGTACAGTGTACATACATATACAGTATACCTACATATACGGTGTACCTACATGTACAGTATACCTACATACGGAGTATACGTACATGTACGGTATACCTACATATACAGTATACCTACATACGGAGTATACATACATATACAGTATACCTACATATACGGTATACCTATGTATACAGTATACTTACACATACAGTGTACCTACGTATACAGTATACTTACATGTACAGTATACGTACATGCACAGTGTACATACATTTACAGTGTACCTACATATACAGTACATCTACATATGCAGTATACCTATACATACAGTATAACTACATATACAGTGTACCTACAAGTACAGTATACCTACATACACAGTGAACATACATATACAGTATACCTATATGTACAGTATACCTACATGCACAGTGTACCTACATGTACAGTGTACATACATATACAGTGTACCTACATATACAGTATACCTATATGTACAGTATACCTACATACGCAGTATGCATACATATACAGTATACCTACATATATAGTATACATACATGTACAGTATACCTGCATACACAGTATACCTACATATAAAGTATACCTACATGTACATTATACCTACATATACGGTATACCTACATACACAGTATACCTACGTATACATTATACATACATATACAGTATACCTACATGTACAGCCTACCTACAGTGCATCTATGTGTATTCTTACTGGTATATTACAAATATCTTGACAAAATCTCGCAATGTGATGTATGTCTATATGAAAGGTGTACATATAAAAAATTCATACCTGCATATGTAGTGTACCTATGTGTGCAGTATAAATGCATGTAAAATAAGCCTAAATCACACTGGATCAACATATTCAATGTGTCTACAGTTTACATACCTGTACCATGTATCTAGATGTACAGCTTACTTACATTTACTTTATAAGTAGATGTACATGTCTTTCGATATATATGGACTACTGTAGTTGAAGGGTCAATATGGCTCGTGGGATTTTGTGGGACTCCACTAGCAAACACCCACCAGCGTCTAGGAAAGAACTGAGTTTCTGGAGAGTTGTCTTCTTTTATTTTTACACAAATCCACAAAAGAGCTATTTTTCTTCTTCAAAGTTGCTTTATAATGAGTAATATAAGAAGCAAATTTATACCTAGCAACATTTGAGATGGATCCAATGCTTAGCAGTCGTCTGTGAAACAATTATACTGCATCATAACGTTTGCAAAGTGGTTAACTTCCAATTTTTAAAGTTTAACCGTTGTTTTTTTGCATGAATATTTGCTCCGAGAGAACTTTTTTCAGCAAGAAGCACTGTAGCTACATAATCACAAGGGATAACCTATTAAAATACGATAAAATTATTTACATCTCTTTTGGGTTCATACCCGCTATTGTTAAAAGAAGAGGACAACTCTCAGTATTTTAAGGTTTTTCCTAGAAGCTGGTGGGGGTTTGATAGTGGAGCTCCACAAAGTCCCGCAAACCGGCTAGGCCCCGACACTAAGTATACTTAAACATATGGCATATGCATACATACAGTATATATACTTGTAAGCTAAACACATATGTAAATTACAACTACATGTACAATGTATTTAATTGTAGAAGATACCTGTATTTACAAAGTGTCTACATATTAAAAACACATTCCAAATGATACAAAATTTAATAGCAAAAGTTATTCGTTGAAATGCTTACTTTTTTATAAGAACCTACAGGGTAATAGCGTCATAGGCTTGATCACTTGTGAAAGGCACTAGAGTGGCTGAGAGTATTCAATGTTGTTCATCACTGCCATCTGCAATTATACAAAACAATAATTATTTGATGACCTGGAAGGTATGGTTACTTAACGCTATTAATTTTGTACTCCCTATATATCTTATTAATTGAAGTGAACAAAAAATGGTAATTGGCAAAAATAACTTAAACAGACTTGGTACACTAAATAGTTGACCAAGCTAAGTACTCGTCTACACTCATCAGCTTTGTTTCTTTAAATATGTACAATGTGTACCGTACACATACCTGTACAGGAGACCTATATTTTCAATAAACTTACTGTACAATGTATTTACATATATAGTATTCCTATACTTACAGTATACACATTTGTGCAATAATTCTATATGTAAAGAATATTACTTTCAAAATACTCCAACACATACAGTGCACCTACATATGCAGCAGAACTAAATGTAAAATGTGCATATATGTAAAATATACACACTTGTATGATATAGCTACATCAAAAACATACCTGTGTGCTAAGTATACTAATCTATCTACATGCTGAATATATTTATATGAAAAGTATACCTATACGCACAATATACCTATATGTACAACGTAACCACACATGCAGTGTACCTGCACGTACAATATACCCACATGAACAAAAACTATACACGTTGATTATACATATATGTGGGATACATTTACCTTTACAATTCACCTACATGTAGATATATCGTAGAAGTAAATATACTGAGGAATGTATCTACATGTGAAATATTCCTCAAAGTCCAATCTGACTACCTGAAAAATATATTTACGTTTTCATTTTAACTACAAACACAATATATATGCATATACAAGATACATGTATGGACAATATACGCACATGAACAACATACACATATATACAATACACATATGTGCACAATATACATTCATGCACAGTATACATATATGTACGATATGCATGATAGTGTAAGTTACGTATGTGTATGATATACGTGTGTGTACAGTATGTGTGTGTACAATATACATGCAAGTGCAGCATATATAAGCGTACAATACACATATATGTACAATTTACTTAGATGTACGGTATACTTACATGTAAAATATGCATAAAAGTACAAATATATACGCATTACAGTATGTTTACATGAACAGTATTCATACATGTACAAAATATTGGGATAAATTATATTTACATGGAGAGTATACATAAATGTAGAGTGTACATAGTTGTACAATCTGACTACATGTAGTGTATGTATACGTGTACAGTGTACATATATGTACTGTATATCCACATGTACATTATACCACCATGCCGAGTATTTTCATGGACAATGTATTTGCATGTACGGTGATTACGTTCGCGGATAGTAAGAATTGATTTAAATGGGATTAAAACTCCTCGTTTTTCTGTGTGTGCACATGCTTATTAAATATTAATTTACAAAGTACCTACATGTGTACACCACATTCAAAGTGAGTGGAAGTTTATCACCAAAAGTTGCCTATTAGAATTTCTATTTTTTGATACGAACCTTCGGGGTAATAGTACTACAAGTCAGAGTTTCTGAGAGTAATCAATCTTGGTCACCACTGCCATCTTCAATTAAACAATACATTAATTAGCGGTTGATCTGTAAGATATGATTACATAATACTTTTCATCTTGTACTTTTTAAAGAGTTTACGCATTTCAAGAGAACAAAAAATTGTTAATAGCAATAATAACTTGAACAGATTTCACACACTAGACAGTTCACAAAGCGTACTATGCATCTACACACAAATCAGAAATTTACATTATGTACCATACACATACCTGTAAAGGACACCTACTTGTTCAATAAACATACTGTACAACTTATCTACATAAATAGTATTCCTGTACTTGCAGTATACATATTTGTACAATAATTCTATAGGTGAAGAATATTAAATTCAAACTATTCCAACACATACAGTGCACCAACATATGAATAAGAACTAAATGTAAAATGTGCTTATATGTAAAGTATACGCACTTGTATAATATAGCTACATTCAAAACATACCTGAGAGCAAAATATACATACTTGGGTAATTTAGCTGCATGTCGAGTATATCTATATAGAAAGTATACCTATATGCACAATATACTTATATATACAACACAACCACACATGCAGTGTGCCTGCACGTACACTATACTTCTATGAAAAAAAATTTACATGTGGGTTATACTTATGTGCAATACATCTATCTTCACAGTACACCTACATGTAGATATATATGGTACAAGTAGATACATTGTACAGGTAAATATACTGAAGAATGCATGTACATGTAAAATATTGACAGAAGTACAATCTAATTACCCAAAAAAACATTCGAACTTTCACACTTGACACGCATGCACAATACAAATACAAGCGCAATAAACATTTATGTGCAATATACACACACGTGTTATATACATAAGCATATGAATAGAATAAAAATACATGTTCACCTCACATATGTGTAAAGTGTACACATCCGTAAAATATACATGGTTGTACAATATACATATGTATATACTATACATATGTGAACAGCATACGAATGTTACAGTATACATACTCAAACAATATAAATATATGAAAAATATGCACACATTTACAATATAACCACATGTACATACATATACAATATACGATGCGTGATATGCCTACATTTACAGTATACCGACCTGCAGATATGTTATAAATACCTGTACAATCTATCTGCATGTAGAGTAGTTACACATCAACTTGGTATAACTAGCTTGTTCACTTGTAGAATCACTGATAGTATTGAATCTTGTTTATCACTGCCGTCTGTAATTAAGCAATACGCTACTTAGTTGCTGGGCTGCAAGATATGATTACATAAGGCTTTTCATCTCCTACTTGCTAATAACTTTACACATTTCAAAAGAACAAAAGATTGTTGTTAACAAGAAAAGCTTTAACAGATTTCACACACTAGACAGTTGACAAAGCCCACTATGCATCTATGCATTAGTCAATCTGTTTCATCATTTAGTAGCAGGGCGCAGTGCCAATCTTACAGAGGCATTTAAATGTAACCTTAGGGTTCATCTGTTTGTCAAACGTAAAAATTTAGCACCTCCAGCTATGATATGTAGCTATTGTTGCCTTATCTTGAGAACAAGTTGAGAAATTGCAAAAGAAAACCAAAAAGATTGGACCAGATATCAAAGGAATAAAAACAGTGCTAATAGACAGTGAATAAAAACAAATAAGAATGCTTGAACGGTCACTAGATTTTCTTGAGTATTGTTTTCAACTCTGTAATAGCAGTGAATGATAACAATTTACAAAAAAACAGAACCCCAGCTTCACTGTTCTAACAAAATACTAGCAACTTTGACAAGAGGAGTTAGTATAGTGGTATGCTAGAAAATCTTTGTCATAATTTGCTAAGTCATTGTGACTACAGTAGCAACTTCCACTAGGCCACCACCTTAATTGCGTTTTTGTAGACAGGGGCGTTTTGCGTAACTGAAATAAGTTTGTTTTCTGATGTACCCTCACAATCCATGCTGGAAAATTTATGAGCACTAATGTAAAAATTGGACAGTTTTTTTTCCCATGAACTGTTATGAAACTCCAATTTTGTGCAGAAAGTTGGCATAAAATTTGAGCCTTAAAACCTGATTTTGATTAGCACAGCTAAAACATGTTTATAATCTAATATAGAAATCAGTGCCGGCACATACTCAGATGAAAAAAAAAACAGATTTGAAATGAAAAATTTCCCAAAACTTGATCCAAAATCTTTTTAAATTTTTACAATGAACTAGAAGCGCAATAGTGTGACTTGCTTTGTTACTTGTAGCAATCATCAGCATCGCTGGCACTAGTCACTCTTCTTTGTTATCACCACATATAATTATAACAATCAGTAATTAGTTGCTGTGATATAAGACATGATTACATAATACCTATCACCCTATGCGTATATATGATGAGCATACAAGTTTTCACTGACCAAAATATTGGAAGTAGCACACTTCAGTTAAAACCAGTTAGCGTACTTTGCAGTAGAAAGCTAGTTATATATTCACATACAAGTCGGCTAATGTTTATTAAATGGTAGCAGGTCTTCCTGTATACCAAGTGAAGGCAATGCAGGAATATGCAACAGGAGGACTCCTCACTCAGCTACTTCGAAACGAGTTGGCAAAAAAATTAAATGCAAATCAAGAAAACCAAACAATTTTCTCGACAAATAAGAACAATAAATTTACCGAGTCCACACAAAACATTAGGATTGAGTAAGAATCACACACAATCTGGCAAGAGACTGTCAAAAACAAGAACAAAAATGTGGATTGTAAGTTGAGATGCAGTGGTTTCTTAGAACCAACAAAAAGATGATTGTTTAAACCTGCAACAAACTAGGTTTTATATGTGCTGAGAAAACTACTGGAGACAAAGACTTTAATTTTTGACCAAACACAAATCATTCACAAAAGCATGTTGAAAATGCCAATTGAGAAATTACAAATTTGGTTGCAGTGTTCACTTAGCAAAGAAACCGACAAAAAGGCAGGAAAGCTAAAAACAAGTAAAACAAATGTAACAGAAAACTGTCTCCATTATTGCGGTAGGCTGATCATGACACGGCAGAAATTTTTGAAGAGCACTGAGCAAAAAACCTTGAGTGAAACACCACGGAGAATAAAGTAAGTTTAAGGGTTGTCAAAAGTTATTCATGTCAAAGTCTAAAGTAAGTTGTAGTGGAAAGTGTAGAGTGACCAAAATGCTGTCTCAAAAATATAAATGATACAGTTTTGAAATCATTGAAGGACGAAAAAAGACAGTAGAAAAAATCACAGTTGTAAAGAGAGCAAAAGCTAGTAAGAGTTGATGTTTAAAGAATTTCACCATCAGGAACGATGCTGATTCTTTCTGTGTAACTGAATTTATACCAAACATGTAGAACTACAGATAATTAAGTTTTACGAGCAACCAAAGTATTTACCTTAGGAAGTTTGAGCTGGATAGATAAGTGGTGTCTCTCCTAAGCAGCATTGACCAAATGAGTTGTGCTGTAGATAAATGTACTTGCCTAATAAGCTAAAGATGCCTGTAAGCATTGTATGACCAGTATAGCCCAATTAACAAAGAGAGTTCGCCCAAGTGCGGAACAAAAAGAGAGCATAACTCCTCAAACAAAAACAATAAACGGGAGAAGACAATGACGGCATGAATTGCTTAACTCACCTGAGCATCAAATAGCTTCTGCTGTGACATTGGAGAGATTTGGAGTGATTTTGTTCAAGGGTCTGAGTCGAAACGCAGACAATTCAATTTTCTACAACATCAGTGTACTCGCAGCTCATCAAGCCTTCATCCAAGCCTCGGAACTGGCTGATAATCCGAAATCTGAGGATTTTCTCAACCACTTCGATGATGCTGAAAAAGAAGACTGTGGAGAACAAACTCTCGAGAAGCTAATCTATAACTCAAGGGATTCATATCACTATAGGTAAGTTTTACTAATTTTTACCAAAATTTTAAAAAGTTGATTTGTGAAAATTTTGTGGATTCTTACAATGAAAAACCCCTTAAAATGATAAATTTGTGAACATTTTTGTAAAACATTTTTAAGTTATATATATATATATATATTTCGAATTAAAAAAGGATTTTGTTGTGTCATCAGTGTATTTTTTTACATAAAAGTTGGAAAAATAACAAAAGGTGATAATTATTTTACAAAAATGTTCAATTTTTCACATAGATGATCAACTCATAACTTTTTTTGTAAAACATTTTTAAATTATATAAGTTTCAGATTAAAAAAAGGACTTTTTTGTGTAATCAGTGTATTTTTTTACATAAAAGTTTAAAAAATAACAAAAGGTTATAATTATTTTACAAAAATGTTTAGTTTTTCACATAAATGATCAATTCATAAACATTTTTTGTAAAACATGTTTAAATTATATCTATTTCGGATTAAAAAATGGACTTTTTTGTGCAATCAGTGTATTTTTTTTACATAAAAGTTTAAAAAATAACAAAAGCTTATAATTATTTTACAAAAATGTTTAGTTTTTCACATAAATGATCAATTCATAAACATTTTTTGTAAAACATGTTTAAATTATATCTATTTCGGATTAAAAAAAGGACTTTTTTGTGCAATCAGTGTATTTTTTTACATAAAAGTTTAAAAAATCACAAAAGGTTATAATTATTTTACAAAAATGCCTAATTTTTCACGTAAATAACACGTTTTATCACATAAATGGCTTATTCATGAGTGTTTGTTGTAAAACATTTTTAAAATTATATATATTTATATTTATACATTCCGAATCCAAATGAAAAAAAGGACTTTTTCGTGTGTAATCAGTGTATTTCTTTTACATAGAAGTTGAAAAAATAAGAAAAGTTTACATTTATTTTACATTAATTTTAATCATACTATACTAATACATCATTTTTTTTATTTTAGCCCATTATATCGTAAAAAGAAAACAGAGTAAAGAACTTTCCCTAAAAAATATTGAGCTGAATGATGTAACTCAGTAAGTTATTTTCCTGTTATATATAATGTAAACTATCTAATGTAGCTAAGAGCAAAATTTAAATTCGGTAAAATTTACTTATATAATGAATAACTTTTGTATTTTAGTCAATTATTGGATCACAGAGAATACGGAATACAAGAGTTCCTCCCTGGGTCTAATAATATACCAGAAGAATATCAAGGAAGATATTGTTCAAGAAAAGCGCTTTGTAACCATTGATATCGTAAGCTATAGTAGTTTGTATTACAGAAAATTTACTATAAAACAGTTTTATGAATGTAAAAACTAGATATGGTATTTTCTATTACAATTATTTACTTGTAAATTTTATTCATCTAGAGAGGTAATTTGGTGATTTTTTGACAGTTTTTAAAAAAGTTAAAAAGTACAAAAAAATCAAAAAAATATCGAAAACTATATATTTCAATGATTATTTTTTAAAAAGTTCAAAAAAATGTAATAAAGCTCTGTTTTGAAACATAAAAGATTTAAAAGGATTGTGTAGGATAAAATTCTCACTCAAAAAATTATTGAAAATTGAATGAAATAAAAAAATATTTTCCCAAATACCAAAGTTTTGTAAATATAAAGGGAAAAACTCTATATATATATATACATTGTTTTTAAAATAATAACGAAAACTATATATTTCAATGATTATTTTTTAAAAAAATAAAAAAATTTAAAAGGAAGGTGTAGGATAAAATCCTCACTCAAAAAATTATTGAAAATTGAATGGAATAAAAGAATATAAAGTGAAAATCTCTATATATATTTATTTTTTTTAAAAAAATATCGAAAACTATATATTATAATGATTATTTTTTTTAAAAAATTGAAAAAACAAAAAAACTTTGTAATAAAACCCTGTTTTAAAACATAAAAAATTAAAAAGGAATGTAATAAAAGAATATTTTACCAAAATACCTCATTTTTTTTTGTAAATATCTAGTAAAAATTTCTGAAATATTGTTGGTAAAATTTACTGGAAAATGGTTTCAAGTGTGTCAAAGACTAAATATGATGTTTTCATTGAAATGTTTATTTTCAAAAGATCCAAATAATAACATTGAATCAATTAGTTAAATTTAACAGTCAAATTCTTTTTTATCAAGTAGGCTTAATGTTTCTATTGTGATTAATTCTCAAATATTGTAAACTTGAACTATCTAGAGGAGTAATTTGTTGATTTTGATGTGTTTTTTAAAAAAGTTATCATGTAATACCACATACTTCAGTTCTAATTCGTTTTGAACAGTTTCATGGGAGACAAAGAATAAAAAAGTTACATTGATTTAGTTTTTAGAATTAAAGTTGCTATCAAAAATGGATTGTTCTTCTTTAAAAAAATGATTACGTAATACCCCATGCTTCAGTTCTAATTCGTTTTTAGAATTGAAGTCGCCATCGAAAATGGTTGGTTCTTGAATGGGTAAATCCATAGCCTCCTCCTCATCATGACAAAAGCTTTCTGATGATTGCATTTTGAAAAACAAATTACATTGTTTTAGTTTTCCGAATTGAAATCGCCATCGAAAATGGTTTGTTCTTAAACGGGAAAATCCATAGCCTTCTCATCATCATGTCTAAGTTTTCTACCCCAATATCTCCAACCTCTCAGAGATAGGAATTGTTCTGTTTAAAAAATAATGGAAATTGTATATATAAATGATTGTTTTTGAAAAAAATGGTAAATTTTTGAAAAAAATTCAAAAGGAAAATGCAGGATAAAACCCTCACTCAAGAAACTAATTTTGTATGATAGGTTGCTCACCTAATAATAAGAAAATAATGAATAAAGGAAATATTTTACCAAATAGTCTGTTTTTTTTGTAAAGATATACAAACAGATAAAATTTAACCATTTAAAGGATGATTTCTTTTTTGCAAAAAAATGATGAAGATTTAATGAAATGAAATGAAAGAATATTTTACCAAATACCTTGTTTTTTTGTAAATTTGTACAATTAGAATAAGAAAATAGTGAATAATGTATATTTAAGCAATTATTGAAAAAATTAATGAAAATTGAGTAGAATAAAGGAAATATTTTAACAAATACCCGGTTTTTTTTGTAAAGATATACAAACAGATAAAATTTAACCATTTAAAGGGTGATTTCTTTTTTGCAAAAAAGTAATGAACATTTAATGAAATGAAAGAATATTTTACCAAATACCCTGTTTTTTTTTGTAAATTTGTACAATTAGATGAAATTTAACCATTTAGAGGATGATTTGTTTTTGTAAAAAATTAATGAAAATTGAATAAATCGAAAAAATATTTCACCAAATACCTCTTTTTTGTAGATGTAAACAAATAGATGAATATCTAACTTTATCCATTTTTTTCCATTTGGGATCATGTTTTGAAGGTTTTCAAGATAGTTTTTAGTAAAAGCTTATGCATTGATTGTCATTACAAGTTGTAGTGTTTGGTATTATTTAATATTTACTGACTCAAGCTATATTATATGAAATTTTCCCTACTTATTGCACAATAAATGTATATATTCACATATTGTTTCATTTTTAATTACTGTATTTATTCAATGTAGATATAATGAGTCGAATTACAAAAAAATATCAAAACTTAAATGCCATACATTCAAAATCTAGATGCTCTATGAGTTAAAGTTATGTGTATAATTATGTACAAGATTATCAAAACTTGAATGCCATACATTCAAAATTTATAAGTTCAAATTAAGTAAAAAAATAATCAAAAACTCAAATGCCACTTAAATGCCACTCAAATGCCACTCAAGTACCCCTCAAGTAAAATACAATATAAACTCGGCGAATTCATCCAACGTCGTAACCCATTGCCTAAACTCCAAGGTCTAATCCACAAAAAAACACTTGGTAGGGAGATCTGCTCATATATTACTACTACTATGTAAGCCTATAGATATGTGAATGCAGTCAGCAGTAACTGGTTGCATATGTGCATGTAGTCAGCAGTAACTGGTTGTATATGTGAATGCAGTCAGCATTAACTGGTTGCATATGTGCATGCAGCCAGCAGTAACTGGTTGCATATGTGCATGCAGTCAGCAGTAACTGGTTGTATATGTGCATGCAGTCAGCAGTAACTGGTTGTATATGTGCATGCAGTCAGCAGTAACTGGTTGCATATGTGCATGCAGTCAGCAGTAAAGCCTGGTTTCCATACATCTCCCAAGCGCTCGCACGAGGTCGCAGAAGCTTCTGCCACGATCTGCGATTTATGGAGACCGTGATTACGCGATGTGCCACGATCCCCTACGAGCTTGCTGCGACGTCCCACGAAAGTTGTTTGCAAAGTACTTTTCTGCGACGCACCCACGATCGGGAACAACTGGCGATCGCCAAGGATCTATGGAGACCATAAACATGCGACCAAACATAGATTCTGAAGATTAGGCGACATCGTTTTGTGTCTTTTTTCTAAAAGATCAGGGTAAAGGTCTGGAAAGTTGACCATGGCCGAAGCAATTATGTAGTAGTAATATTATTATAAAAATAATAATTATTTTTTGTCATTGACAAAAAAATTGACTTATCAATAATAATACTTTTTTTTACTTCATTCATATAAAACCTATAGCTTCTAATAATAAAAAGCGCAACAATAGGAGTAGTTTGTTCGTTGATATTAATAATAAATAATAACGATTGAATAATATAATAATTGTATTAAATATAAGGCCATCACAACTCACACTTTAGATCTGTGTCCGAAATTTCAGAACATGGGATGAGGCAGGGAGGCATTTTATTTTATATTTTTTTATTTTATGGCTAAGCATCTCAGCCATGAGGGAGGTATTTTATTTTATCCTTTGTTGGTACCCCGATGAGGGAGGGTCATTTTTGAATTTTATATTTTACCAGATTGAGTGAACAGGTGCGAGGGAGGCATTTTATGAAGCTCGACGATTTTATACTTTACCAAAATGGAGAACCAATTGCGGGGAAAATAGCTTTTGACCCTGCTTTCAATTGAAGGGTGCCGCTAGAGTCCTAGCGAACATGGTCAGGAATAATTGGCTATGGTGGCGGCGGTTATAAAATGAATGCGGGCTGAATTATTTTACATTTTACTATTTTAAATGGCTGGCACATAGATGTGAGGGAGGTATTTTACCATTTTCTATTTTATTATTTTATTTATCTTACTGATTCCGTGCGTGCGCGCGATTTTGCATTTTTATCCTATCCTTGTACCACGTGCGGGCGTTGACACAGATCGAAAGTGTGAGTTGTGATGGCCTAATAATAATAATAATTATAATAATAATATATAATAATAATAATAGCTACCGATGAGTGATAAATAAAAAATAATTTTGGGAATTTTCACTGGTGAAATTGTTATGATTAATTAAATAATAATAATGCTATTGAGTTGATCATTATTATTATGAATAATAATAATAATTATAATAATAATTTAATAACAACAGCCTTTTTTTATTATAATTAATAATGATTTATTATTATTTATTACTTACTGCTTAAACTGGAGTAGCAATAAACTTGTGTTATTATTATGGTTGCCTCTTATCATAATAATTATTAACATAAAAGCTCTTTGCATCATAAAAATAGCTAATTTTCACATATTAATAAAATAAATTAATAAGATGATAATAATAATTAAATCTACCATGTATTCACAAAGGAATCGCAGCCGAGCGCCATCAAATGCAAAAGTATGGAAACCACGGGATCGCAACTCCTCGTGAGTCGCCAGTGCTCGCGGGAGATGCTGCGATTACTTGGGAGATGTATGGAAACTAAGCTTAACTGGTTGCATATGAGCATGCAGTCAGCAGTAACTGGTTGCATATAATTGGTCCTACTAAACTGTGCTCATGAAATGTACCGTCTGAAATTTTTTTCCTTAATTGAGCGCGCATGAGCTAGTTTACATGATGAAAACAAATGCTGTTTTTAAGCCAAATAAATAAAAGTTGTTTGTTTTTTCTAAAGACATCGGCAGTAATACTAGTGCTGCCACCCTCTGTCAGTTTTAATCCAATTAATTTTCACTAATATATTTTTTAATCTTCAATTGATGGGTTAATTTCTTTTGGGCTGAACATTGTCTATTTCACTCTTCAACATACACTTAAGTAGGAAGATCATTCTTGTAAGTTAAAAATAAGGGCAGTTATTTTGTCAACGATATCTAAGTGCGCTTCTGCTGTGATTGTATTTGAGTGGAATATTATAACTAGTGTAAGCAGAACAACTGTTTTTCATAAAAGATTTTCCGCGTAGCTTTGTTTATGATTTATTTTTTGCCAAAAGATTTCCGTTTGTGCAAGCCTACATTATTATGATAGTGTTCTCCTTGAAAATGCTGAAGCTTAAATATTTTACTTATATTTATAAGAACTGTAATAATATTATTTCCATCATGAGAGTCATTTAGCATAAAATTAAAGAATGGCATAAAATAATCTTAATCAAAAAATGTACGTTTTTTAGTTTTAATTATATTAAAAGACAGCACTAAATACAATGGAACTCATCTTCATCAGTTATTGTTGGTCACTGAGTTCAAGTATATTTAAAAACCAGTTCTTATTATTTTTAGTTCTTTTCGGTTTTCCATCATCAGTGTGTTTTTAATAAAATTTGTAATAAAGGTGTTCCGTGTTCTTCAGTTAAAAATGCTGTCAGCCTACTTTTGTGCACCTAGTTTGTACATTTTTCCGCTGGCGAGTGGCATTGTGGGAGGGGGGCTCCCAAGCCCCGCCCCCTCCCCCCAACTACCTAAGTTGACTCCTCAACATTTCTATCAAAGTTACCCCCTGCTGATGAAGCATTATATCTGGTTAAAGTTAAAAACTGTGACAAGAGGACAAAGAGTTAAAACTTCAGAATGATTGGGAACAAAGTATTGCATAAAATGAGGGTTAAATTGAAATGAAATTCAAGAATAAAATACAGTTTACATGTAAATGTGCGAAGTCGGAGATACTTTAAAATATCATAATTTGGCTCATGCGGTGTATTTACATATATACATATGTACTCAGTACCTCTATGCATATGGCAGGAATCCATCTCGTAAATATAAGATTCTGTTGGAAATCAGTTCTAGTTCTGAGTTTATAATTAGAACAGTTCACAAAATGCACAGTCTCAGCAATGAACGTTGATTCTCATCTGCATAAGTAGGCATGTATTGGCAAACAGCAAATCATCCCGATCCATACCAAACTGCTTCAAACATCTGAAGCGAGAATTTTTAGTGGAATTGTCCTTCAAATATTTGTGTACACATTTATCACAAAATTACCATGTTCAATATAATAACTATATTATGTGAAATAAAATCGAGTTGATCTTTTTGTATTATGGTACAACTATTTGAATAAACTTGACCACATTTAAGGCCATTCTTGTGTCTACTCTACACGTAGAGGTATGAAGAGTTACGACTGAAAGAAATGCATTAAATTAAAACTATACCTTCAGAGTCAGTATCAGTAGTAATATATGAGCAGATCTCCCTACCAAGTGTTTTTTTGTGGATCTGATCTTGAGGTGATACAATGGGTTACGGCGTTGGATGAATTCGCCATGTTTATATTGCATTTTATTTGAGGGGCATTCGAGTGGCATTTAAGTGGCATTTAAGTGGCATTTGAGTTTTGATTATTTTTTACTTAATTTGAACTTATATGGCATATAGATTTTGAATGTATGGCATTTAAGTTTTGATAATTCTATACATAATTCGAACTCATATGGTATCTTGAGAGAGAGGAGAGAGGAAAAGAGGAGAGAGAGGAGAGAGGAGATACATCTACATTGAATAAATACATTGATTAAAAATGAAACAATATGTGAATATATACATTTATTGTATAATAAGTAGGGATACATAAAGAGAACATATTAAATATTGTGAGCTTGAAATAGTTCCAATATCATTTCAAATGAAAAAATGGATGATGAGAGATTTTCATCCGTTTGTATGTATCTACATATATCTGATTGAAAATGATATAATAATTCAGTAGTCCATTGTATTGAAATCAATTTTTGAGTGAGCTCTTTATTCCACACTTTTCTTTGAATTTTCTTTAAGTAATCATTAATACTGACAGTTTTTGACATTTTTACAACTGTTTGAAAATTGTTTTTAGTCATATGCTTAAATACTTCTACTGAATTGTCAACGTATTTATGTGTAGTGTATGGCCGGTATTGTACCGGTGAAAGTTCTCCATGTAAAGAAGCTACAGTTAGCAAATGCTGTGTCATACATAATAATATAGCTTGTAATGTCAAGCGATATCCAATCTTTTCCTATACTTCAACATTTTCTTTAATATAGCTATGATATATCTTTGGAAGGTAGTCTTTGATTGTGTATCTTTTTGAACTCATAATGAACTAAAATAAAATGTTAAGTATTAGTATATGATGATTAAACAGCGTTGTAAAATAATTACATTTTAACTTTTATTAAATAATTTTTCTATTAATTCTTACCTTATCACCAAGAAATCAGCTGTAGTAGTTGATGAAATCAGTTGTAGTAGTTGATGAAATCAGTTGTAGTAGTTGATGAAATCAGCTGTAGTAGTTGATGTTTTATTGCTGGAGAGAATGATTTCTATGCAGAGAGAGCTGTTCTTATATAGTATAAGCCACTCCTCCTCATTTAGCTTATAGCCATTAAAAACACTCACGCGAAAACTCTATCAGAATAGTGTTATTAGCGTGAAACATTCCTGTTTTATTCGCGTGAAAATAAAAAATTTCATTCCCGCGAAAGCAACGGTTTCCATTCGCGTGAAAATAAATTATATATTCCCGCGAAAGCATTGGTTTGTATTCGGGTGAAAATAAAATTTTTATTCCCGCGAAAGCAATGGTTTCCATTCGCGTGAAAATAAAATTATTTATTCCCGCGAAAACATTGGTTTGTATTCGCGTGAAAATAAAATGTTTATTCCCGCGAAAGCATTGGTTTGTATTCGCGTGAAAATAAATTATTTATTCCCGCGAAAACATTGGTTTGTATTCGCGTGAAAATAAAATGTTTATTCCCGCGAAAGCATTGGTTTGTATTCGCGTGAAAATAAATTATTTATTCCCGCGAAAACATTGGTTTGTATTCGCGTGAAAATAAAACGTTTATTCCCGCGAAAGCAACGGTTTCCATTCGCGTGAAAACAAATTATTTATTCCCGCGAAAACATTGGTTTGTATTCGCGTGAAAATAAAATGTTTATTCCCGCGAAAGCAACGGTTTCCATTCGCGTGAAAATAATTTATTTATTCCCGCGAAAACATTGGTTTGTATTCGCGTGAAAATAAAATGTTTATTCCCGCGAAAGCAACGGTTTCCATTCGCGTGAAAATAAATTATTTATTCCCGCGAAAACATTGGTTTGTATTCGCGTGAAAATAAAATGTTTATTCCCGCAAAAGCAACGGTTTCCATTCGCGTGAAAATAAATTATTTATTCCCGCGAAAGCATTGGTTTGTATTCGCGTGAAAATAAAATGTTTATTCCCGCGAAAGCAACGGTTTCTATTCGCGTGAAACAAAATTATTTATTCCCGCGAAAGCATTGGTTTGTATTCGTGTGAAAATAAAATTGTTATTCCCGCGAAAGCAACGGTTTCCATTCGCGTGAAAATAAATTATTTATTCCCGCGAAAGCATTGGGATGTATTCGCGTGAAAAAATGTTGATTCATAGGATTTAATCAGTGCAACTTTACCTACTTAAGAGCCACTGTTTTCACACAGAAAGCATCCAGTTCTACAACGGCTAGCGGAGAAGCAACATCTACTAAACCTTTCATTGCAACAACTAGGAGCTCATCTTCTTTATAAAGGTAAGAGTAAAAATATTTATTTTTTGTTAGCTAACACTACTAGCTGAAGGTTTATGATCTTTATGATCTTTTAAAATTAATTACGAAAAATTAAACAAAATGTTTTGTTTTTTTAGAATGAATACTCAAGACGAAGGAAGTCAACCAATGAATGAAGAAGCAGGATCCCAGCAAACCCTTTCCCCATCACCTTCTCCTATCTTTGATATGGCAGAAAGTCAATTGGTGGTTGATGAACCAGAATCCCAACAAGATTTTACTTCATTCACATCTCCTACTAACAAGCTGTTTTCAAAAAGAACATCGATGAGGAAACGATCTTTCATTGATTTGACAAAAGATGATATTGAAACTGGCTTGAAGTGCAAAAAACCAGCTTTGTCGACTGTTGGAGACGAAACGCTTTTTCGTCACGTCAGAATACCCTTTCAAGATGCTGGAAGTAATGAACTAACCACTCTCACCTACAAGAGCGCCGGGTTAATAAACTCTCTCTCTCCAGATAGTCTAGAAAAACTTGAAGAGTCCATGGAAATCTGCGAACTACCAGTACCAACGGTTATGGCGGTGTTGTCTGTTGAATTCCGTGATGATTCAAAGTGTGTCATCATTTACAACTACCGAAAGGATAAAAAGAGAACTCGGGTGAAGAGTGATGTTTCAACCGAAATAGGACTGCTTGTTAATAAAGCTAAGCAAACATGTCCAATTGTTTTAATTTATATGGGAGAAGGAAAGACAGGAGATGCGATTTTTCGTACTGCTGAATCTCAAGGGTGTAATCGAAAGATCAACGATCCATTCAACTCATTGTACAACAAGAGTTTGAGACAAATACAGGCTTATTTCACTGTCGCTCACCTACACGATTTTCCTACAGGAAGTGTTATAGCTTATGAGAATCCTGGAATGCTAAGAAAATGTGATACTCGTTGGAACAAGACTGCCGATATTATAGTGGCTAATTACAGATGCATGGTGAATGGAGAGCTATTGATTGGAGATCTTAGCATCCCTGCTCAAATAGCTTCATCTGTTGTGGCTGAAAAAAGCGGTGTAATCGTATTCAAAGGACTAAGACAAAATACGAACAACATGATTTCCTATGATATCATTCTACTCTCGGCTCTTCAAGCTTTCATTCAAACCTCAGAACTGTTTGATACTTCGCTGCAACACAGCTGTCTCTCCTACTTTGATGAAAATGAAAAAGAGAATTGTCCAGAACAGTACATCGAAGTATTAATCGATAACACAAAGGATGTGACTCGTCTTCGATGATGGTAAGTTTTATATCTATTTTAAAAAAAGCGCCGAAGTATTTTTTTGTGAAATTAATTCATATAACTTTGTATGATAGAGTCATTAGTTACTATGTCTTTTAGATATAGCTAAAGAGCGCTCCTGAGGAAGAAAATGAGAAGAACTTATTTATTTCTTGCTTGAAACATTACAAAATAATAGTTTTTATAGGTTCTGTAGTGTTTAGCGCAAATAAATGAGATAAGTTGTATTTTATTCATTTTATTTATTATAACAAATAAAAATCAAGTATAATAATCTATTTTAACAATTTACTTAGTAAATTAGTTCCTTGTATATGTACTCCATCTATCCCTTCTACTGCATTATCTTGAATGAACTCGAAGTTAGGATATGTCTGTATGATGAATCTCCGTATTGAGTGATCTCTCATCTCACTATCTCCTATATCTCGTAAACTTCTAACAATTTCATCCATACTCCACCCTCTACTTCTCAGTAAACAAAAGTATACACAATAATCGCCACATACAGTTGACAAAAAACTTTGTAGTTGTGTTTCATTACTTTGTATTGTTTCATATCCTCCATGAATACTTAGTATTTCATTTACATCCGGATAAAAGGAAACAGAACGTCCAAACGAGTCAAAAAAATCTACCTCTGAATCATTAGCGTACACAGCCAACCAATGCTCTCCGGGTTGATGAGAATAATGGGTGTTGAATACGAAACATCCTGTTGGAAAATTGCAAATTTGCTTCCAAAACTGTTCTCTAGCTCCAACATGAATCCCTACGCTTTGACATAAAACGTCTGAAGATAAGATCGAACGAATTTGTATGGTATTCATCTGTAACTTTCTGTTTAAAGCACTGCGTCTCCTCCGATAGTTAATTGAAGAATGCTATCCATCTCCAACACACCGTCTTTTACAAAGTATGCTACCAGGGATAATCCATCAGTCGTGTTAGTGCTAAAACGAATTTCCACACTTGTTGTGACATTTTTCATAGAGTGAAAACCTTCTTTAAGAAAATCACCAGTCAAATCAAATCCATAAAGTGTAGTACCATCAAGGTATTGTTCTTTCGTAATACCAAGACTATCGCCTTCAAGCAAAGTTCCGGTAGCGTGTAGAAACTGATGATATTCTCTTCCGAAAATTCCTCTAGCATAATTTGGTTCAAATCTCCTTCCAATTGGACAATCACCAACTCTCAATACTATACTATCAACACTAGCATGCTGCATTCTATATGGATTCAAGGCGAAACGTCCGTTCATTGCGTTGTGATCAACTAAACCTAAATAAATTTGTTTAGGTTTTTGTTTGTTTTCTTCCAAAGTGATGTCGATCTGCGCAACACCAGCACGAATTCCATATAGTTTTATCCGTTTTCGATCAACAGGATAAATGTAGTTGTGACCTTCCAATGCCAAACTGAGTTGGGAGTTTTGTATTGTAGGATTCACCTTAACTTTACAAAGATGAAGTTCAAATTTATCAATTCTAATCTTTGCCCCTCCTGCAGGCGCCTCATTCGCAGCAAACAAAGCTAGTTTGCCAGAGGCACGCTCAAACTCCAGCTGCATAGTAGGACCTGGTATTATTAGTTTTTTCTGCTGAAATAATGCGAGATGAGGTTTTCCAGTTAATTCTATTGTCTTTCCACCTATGATTAGAGCTCTCCTCTTTTTCTTATCAGCGGTTTTGTGATCAGTAGCGTCTTTGCTAGTTGAATCATCATACAACCATCCTTCCATCTTACCTTGATATTTCTTTCTTTCTGCACTGTTTTCGAGTAGTTGTGAAAAGTAGGAGCGTAAACCGTAGTTGTTAGCGTATTCAACGGTGGTTCCTTCTATCGACATTTTCAACTCGCTGAATAATGTATGCATTGAATCCCCCATCCACACAGCTGCATCATCATTACCCTCAATATCATTTCCATCATCTTGAACAACCGAGTTGTAGAGATCTGTGTAATGTTCAGTGCTCCCTGACAAGGTTAACTCAATACTACCATAAGGATCTAACCTATCAGGTCTGATGTTAACATATTCCGATCTTTCTACCGATATGTTTGTTGGTTCCGTAGCAAATACATCCAACGTTGGATTTATGTTGTAGGAAGAACCTTCCAACTTATTACCTGTTGTTCCATTTAGGCTAGCCATCTTTTGCGAGTGATGAATGCTTGAAGCGTTACCGCTTAATGAATATAGATATCAAGCTCAGCTGTCTTTATACCGGATTCTACTGCTATTAAAATATACCACGTTTACCAACACCTCTCCTCTTCTTTCCACCTCTTGTTTTTCTCCTTTTCATACTATCTGGACGGACTGCATTGAGCACATCTCCCCCCAGATCATTCAACTCTGCCAATCCCCTCTTCTTTGCTGACGCTGCAAAACTTTGACCATCGATGACATCACGCGCTACATTTCCACCTACAGACAATGCTCTTTTCCCCAAACTAATTGCTCCTCTTTTCAGCATTGGTGCTGCAGATTTAAGTAAACTTGAAAAAAATACTACCAAGTCCATTTCCTCTCATATTAGGCATCACTCGTTGTCCACTATACACTCCAATTCCATTTCCAGCTTGCATCTTGTAGTACTCATCAAAAAAATCTTTTGAATCCTCAGGGGTGTATCGTACCAAACTCATTATAATTGTTTCTCTCTATAGTGAACCGTCAACACAACCTTTCCACCATCAAATGGTATTCGTTGACCGTCGTCACTCGTTATAAGTACTTGAATCATATCACTATTTAGTGATGAAGCGTCAACATAGTGAGGATTTTTAAATTCTTGATACACAACGCTATTCTTCTTTCCTTGAACTGGAACTACTCTCAATAAAGGTACATTCGTATCTCCTACCATTCTATTATCAACAATGTTGGAATAAACATACAGGGATGTTAAACCGGAATTTATATCAGGGGGTGTGATATTATTGTATCTACCACGAGGGTATGTAGTTTTTGATTCAAATCCAAAAATATATGCTATATCTTTGGAAAAGCTTATGGCAGTATCAGGATCACTGTTAGTTAGTAAAGCGGTGTTGGTGATCTTGTTGTAGGAGATGGCGAATTTCTTGTCTAAATCCATTTCATTCATTCTCTTTCGTATAATCTCCTCCAACTCCTCTATACTATCATATCTTCCATTACCGATTAGGATGAAGGACTTTTCGCTTTTACCAGAGACATTAGTCTTTTCTAGATATATTTTCCCTTCGGTAACATTTTTCCAATTATTAGAATAAGTCATATCTAGCAGAGCTACCTCCCATTTACCACCATTGATAACCAAATATTTATACAGTCTCACTGTAAATTCGGAATTGTTATTATCAGGAAACTCTTCACCACTAGAGTTTGAGGGTAAAGTTATCAGCATCGACATTTTCCCAATGTATGATGATTATATCAAGCGTTGTTTCCTTATAAACTATTCATCTACCCACTCATTGAACTTTTCTCCATAACCTAACCACTTAACCAGAATCTGTCTTTTACCTCTTCTCATTCTTCTTCCCAGTATCTTTTCAATTCTGAAAATCGTGGGTTTTTTTACTTTTTGCAACTCTTTTTCGTAAAAGGTACCATCAATCATCTCCTCAGCTAAATCTTTCACCCTATATACAACAGGTTTTTCATCAATAAGTACATCGGTGATTATAACAATCTCAATCGTCCAATTCGGGGTGTATCCTCTTTCAAACACTCCTCTTGCCTTACTTATTCTCACATAATCCCCAACCTTTAGTTTTGCTTCTTGAGTTAAACTATGTTCACCTCCTTCATACACACGATTCCATACAAGTTCTTGATTTTGAAAATTCACATCATTTGGTCTCATACCTATAGCACCATGAATTGTGTTGTTGTATGCATTAACCATTTCTGGTAAAACATCAATGTATCTATCATCATCTTTATATGTCAAATATCTATATATCTTCTCTTTTAAAGTTCTGTTAAAACGCTCCACCATTGATGCCTTTATCGTTTCATTTTCGGTTGTAAAGCGCTTGATCTTTTTTTCCGCCAGCAGAGTCTTGACATTGACGTTGTCAAACTCTTTACCTTTATCAGATTGTAAAGCTTTATAGTTTTCCCCTTCTAGTATTCTTCTCAATCCTCTTGCTACTACCGATCCTGATTTGTTGATGAGCGGCACAGCCCAACCTTTTCTAGATAAAGAATCAATAGCAGTCAGTAAAAATGCTGTATTATTATTTTCATCTCTTCGAGATCGAACATCCATCAAATCTACCTGTAGCTGTTCCCCTATTCCAGCTACAATTGTAGGACGACGCTTAAACTTGGTTACAACTTTTTTATGTAACGTGTAGGCATCCTCACCACTCAACCATTCACGGATTCTTTTTTCTCCCTCTCGTTTTCTACGAGCTTTCAGTAAAGCTCTAGCTCCTCGTAGAGATGTGTGCAATGCAGGATTGTAATACAACTCTTTTAGCGTGTCGATGTCCATGAATTAGTACCGGGAACGACCAACTTTTTCTTCTGCCTCTGACGAGTTTGATGCGGGGATTTTCTGACAGTTGTGATTCCTTCATCAGTTAGCAAGCTTTTAAATCTACTGTAATCGGTATTTCCCGATTGTATTTTACCTCCTTCGGTTAGAACGTCTCGTAGTAAAGTTTTGGAAGTCTTAGGATTCAACCAACGTTCTCCAATTTTCAGTCTGTTCTTCTCCGAGTCGAATCTACCAATTTTACTCAGATTATTCAACATTCTGACAGCAATCGTTTGATCACTCTTTTTTGTTGTTAAATCAGCTGCTTTTTTTTCAAACTCTTTTAAATTTTCGCTTTCACTATTGTGCTCCTCTTCTCCATCAGTAAGAAATGTACTCCCGAATAAGGTTGAGTCTTCAGTATCAAACAACCTTCATTTTATTAATTCCATTCCAATATCATCATCAACCTCTTTCACTGATTCTAACTCATTGTCTTTATCAACATTTGGTGAAAAGACATTAGGTTTATTATCAATAACTGTGCTATTAGCCAAAGGAAAAGTAGACTCTATCTTTTTTTTCTTAATGAGATTCCAACTATCCTTTTGTGTCTGGTTTTGGTTATTTTTAATCTTTTTGACATCAGACGAATACCTACGTAGGTTTTCAACATTTTCATCTAACTTTTCGTATGATGATAAGTCAGAATCATAAGCCGTTTCCAGTAGATCATTTCGCTTTTGCTTCATATTTCTCACTGTTATAGCTTCCATAGGATTATAATACAATGGAGGTCTGGTTTTCTCTTCCTTTACCACTGTTTTATTATCCTTTCTTTCCGTTAATCTATAGTATTCATCTTCAGTGAATATAAAATTACGTCTGGAGAATGTTAAAGGCTGACGATTCATCTTTTTATTGATGATAAAACAGATACAATAGGTGTTATAATAGCATCCAAAAGATTCCCTCTACCACTCTGAATCAAAATTTTACGCTTATCATCAACTGTCCCTCTACCACTAAGTTTATGTAGCTCCTTCTTGTAACACTGCAACTCAATAAACTGCTCAGAATCAAGAGGAACATTACCTAATATAATATTTTTAACACTTTCTATCAATGATTGAAACAAATCTGAGTTGGCCTTTTCGACTATAGCGATTTTTCCTTTCTTACTCAGATCATCCAGGGCTAAAATCGCCATTCTATTTCGCATCATTCGTGTTGAGAGTTTCATCTTTATCTTCTCCCTCCTCCTAGCACACTTTTAAGTAACCCAGGAACTATATTGCTGATGATAGGTCCTAGTAGAGCGCCTAAAAATCCTCCTTTTTGCAATACAGCTTTCTTATCATCTAACGTTGATTTTCTTACTAAAGCGCTAATATCCTTCACGTTTCGCTGCAACTCATTATACTGAGATGATGTCAATGGTATCGTTCCATTTATAATAGCTTTAGCGCATTCCATTAGAGTCATAATAAACTCCTTTTTGGCTTTGGCTATAACAGACTTTTGAATAGCAAAGGTTGCATTGTTGAGCGATAACAAGACAGCTGCATTTCTTGTTAATTTTTTCTCCAAAGCTTTAGACATTATAACGCTTTCGTGTTGCGCCGTTGAATAACAAAATATGATTGAGGTGAAGCGAATAGTAATTGTATTTATATCCTTTTACTTGGATACATATAATATCATAGGGAGAACTGACGTAAAATTTCCCAATAGTCTATGTTGATCATTCGTTTGTTGAGTCGTATCTATTCGTAAATAAGAGTATGGTTTCTTTGTCGCATCTTCAAAAGCCTCTTGTACATATTTTACTTTTGATGGAAAACATTGTCGAGCCAAATAGGAAATAGAAGAAGCATCTCTAGGGTTTTTAAAAAGAAAAAAATAATGACTATTCAAGGAAATTGTACGATTTCCTTTTAAAAACAGATTCTGAACAATAAAAAACACACTTATGTTCAAATGATGACTATGTTTTGTATACAAAGCATTAGCATCGGCTTTACCAGAAACTTCATCCATGAGATCATCAATTATCAGCCATCGATTTTTACCATCTTTGGGAAAACTCACTGTTATATCTATCATGCCTTCATGAAAAATCACTCCTGATACATCATCAAAGGCTTTTTGGTAGGCTCCATAACAGTAGTGAATCTCTGTTGGTGGAGGGTGTGCTATAGTCTGACTAGCTTCAATCATTCGAAAAATCGCTTGCGTCTTTCCCGATCCAGTTGGTCCTGCAATCATTGCTGTAAAAGGAGATCGCATCCTCGGGTCATAATCTTCAGGTTTCCCATTCATCATAAAAAGATGTTCATCAATCAACAGTAGTTTTCATTTATGATTCTAACAGGAGAGTTTCTCGCTTTTTGTATTTTTTCCATAGCTTCTTCTTACATACTAAACTCAGTAACACCTCCAAAAGTGGAAAACCCTACGACAAATACCAAAATTATCATAATTATCAACGCTTTACGCTTCATACTCGGTAAAACATCTATCATATCACGTTCAGTACCATCAATAGTATCAACTTCATTCATCAGTCTCATCTCAACATCATCCTCTGTCGACATCTTAACTTCCAATAACCATACAATCTTATCACGTTTTCATTTATATACAATGTTAAAACTATCAAAAAAATCAAATGCCATACATGCAAAATCTAGCTGCCATATGAGTTCAAATTAAGTAAAAAAATAATCAAAACTCAAATGCCACTTAAATGCCACTCAAATGCCACTCAAATGCCACTCAAATGAAATACAATATAAACTCGGTGAATTCATCCAACGTCGTAACCCATTGCCTCAACTCCAAGATCTAATCCACAAAAAACACTTGGTAGGGAGATCTGCTCATATATTACTACTAGTATCATCAGAGTGTCCGTCGCTCACATCAGTTTCATCTCTGTTACAGCACTTGGCCCATTTTCTTGTGCACTGGCACACATCAGTGCATTTCATCCCTGCCTTCTTGCAGCTACATCTCTGCATTGTACAATCCTCCTCACGTCTGCAGAACATATCCTGGAGTACACTTGCTGGAGCAGGATCCTGCGTCATCCACCTGATCTGCAGGCAGGCATTCCTCATCAATCTGATTAATCAGTGCTTTCCTGCAGATGGCAGCGTTGTAGTTAGCCTTCATAGCATGCTGCTCCAGTTCATCGCTGGTTGGTGGCAGTGTCTTCTGGTTGATTTTGGATGGTAATAATACACTGGATACCTGGCTTCATTGATGTTAGATGTGCTGACAACGTAGAGCCTACAGATAAACTTTTCCACACCTTGCTTTGTAACTGTAGACAAGCCAAAGCCATCTCCCAGCTCCTTCAGAGCAGCTATTGCCCCTGGAGACTTCTTAAATTCTTTGTTTACCATTGGCTTACCTTTTCCGAAAAAGGAACTCAAACTGTCGCACCCACTTATTGCATGCAATTAGGGCTGCGCAAAAGTCAGCTGTTAGTTTTCGGACTGCAGAGGCAATCTTGATGAAGTACATTTTCTCACTTGCTCCTGTAAACAAAATGTGTCTTTAAAAATTTTTTTTCCTATTCACCTGTGCAAAGTTAGCTTTATTCAAAAATTCTAGCGATAGAATAGATCTTGGAAAATCTTTTGGGTTTATTTTTAACCTCTAGTACTGACAGCTGAATTTAATAAAAACATTAAAAATAATTATTTTTTCCCAAAAGTGCTTGATAGATTTGTATTGGGTGCGCTCAGTACATGTCTGTTTGCACAAGGGGGGATAAAATTCCTTGGTTTGAACCTACATGTATAAAGAGCTTGGACTAAATTGAACACCAACCTTTGATGCCTCAGCAGCCGCATCCTCTGCAGCTTGCCTTCACTTTCTCTCCCTCACCTCATCCCTCTTCAATACCAATTTATTGGCAAATCTTTTATAGCAGTTATAGTGACATAGCAAATCTTCAGAGTACTGTTCTATTTGGCTGAATCTGATGGCTGCATCCTTCTCAAGTCCTTCAGAAACAGCCAGCCATCTCTTAGAGTAGGTACTGGCTGTGGTGAACTGGTGTACAGTGACAGGAGAGGGTGTTTCATTTGATTTTTCAACACAGTGAAATATACAATCTTGCTTCATGCTTATTTTCTCTGGCTGAGAAATGAAATAATGGGGCTGATTTGGAATTCTAGCCCTTTAATTAAGGTTTTCCAACGACGATTTTTTGGAGTTGTCCCCGTTTTATTTTGAAAATTTAAAATTCTATTTGTTCATGAGCTGGAAAAGTGAGAGGTGTAAACTTTGATTTTGGTGACTTGTGAGACATACCCCTTTATGCTAATACTTTGACTGTGTTTCTAAATTTTAAATAAAGTGAAAGATAAGCTTCTCCATCTGCTGTACTACATGCCCTGGGCACTTTGATACTTTAGAGGTGACTCAGACCAAGGTAATTAGTCAGACAGGCCTCCCAAAGTGATAGAGCAGAGAGTTGCACGCTGTGGACAGCTGTTAGTGGGCAATAGTGGGAGCCCTACTGGTACGATCCACTAAATTAGTGACTGCGGTGGGATAAGCACACCTTCTCTCACTGTGCTCCCCTTTCTTGCTACCACCGGCCCTTCCATCAGCAGGCCAGCTACCTACTGACCCTCCATCTGTTTGCTCAAGCTCAAAAAACTCTGATACCGACTCTGTGTGATTTACATTGGTTAATCAACATTAGCTATCAAGACTTAGAGTCTCACTCCTCCTGTAGCATTGATACTAACACTTCAATCAGCAGGCCCTGCCACCTACTGACCCTGTAGTCATCTACACTGGTAAATCAGCATTAGCTATCAGGATGTAGAGTCTTACTCTACCCGTAGCACTGATACTGGCCCTGTTGCTACTGTACAGGCCAGCTACCAAAAGAGACCAACCCTGCAAATGAACCCCAGGCCATGTTTACTAACTCACCGGCCCTGTACATCTTTTTACGGCCCAATGAAGGTTATCACAACCTTGTATTCAAAAGATATCAACCCAGTTCCCACTATTCAAGTTTCTACTGTTGGTAAAACCGTTAGAAACACTTAGCCTGGCCTGGATACAGTTTACTTCTCCGCTAACTGGAATAGAGCTGAGTTATTTCTATATAAAGCGGAGCATGGAAAATCAGAAGGCTAGAAGCGCTGGTAGAACAAGTGTTCCTAATCCTGAATCTACTGTGATGAACTGTCTGACAGAAGCGCTACCAGCTCCCGGCAATGCACACACACACACCCACCGTCTGAAGCTCCCAAGTATAAGGTCAAAGGTGATTTGGAATATTTTTTTCCACGGTTTGTGGAAGTGGCAGAGGCCAATGGATGGTGTGAGCATATAGCCATTCTGCATTTGCGTGAAACACTGCGTGGTAATGCACTACAGTGTGGGAAGCTACCGCACCTCCCAGGAATCTCTGCTGCCTTGACTGCTAGTTTCGGTCTGTCGTCGCTGAAAGCTATGTCCTGACTGATGGGACGGTAGGGAAGCTGGATATTGATCGTATACGTCAGATTAACTAGTTATAGCTTAAAGCATCAATTACTGTGGCTGTTGCATTTGCTGTGATAAAATAAATCTAAAATCTAAAGTACATAATTATCAGGTAATTTTTATTGCGTGACACCTCGCTGTTAGTGCGGTATGGTCTAAAATATTTATTGGATTTTATAGTCTGCCCTATAAACCCTTAAAGTTCCAGCTGAAGATTTTTTCTTCACAAAGCTATGAAAAGTTAGATTTCAATTGTATTTTATCCAAAACTTTATGTTTAAATGCGATTGTCAACAAATTAAATGAAGCTAATCAAATGGAACCCAATGAAAACCTACAAAGATTAAATTTAATTAATTAATTTAAATGGTTTCTGAACACATTTTCCATAAGCTGAACTATTTGTTGTAGCAATAACTCCCTGAATATTGCAGTGTCAAAAATGTGTGTTTTTTTTTAAAGTCATGGTGTATGAAATATCTGTTGCAGAAAATTGCCCATTTGGAGACTCTCCTGAAATGATCTTTACCAACTCTAATCTCGCATGTTCAACAGTGACAGCGCAGCATTGTAAACAATATCAGCGTGCCAGAGATTTTTGTTGTGCGACTTGTCCTACATTAGCTACACCCTGGTTGGGCCCAAACTGTACATATGGTGACACGCTAATTGGTTGTGAGGGCCTCAGTGTAGCAAGCTGTCGAGAAAATGCTATCGGTTGTTGTGAATCATGCTGCTCGGTAAATGGCCCTGCTGATGGCTACAGCTGTGAATGGCCAGTGACAGCGCCCCCTGGTGCTAATACCACTACTACAAGACACGCACCGATGACCACATCTACAAGACAAACACTTATTACCACTACTACTAGACAGGCACCTATTACCACTGCTACTAGACAAACACCTATTACCACTACTACAAGACAAACACCTATTACCACTGCTACTAGACAATCGCCTATTACCACATCTACAAGACAAACACTTATTACCACTACTACTAGACAGACACCTGTTACCACTACTACAAGACAAACACCTATTACCACTACTACAAGACAAACACCTATTACCACTGCTACTAGACAATCGCCTATTACCACATCTACAAGACAAACACCTATTACCACTACTACCAGACAAACACCTATTACCACTACTACTAGACAGACACCTGTTACCACTACTACAAGACAAACACCTATTACCACTACTACAAGACAAACACCTATTACCACTACTACAAGACAAACACCTATTACCACATCTACAAGACAAACACCTATTACCACTACTACAAGACACGCACCGATGACCACATCTACAAGACAAACACCTATTACCACATCTACAAGACAAACACCTATTACCACTACTACAAGACACGCACCGATGACCACATCTACAAGACAAACACCTATTACCACATCTACTAGACAAACACCTATTACCACTGCTACCAGACAGACACTTATTACCACTACTACGAGACAGTCACCTATTACCACATCTACTAGACAACCGCCTATTACCACTACTACTAGACAAACACCTAATACCACTACTACTAGACAAACACCTATCACCACTACTACAAGACAGACACCTATTGCCACTGCTACTAGACAAACACCTATTACCACTATTACTAGACAAACACCTATTGCCACTACTACAAGACAAACACCTATTGCCACTACTACAAGACAGACACCTATTACCACATCTACTAGACAAACACCTATTACCACTACTACTAGACAAACACCTATTACCACTACTACAAGACAAACACCTATTACCACTACTACAAGACAGACACCTATTACCACTGCTACTAGACAAACACCTATTACCACTACTACTAGACAAACACCTATTACCACTACTACTACCACTATAAAACCTACTACTACAGGCACTTCTACTACCAGGCTGATTACTACTACCATAGCCAAACTTGAACTAACAGCTGCCGCTAATACTGGATACACCGCGCGACCATCTGCAACAGTTACAGGTAAATATAAGTAATATTGCAAAAATACGCTTTGTGTAAAAATTGTGCTTGCTGGTTTGGCTCATTCTGCAACTCTAATGCAAGTTGATTATTTGATTAAGATCCTGTTGCCACATGGACATGTCTTACCTCTTGATATTCTTGAACATAATTTCTCTTTCATATTTGCTTTCTTAGTATAATTGGAGCAGAAAAAAGTGTGCTGTCTTTTTTAATTAAGGGAGTTTTCTGTTGTTTCTTTTTTCATTGTTGCCTAAGCTTTTATAGAAGTTTATTTCACCAATTCATCTTGGGATTCGCCTTACTGATCTGATCTTCAGTTTTAGCTCCTGGTTGACACATAGATGGCTCTTGATAAATTTTAAATCCCTGACTCTATGCACATGGATACGCGCCAGCCCCTTGGTACATTTTTATCCTAATTCTATCTCACTCATGACAAAAGTAGTCTCTTTTCTTTTGGTTCTACAGTACTGTAGGAGCAAATCTCCATGAAAAAGTCTTGCTTTTTGGTTTATGCTGCTGCTATAACCTAAATTGATATCACCCTTTCATTTTGCATTTTATGCTCCAAATATGATTTTCAATCATGACTGCCTCTGACATATGACCTTTTGATAATTTTTGATCTAATGACTCCTGACACAATGGTGAGAAGAATTATGAATAAAATGATGACTGAATACAAAATAATTAAGAAAAGTTGACTAATAAGAACTTTGAATCTTGTTTTAAAACTATTTACACTCATTATCAGAAATAAAGCAAAAGCTCAATAATGTTGAAGTCAACTTTGGGTAGAGATAGTCCATCGACTACTTGTCAATCTGTGTATATGCTTACAATAAAAAATAATTAAAGGGAACAGAAAGTATTGATAATGTTTGTAATATAACATAACGAGTAAAACAAAGTCATTTAGTAGAGTTTCCATGTTTAATAATTGTTTATTGTAAAAGTAATGACAATTTTAATGAAAAACTAACTTCCAAATATATACCGTCGCAAGAATATAAAACCTTCCAATTAGCTACCCTTTAAATTAGCATCAACAAGTCGTCTTATTTCACTTCCATTTTTCAATCACACCTGAAGTCAAATTACCGATGAAATAATGTAGTCAAAATCTGCATATTGTGGTAGATTTGGATGAGCACTAGTAGTGAACAGGTCGTTTACTCTAGAACCTTGCGAGACAATGCACTAGACTTCAACCCACAGCGTTCGGTTAACAACTGTTTGGGTGGAAAGTCCTACTGTGCCGGTGGCATAGTGTACAGGGCCGGTAGTGACCACTGCAGGGCCGGTAGTGACCCTTACCGACCCGGTATAGCTGTACCGGGCCAGCCAAAGATGGCCGACATGAGAATTTTCAAAAGTATGTAGGAGCTCAGTCAATGTCAGGAACAGGAAGTACCTACCCCTAGATTACCAACTTCATGGACCCTACTTTATATACAGCTTGGGAGCCTTGCATGACTACTGATTGGACAATAGGAGATAGGACTCCTCCGTTAGCCATTTGGCACCTCCCTTATTTAACCGTATTGCATTGTTGATTGGCTACTTATTTGTATAGTTGATTGTATTGGCACGTTTGTTTCCTGTGCTGTGATTGTTATATGTTTTGTACCTGTTAGCTCTCCTATGAAAGGAGAGCACACTGTCTTACTCTTTGCATTCTTTTTCATGTTACCAACCTAGAGGACTAAACACCCTCTAGCACCTTGTCCTTGAGAATAAAGCCACTTATACAAGCACTACGCTGTACTGTTTGTCTGAGCCTTGGGCTCTTGCCTTACCAGGTAATTCGGTTACCCTGCACAGTTGTCACTGTCATTCAGCACAGTGTCCGCTCTGGAGAGAGGTACAATACTCGAGAATAGTGGATGTCCGTGGTAACAGACCGGAATCCATTACAATATCAAAAGGGTTTGATTAATTTTATTTAAAAAAATTGAGTTTACTTAAAATTTTGCTTTGATCATTTCTGTGCTCATACCAGTGTGAAATTAGTGGGAAAGCATCAACTGTGCATAAGAATAGAGCTGCTTGGTTGACTCCTTGAATTGTATTACGTGTTGTATTGTATAACAACAAAACAAAGCATGTTAACTTTACTAACCAGAAGGAATTAGTTTTAGAGGAATCACTGAGCATACTTACTAGAATCAGCTCAAAATTTTTGTATTTGAACTCAAGAAAAAGTGATAAAAAAGCTGTGTCCTTTAAATGAAGTAACCGTGGTAAAAGTAATTGAACACATGATGCATTTTGGTTTACCTGAAAGATTTGGTGACGTTTGAAATGGTCTATTCTTGTAAAATTTTTGAAACTTAAAATCATTGTTTTTGGTTTTTCTTTCGCTAAGCTCCTCTATGAACCTCACATTGACGTCATGTCACGGTTTTGTATCAAAAACTTTAAAGGAAGTTAAACATCTTCATTTTGTCTCAACTATGAAAGGAAAAGAAAATATTGGTAGTCGGAATAACTGATGTAGGAGAGGAGAAACACTTTTATGTTACTAAACTAGTTGTTTGCCAAGGATAATGGAAAAACAATAGTAGCTATTACCCACTGCTGTCAGGAAGAGTTGCTTAATTTTAAACTACTGTTTGATATACTTTACCAGTGCTTGAGCTCAATTAACTTGAAAAACCTTGGCTATGCATATCAGTATTTTTTATAATTTCCATATATAAAAGTATGCTACAAATACACAGATTACCAACATGGTTTTTTTAAAATTTTGTTCAGATGTTATTAACTTGCAATTTATCGACTCATCAGCTAGTTTAACAGTTACGAGTTTAAAAAAGAGACTAAAATTTTTACTTTTTCAAAATAAGAGTCGAACATTGGTCATGTAATTCAGTAAAAGTAATGTTTTGTTAACTTATGAGTTTCAAGCTTAGAATGAGAACAACAATGATGAGCAAATACCCAAAGTTATATGCTAAAACTTGTTTTGGTTTTTGTGGTGCTTTGATTTTTATTCACATTATTGGATAAATTGCTATTGGAAAATGGAAGTGGGACGAGACGATTCATTGGAGAGAATTTTCAGGGTAGCCAATTGATCAGGTTTTATTGTCATCATTTTATTCATGATTATTCACACCCTTGTGACAAAAGTCAAAAGGAAAAAAATTATCAAGAGGTCATGTGTCAAAAACAGCCGTAATCAAGCATCATATCTGTAGCATACAGCGCAAAATGAATAGGTGAAATTGACTAACATGAGAACTGCGGAATAAAAAAAAACATTACATTTTTTCATCGAGATCTGCTTCTATTATACTGAAAAACCAAAATAATTGAGACTCCTTGTGTCAGGAGTGGGAGAGAGAAGGAAAATATACCAAAGAGACTGGAGATATCCATGTGCCTGGAGCCCAAGATTGAAATAATGACAATAGCCACTCATGTGTTAACAGGAGTCAATATTGAAAACCTGTAGCATTAATTTTGAAATTAATAAATGAAATAGCTTTCCAGAAAAGCTCCAGCATTAATAAAAATTAATGCCATGATGAAAAAACAGCGCATTATTTTCCACAGTCTGCTCATACAGGAGGCAGCAGGCCCCCATGTAGCAACAGGATCTAAATCAAAGGATCAACGTATATCAGAGTTACCAGAGACCTGGTATATTGCCAACATTCTACCCATTTGTATTTTAAGCACATTGATAGTTTTTGCTTATAATCTGTTGACTGGGCCAATAAACCAAAACAAGTGGCTTTACCATCACTGCAGCTTTATTGACTGTGAATGCATAAAGATTTGACTGAACAAAGCTAGACACAATAACCTTGCATTGCTAAAGCATGTTTGAGGTTTTGAAATGGTTTCATTAGGCATATTCGCGACCTGGATCGCATGGTACAATAAATTTAATAAATAATATTTTTCGCAATTTGTTTAGTACGAATGGGTCAGTAGCAATATTTTTAATGGATAACAAAATACCATCCCCACGAGCAAAAAAATATCAATTTGCGAGGCATACTCTTAGGGTGCAAACACTATCAATCCATGACATAAAAATTAATATATACCCATGTGGGTGACGTTTGCTTCAAAGCAGTTCATTCTCGGGATCATTTATTATTGATATATATTGTTAATTGTTATACATGCTGTTTATTATTATTAATAATTATTATGATTTCCATGTACAATATAGAGATACAATGGAAATCGATTGATCCCAATAATAAAACACAGAGCTATTTTGTTAAAGCAATAAAGATAAATGTTATACTTAACGAAGAATGAATCGCTTTGAAACAAACGTTGTCAACCGGACAAGTGTAAAGCAGTTTATACTTTGACTCGCAACCACTATATGCTACTTACCAATGCATCATGCTGAAAGTACAAGTAAGAAATCAACGACGTGATAACCGTTGCTGATGAATTGCTTACACATAGGAAAATAATTATGCTCGCTACAATGCACATTGGAAGTTTTATGTCCTCGTGTTTGATCCGGATCGATGGATATTATTTCTTCTTAATATATATTAAAATTCAATTGCCTGGATCGAAGCGTTCGTCACCCGCTGATGTAGATCCCGACTTTGACTAATAGCAGATGTCCATCGATCCAGGTCGCAAATACACCTATTATGACTAATAAAGATTGAGGAAACAGTAGTGTTTCCAAGTTATAAAATGGAAGTGAAAAACTATCAAATAGAATGAAGAAGAGGGAATTATTTTGGTTATTGCATATATTAGTGTTTCGGTGTCTTGAGAATAATCTATTCACTTATAAATATACTTTCATTGCGGTACATAGCAACATGAACAATTGCCAAAAATAATACGCCGAATATTGGAAAGCACGTAGACAGTGATAAACCGCAGGAATAAATGAAGGCATAGCTGGATTGAATGTAGACTTCTCCTGGAATGGATGTCGACAAATCTGGAATGAATACCGACTATGCTAAATTCTTGGAAATGTCGACTTCCACTCCTGGCAATATATAAACTATGTTTCAGCATTCGTTACAACAAAAATCTTTTGTTTTGGTCAGAGTAGACAATCCATGGCATGAAAGTTGAAATGATGTTTCATAAGCTGCCTGGAATAAACTTTGAGGCTTCCAAAAATGAATATCAAAACATTTTCCTTCCTAGCATAGCCTTTTTTCATTCTAGGTCTGTCGACATTAATTCCAGAATGTGCTTACATTCAGTCCAGCTATGTCTGCATTAATTCTTGTCGATGCCCATTCCTGCTTATATTTGTTCCCAGTCACAACAAGCTAGTAGCAATCAGAGTAAAAGTCTCATGGCAAAAAAGCTTATGTAACTGCTATCTCAAAGCTAACGTCACCCAGTTGTTTCTGCCTATTACCTCTTTGTAAGTGCTATTTTTGTTACAGTTTAGTTTTTTCGTTTTATTTTAGTCACTACTGCAATCTTGAATTTGATTTACATGATCTGAAGACCTTCTACCTTGTACAGACTTTAGAAGGACTTCTGCGTGGGAACTTCAACCAGTTTATTTTAAAATACCACCAACTCCAATGTAACTTGAGATGATAAGGAGAACCAAAACTGTGATATCCTATATCTACTGAATTACTGTGAAACTTTAAATTGTCAAATTCTTGTTCGCCTTAAATATACTAAGGTACAAGGAATTGTTTCAAACTTGTTGTGCATGTTTTGTCTACTTGTAACTCAGAGTCAAAGACTTCCTACTAATTGTGGAGTGTAGATAAATCTCGTGCATCGGTTTTTGGCAGCATACCGGAACAGCATCACCTCTGGAGAGAAGTTGAGAAATAATAGTGTGATTCAATTTTATTAAGTGCCCAGCACTTTGGACAGCAGAGGCCATGATTGAACAAACAGTTCACAATTACCGGCGCAAACAACGAAAACACCGAAATATTAACTAATAGAACCTGAGTACAACATTCAGAAGGATGGACATGTCTATTTAGTACATTGTACAGACACGCTAAAAGTAGATAGTAGCTAGCAATCACTCGTTGGATAGCAATGAATGTGGGACGGTATTTAGCTATTTCCAATGACTTGAGAAATGATTCGAAAGTTTTAAAATAGTTATCAATGTTTCTTTCTGAGAAAGCATAAGACCTCTAATAAAACTCGCACGGCTTCTGTGTTGAATAACTTTTCATTTTTCACATTTGTGGCTGCACAAGTCGTATATATGTGCCGGAAAATTGAAACTATGCATTGTTGCAGCATCTGTCTAAACTAATGCTTGTCTTTACTTGAATGAAGTAAATGGTAAAACCACTCAAATAATTGTAGAAAGTTTCAGAGATCGGTGTCATTGTCAACTGACTTTGCATGTGATTCAGAAAAGTAAGCATCAATGTTTTTGAAATCAAAGAAAAATACAAAATTATTTGCTTTTATTACACTTGATTAGAAGATAGAGTAAGATTGAATTCTTTGCTAATTATTTAACGATAGTGTTTAATAAAAGTATAATGGTAAGTTTTTGTAATTAAATAAAATGTATAGCTTGTTTATCACATCCCCGCTTATGATAATTTGATTTCCGCATTAGGCAAATTTGCTAAATTTTATCACCAATCATGAATTTTTAATAAAATAATTCAAAGTTTTCATGCTAGATTTGACTTAGTTATAAAAGAGCTATGCAGTATTACATGCAAAACATAACTAAATAATTCGCTATCAGATAGTTAATATGCAAAGCAATTGTTTCTGGCTTTTTCGGTCACCTGAGTCTAATATAGAAGCGTGGCCCAGCTCTTCTGTGGTTTTCTCTCTCATGTTAACCATGCTTCAAGTTGGTGATGCAAATGCCCCCAAACCTCACGTTATAATCCCAACAATCTACGTTTGATACGTGGTACTTTTCCTTTTGAAAAAGCACACATCAAACTAAAATATTGGAGTTTCGACGGTCCGCCGCGGTTCTCCCAGCAGTTGAAACATGGTGAATATACTAGTTGTTATACTGTTGTACATCTCTACTCTATTTATCTCTACTAATGCGCGTAAGTATATATCAATTGTTTAGTATATAACTTGTATATCTTGTTGTGTTGTTTTATACATCTATAGTTTAGTACTAACTACTAGCTAACATTTATATTATAGAATGGATTGTGACTCACTCAAAACTTCCTGCATACAACAAACAACATCCTAAGGATTTCTTATTCAACATTGCTTGGTCAACAGAAGAAGAGAAGAAAACTAACATAACACTGAACCTGAGAAAGAGTGATGCTGTTGGTAGATATATACCTCTGTTTACTACTGGAGAGGATGGTAAACCTGTGCAGACAGATCTTATCAGTATGAAGGTATGCAGAGAGATTTAACAAGCCTAAAAGCCGAACCAAATGAGCCAAGTTTTCCATAATGAAAAAACAAACAGAGATTTTTGTGTTGTTTTTGCGCTTCTATAAATTTGCTATCAAATAGTTTACAAGCAGCTTTATGTTTTAGGTATAGATCATTCAAGACTCATGCCACAACCATTAGCTGTCTATGTATTTGTATATCTGAGTATATGTATTACAGCACACAACTTTCTACAATGACATCACATCACAGGCATCTGTATCTCTAACCAGCTTTGATGGTGAACCTTTCTCTCTCGTTAGTTTTTCTTTTTTACTACTATTAACACATGAAATCTTTTTACTAATGTTTTGAATAATCTACTGTCTTTTGTTACCAATTATTCATTTCTCCCAAACCAGCCATTAATTACATTTTTCGTTTCATGTATTTTTAATACTGTTCCATTTTTTCTATCTCTGCCTGAGTAGTAACACATGAGCAGATCTCACTACCAAGTGTTTTTTTGTGGTGTTTAGGCCCGGGGTTTATGCAATTGATGGCATTTAATTTTTGATAGTTTTTTACATTATTTGATGTCTTATGGCATCTTGAGTGTAAATAATTTTTTTACTTTCTATACATCCAAACTAAAAATTACGACTCTATATATCTTAATACACTTTATTATATACTTTATTACATTTATCATTAACCAAATAATGTAATACTTATTATGTAATAATAGAATTATAGAAATAACTATACCAATGTAGGCATGAATATGAACATGAAAATATACATAGTTAGGCACATGTTCATGAATATGCACGTATGGAAAAAGCTTAAATTTTAGAGAGAGAGAGAAAGAGATTTACACTATCAAGAGTTAAATGCCATAACAGAACAAAATTATTTAAACTACTATCAAAAATTATTAAAGTACTAACCCGCTGCTCTAATCAACGCCGTAAAGCATTGCATAAATCCCGGGATTTAACCCCACAAAAAACACTTGGTAGGGAGATCTGCTCATATATTACTACTTGCATGCCTTAGCAATTAATGTAACACCAGGCAATAACCAGGTTTTGAAATAGCAGCTTGTAAACGGTAATTAACGGCGCTAATAGCTAAACATACACCAGCAATTCTTGCACATTTTTTAGTTCTAGTTTGATTTAGTTTCAGTGAATAGCTCCTATATTACTACTCATAGTTGCTAAAGTACTGGTAATCAACGAAGAAAACCGCTAGCGCAAATCTTGGTCAGGGTTTAAAGTCATCCTTGCATGCCAACAATTGACAACGGCTTGTTCTTGCAAGCATTTTTAAACTGTTTGATCCGTATATAAAATAAATATGCCTATTACCGCCATCTTGTAGGTTCAATAACAAAACCTCAATCCCACTTTTCTACTGAAGTTGAGCAAGTATAAATTGGCGGATTTTGATGTTTCGAGAAGTAGCTGAATAAAAAGATTTTGAGCCGTTTTTAGCCTACTTCTCTGTGAATTGATACTTTTAATTATCTTATATCATAATTTTAAATTGGTTATAACATTATTTCTAAGAAATATTGACAAAAAAATTGAAAATCACCAGCACGACGGAAGCAGAAAAAGTAGGCAAAGAAAAAAGTATTACGAATAGTATTTAAGTTTTAGCAATTTTTGCTTCCTCGGATAACTGAATAAAACATGTGGTTCATGCTTACATAATTTATCATGGTTTTAGAATTGTCGGAAAAGTTTTGAAAATCTACGAAAGTTTACCAACAATTTCATCAGCGGAATTTACCTATCCCGAAATTGACATAACTAAGCATGAAAATGAGTCAAAAACTATTCCATAATTGTAACCGCATTAGCGAAAGCAAGTTAATTCCTTGTTTAGCTATCAGCACTTCCCAACCCTGACTTTAACAATGTTAAATCTAAGTTTTATGTTTTATTGTGTAAAACTACCATTATGATGGGGCTTGATTATTATAAGATAGTTATATATAACTTTTGACCTATAGAACCAGTTAGAATGAGATACTTCTGTTACAGAAAGGAAGTTTCTTGCATGGAGCAGATAAATATGACATAGAGCCATACCATTCAAGTGTTCATAAACGTAGCCTCGAAGCAGTGAAAGGAGACCATATTGTTAGTATACGCCCCAACGTATCAGCAGACCAGAAAATGGATTATAAAAGTAAAAGAGTAGCCTTTATAGAAGCTTATTAATTCATATCTTGGGCCTGTTTGCATCTACTGAATTATAGCGATTGTTTAAACAATTGAGTATTTCCACACATCCGGTTATGTTAAAATGATAAAACTATCTGACATCTGCTCCCATAATACTACTACTACTAATGTGCACTAGTGTGTTTTGATGGGAATGAAAATCAGTCAAAAAATTTTCATTCAATCAATCGTATATTTTCTCATAAGATAAATGTTTCCAATAAAATTATTTCACAATCATCAGTATCACTGCAAAGATGATCGTCTGCAGGAAGATCTCATTTTCCTTGCAAATAATTGTATATTTAACGGTGACCTTGACAAAACCACTTGAAACATTGGTCTACATCATAAACAGAAATTTTGGTCGTATTTCATGAATATGGAAAGTAGATGATGTGAAAGAGAAAAGACCTTTTGATATTGTCGATTGGCAAAAGTTGATTGATATATCTGGTAGATTTATGTACACAAGGTTTTAAATGGACTCGTTACTGTAAATGTATGGGATTTTACGTCATACATACTTGCACAAAAATACTTCTAGTGCCAGACGAAGACAGTGAAGAGTATGCCAGGTTACAACGTTCTTGGACTAAATATAAGAAATTAGAGCAGAGGAAGAGTAAAGGTCAAGGGAAGAGAAAGAAAAGACAGGCTCTAGCAGACACGACATACATAATACAACTTTATATCATTGTAGATGTCTATGCATACAATACGTGAGTTTGCTTTAGTATATTATGTTGAACAGTGATGTTCGTGATAACATCGCTAAAATCTAGATTATAATCAAAGCCATTGACGAAAAATGTGCGGCCTGAGAAAGTTTACAAACAGTGGGGAAACCCAAATTAATCACAGGGATTTCCAGATTTTGTCCATTGTTTTATACAAGCCCGCAATATTTATTTTTTGGGTTTCCCCCAATAAAAAAAAAATTGCTCAGATTTTCTCTATTATGGATACAAATAACTTGTATGGTAGATTATAGTTAGCTTTGATATCTGCACTTGGTTATAATTGAAACTCAAATCTCCATTAAATGATTCCTAATATTGATGATTACTTAAAAAAATCATCCTTTGATTAGGTATATTCGCGACCTGGATCCAGTCGTACAATAAATTTAATCAATAATATTTTTCGCAATTTATTTAATACAAATGGGTCATTAGCAATATTAATAATGGATCACAAAATACCATCCCTACGAGCAAAAAATATCAATTTGAGAGGCATACTCATAGGCCGCAAGCACTACCGATCAATAACATAAAAATTAATAGATACCCACATGGGTGACACTTTTTTTCAAAGCATTTCAGTGTCGGCATCAATTATTATTATTTTATTGTTATATATTATTAATTGTTATATATGCTGTTTATTAGTATTAATCATTATGATTTCTATGTACAATATTGATATATTGGAAATAGATTGATCACAACAATGAAAGAGAGCTATTTTTTAAAACAATAAAGACAAACATCATAGCTAATTAAGAATGAATTGTTTTGAAATAAACATTGCCAACCGGACAAGTGTAAAACTGTTGGTTCGTTGACTCGCTACCGCTATCTGCTACTTACTGATGCATCATGCTATTAGTATCAATGAGGAATCAACGGCACAATAACTGTCGCTGATGAATTGCTTACACATGTGAAAATAATTATGCTCGTTACAATGCACATTGGAATTTTATGCCCTCACATCTGATCTGGATAAATGGATATTATTTTTTATTATTTTAAAATGAAAATTAAGCGCTTGGATTGATGCGTTCTCCGCCAACTGATGTGGATTCCAAATATGACTAATAACAGATGTTCATCGATCCAGGTCGCGAATACACCTATTTTGTGAATTCTTACATGAAATTTATATTTAATTTTATATGTGTAAATAACGACGTGAGTATACATTTCAAATGATAAATATTTTATCATAGACTGACAGACTTGTATACTCGTATTGGTTGGGCTGGAGATACTAGCGACTTTATAGCCTTTTTCATTGGACACCAGGCTAGTGAGGTGAGGGACATGTACATATTACCCATACATCACATCATGTATGATTTTGTATTAACTGTATAACTCGATGATAGAAACAAACTCATGCAACAGGGCTGCCCAATTGTGTTGCAAAAAGGGACAAATTAAAAAGTTTCTGCTCCACTAGAGGCCAAATTTTTTCTGTACAGGGAGTCAGTACTTGGAGGGTAGTGTTATGGCGGCAGTACTTTTTATATTAGACAATATTTATTTAATATATATGTGATGGAACAGAAATGTCTATATCTGTAATAATAATTGAGACTACTAACTTGTTTTTCTAAAGGACATATACAGAAATTGCACAGTTATATACTTGTGTAAATAATTAATGAATGGAAGATATGGTTATGCCTGTTTGATAAATATCTTCCATGTGGTATTGTAGTTCTCATCTTTCAATGGAAGACATGAAGTGTCTTTTTCCGTCACCACCATGTCAATAACAATGACTGTAACATAAACACAGCATACTCTAAACAATTAATCTAAATGTTCTGGATTGATAGATCATCTGTACTTGGTTTTGATGCCATTCAATTTGAGGAACATAGATTAAAATTGGTATGTGGAACCAAAGAGGGTCAATAACTCTCTCAAAAAGCCAGTTGTTACTGAATACTCCTCAACAGCCCTGACTACAATAAAACAGGTTTTGTTATCTTCAAATCTGCAGCATTTGCTTGGTGGTCGCAAAACTCTACTTGAACTTTGCGTGCCTTCATTCTGAGAAATTGCTCCTTCAGATGATCTTCTCACTCCCAATTCATTGAAGCATTCAAGAGCTTTCTCTCAAATTGAATAACGGCATCAATGCTTTCTAACTGCTTGAACTGACATGGGAGCTCAGTTCTACTTTGGCAATGAATCAATGAAATCCTTGAATAATATTGTAAACATTGATTGCAAAGTTCCAGTTTTGGATAAATCCCTTAAGAAGTAATGCTCTTTTAAATAAAATGAAAAAAAATTTGCAACTATGATTTGAATGACATTGTTGACACCCACATCTTCAACACAAATTTGTCATATCCTTGCCTCTCCAGGTTTAGATTATTTAGACAGCTTTGAAGCTACCATCAAATTTAGTGCAGAAAATCCATTGATGAATGATACGGAAGAAAGTCTAAGAGGGGAGATTAATATTCTGTCATTTTCCCAAACATTCCATGAGTGCGTCATACCGTGGCCTGTACACCAGCTGTTGAAACCGAGACAGTGCTCTTGGAATCCAGCTGAAATCTTTCATAGCTTGCATTAATGCCTCCAAAGACTGCCAACTCTATTCTCTTGTCTTGCATTTCAATGACGTTAAGGAAGGCGTCTTTGAATGAGTGTCTACTGAAAAATTTTAACATTAACAACCAACTGCGCCACATTTTTATGCCAGTTGACTCGAGATTTTCTTCCAACTGTTTTTTTTTTATTCAGGGTGAGGAGGCTACAATTTTAACAGCTAGGGGCTGCTTTTGTCAGTTTGGGCAGGCTTGCTATGCAGGAATGAGTTTAGACACTTCCTGTAGTTAACCTTCGCATATCTTTGTTTAATGATAATGCTAGATAAAAAAAAGCTTTGGCTACCATTCCGAGAAATATAGTCATTGGTTCCCAGCGCCATATAAAACATAGTTTCATGGTTCACTCTTGTAATTGTCAATTTGAATAAATACTGAAATTTTGTATTTTCGTGGAGTGATAATCAGTTTTATGATAGGAGCGGAAATCTGTAAAAATTTGAGTCTCCAGTAAAAAAAATTATAAAAAAATTGTAAAAAACTTATCGAAGTAGATCGGCATAAGAAAAATGAGAAAAACTTTAGAATGTTTACATACTTGTTTGTTTGATGTTATTTGCTATAGAGATGTGAGTGAGTTTCGTTAAAAGTATGTCAGTTTGAAGAGATGTGATTGTTATATTAGCAGAATGTCGAGATGTAAAAACTCTTTATAAAATGATATATATTTTGGTTAAAGCTTTCTTTTGTGGAAGTTTGAATATGTAAAAGTGTATTTTGTTATACATTGTTTGTATAGTATGCAGTCAATGTAACTTTCCTGACATGTGCAATTATCTACTCTTCTACATACTGCTGTCTATTCTTCCGCAGACTACTGTCTAATCTTCTGCACACTATTGTCTATTCTTTTGCACACTACTGTCTATTCTTCTGCACACAAATATCTATTCTTCTGCACACTATTGTCTATTCTTCTTCATACTACTGTCTATTCCTCTGCACACTACTGTCTATTCTTCTACACACTACTGTCTATTCTTCTGCACACTATTGTTTATTCTTCTGCACACTACTGTCTATTCTTCTACACACTACTGTCTATTCTTCTGCACACTACTGTCTAATCTTCTGCACACTACTGTCTATTCTTTTGCACACTACTGTCTATTCTTCTGCACACAAATATCTATTCTTCTGCACAGTATTGTCTATTCTTCTGCATACTACTGTCTATTCTTCTGCACACTACTGTCTATTCTTCTACACACTACTGTCTATTCTTCTGCACACTATTGTCTATTCTTCTGCACACTACTGTCTATTCTTCTACACACTACTGTCTATTCTTCTGCACACTACTATCTATTCTTCTGCACACTATTGTCTATTCTTCTGCACACTACTGTCTATTCTTCTACACACTACTGTCCATTCTTCTGCGCACTACTATCTATTCTTTTACACACTATTGCGTATTCTTCTGTACATTCTGTCTATTCTTCTACACACTACTGTCTATTCTTCTACACACTACTGTCCATTCTTCTGCGCACTACTGTCTATTCTTCTGCACACTGCTGTCTATTCTTTTACACACTATTGCCTATTCTTCTGTACATTCTGTCTATTCTTCTACACACTACTGTCTATTCTTCTACACACTACTGTCCATTCTTCTGCGCACTACTGTCTATTCTTCTGCACACTGCTGTCTATTATTCTATGACTACAATTCATTGGTCCCTAACTGATTAAAACAAGCACACGTTTCTTTTCTCTTCCGATGGAAAGAGTATTAGATTGTAATTGTGATCGCATGCATTGTACCATCTGGCAAATTCTGCAGATGTCTCTCATTGCCATTTCACATTTGAAACTTGCATCCTAAACAAGCATTGACTTCATATACAATGTTTGTATACTAATTGTGTTTTTATTGTCTGAAACCACAAATTACAATTTCATGTCTGCAGCTTGCGAATTCTAGCCAAATGACAAATGGCACATAATGGTAAAATACACCAGTAAACCATAGAACTAAGTTTTGATGTGACAACTTCTTAGAGGTTCTCTTTTCCTGCTGCAGTGTCTTTCAGTAGAACTAAGACTTAAAGAGCTAATTGATCATATTTCATTTTAAACAAAGGTGATGTAACTTTGATCATAAAAATTTACGTATAGTTTACTATAATTGATCATACCCACAATCTACTATAATTGATCATACTCACAATCCGAAAATGAGGTAGTCATCAATTAATGGAAGTTAGAATAAACCAAGTTTCAGCTGATGCAACGAGCTTTTGTGGCCGATGACTTTTTGGCAAGCTTGTAAATCAGGACTGAGTGGGCATATAAGGTTGCCCAATACATCTCTTTGCAGCTTAAAAATTGGATGTTCAGAAAACCAATAAATATTGTTCAATAAAGTCATGCTTTAGGCGTTATATCCACCAAGAGTTTATTGAACTTTAGTAGGTTTGACTTATGCAATATCTGAAGCGACTTTGTTTTAGTGTGAAAGTATTACACAGCTACAACAAGTAAAGATTTAATGGCAGCAAGAATAACTGATGTAATGGAGAAAAAGAACGCTGTTATAATTAATGATGAATGTTTGGTCGTTTGGAAAACATTGTAAACCATAGTATAATAACATGGTTTCAGATTTACAAGTTTGCAAGTTATAGTTTCACAGAAAACTAGTTTATCAGTTAGTTAAAAAGTTACAAACATATAATAAGTAGTTCACAAGTTATAAATTTAAAATTGATTATTTTGGAAACTTTAATACTTAAAAATGGTGAGTTTAATGGTTGTAAGTTTGTAATTCATTAGTTTTAAAAAAGTGACCATTTTGGGCATTATTAGTAAACAGACTACGAAGTAGCAATTTAAGAACTTGTAAGTTTAAAATCTTGCATCTTTTGCCACAAAGTAAAATTTTACCAACTTATGAGTTTATGTTTACAATATGTGGTTCACAATTTTACAATTTTGGATTTATCATGAGCTTGAAACTTCCATTTCGCTTCATTTATGCTAACGAAACACTCAATTTTTTTCTGTTTCTTTTCCTACTTGATCAACGCAAGTCAGCAGCAATCGACTTCAATCCTCGATGTTTGAGTGTCATTTAATTATTTTTTATTTAAGCGTCATTTTTTGTGAAATAAAGTATTTTAAAGGATTTATCCGTGTCCTTCACTGAACAGCTACTAGAGAGAGTACTGGGTAGTAATAGGAGGCAAGTGATAAGTTAGTTCTACTGCTAAGCACTGTAAACACAAAGTAACAGCTGCGCCGAGCTACTCAAGGCTATACTGAACTGTACCAAGTTACACCGAATCAAATCTCTGTCTGAGCAGCACTACTGCAAGTAGTGTTAGTTGCTCAATCGACTATTGGTGTTACTGAGTAACACAAGGTTTTGCCGGATTCGGTAGAACACAGAATACACGCTCACATTTTCACACAACAAAGTTACGTCCAAAATATATGTTTTTTTATGGATTTTTAAAAGTTTTTAACATTTCGCCCTCATAAGACTCACATTTATTATAATAGACATACTTAAAACAAACCTTATTCACATTCAAATAAAAAACAATGCCAAACTAACAAGTTTGTAAACATTGTAAGAATTTCAACATTTTTCTTTCGGCGATCTGCTCCTATTACACTACTATCCCAAAAAAGGTGATCCGTATGTTGCAAGGAATGAGTGTCACAACTTTTTGTAATGAATGTCAAAAATTTATTTTCTTTAGCAAGATTGAGATTTATGTCAGCTTTGACTGTATTCACTCCTGTAGGCGTTAAACTTTAAAATTCGATTAATTTTCTAGTTTTGTTTTGTAGATTGATGCGAGATATCGGGGCATTAACTCTTTCATTTCTCCTGTCTTAGCAGGCTGGACAATTGGAAATAAACTTTCCTACCTCCATATTGCTCAAGTTAGTTTTAGCATTTTACCACTTGAGAAAACCTTGATTTAGCGTACTCATGATATGACAGTCCTAGAGGGGGCCTTAGATAATGAATAACCCGTTCAGTAACACTTGTCATTTGAAAAAACAAATTTAAAATTCATCCACCAACAAAACTTAAGCTTTCTATTACATTAATACTTGAAATTTCAAGACTTTTTTTTAAATAGAAAGCAAGTTTCAGGAATCGCAATCACTTTGTGTGGTTGCTAGCAATAATGCATAACAGCAACCTTGTAAAGATTGTGGTGGATTCGAGTGATACAATGCCCTGTGCATGCATATTGTTCTCTGACGGATAACTTCAGTCAGACAGATCTCTCAAACTGATGGCGCAGGGTATCATCACCACAGAAGAAGAGGTAAACACCCTGTGACCGGCCCTGTATTGACCCTTACCGACCCTGCAATGACCCTTACCGGCCCTGCAAGGACCCTTACCGGCCCTGCAATGACCTTACTGACCCTGCAATGACCCTTACCAACCCTGCAATGACCTTTACCGGCGTAGAAATGACCCTTACCGGCCCTGCAATGCAATACTGGATCAATAACAAGAGGACCACCATAGCTAGAATGACTGAAATAGCCCAAGTTACCCCAAGGGGACAGACCCAGGACATAACCTACCTTTATATATCACCAACCAGGGATATGAGGCTGCCTATGGCTGAGAACTATATATTTAGTCTAGTGAACTTACCACTAGGCACGACATCTATTTAATCTTTTTCAGTAAATTGTGTATTGTTGCATGTATATTGCATTGTTTGGATTATTCTACTTCCTGTGATGTTTATTGGTTATAACACGATAATTCAAGCAACCTCCCGCTACCGCCATATAAAATGGTGGTTCACTAAAGGGTACACAATATTGTGATAGACACAGCCTCAATAACGAACTACCAACTATATAACATTAATAGCTGATTATGAACAGCAAGATGTGTAAAGGAGTAAGATGGAAATATGCAATGCCAACGGCTATAAAGCAGACATGTATATTGGTAAACAGGCATATCTATTGGTAAACAGGCATATCTATTGGTAAACAGACATATCTATTGGTGAACAGACATATCTATTGGTAAACAGACATATCTATTGGTGAACAGACATACCTATTGGTGAACAGACATACCTATTGGTAAACAGACATATCTATTGGTGAACAGACATATCTATTGGTAAACAGACATATCTATTGGTGAACAGACATATCTATTGGTTAACAGACATACCTATTGGTAAACAGACATATCTATTGGTGAACAGACATATCTATTGGTAAACAGACATATCTATTGGTGAACAGACATATTTATTGGTAAACAGACATATCTATTGGTAAACAGACATATCTATTGGTGAACAGACATATCTATTGGTAAACAGACATATCTATTGGTAAACAGACATATCTATTGGTAAAATAAAGTAAAATAAATCAAGGCACCTGCTTGACTAATGTTTTCTGCCAGCTTGGTTTCCTCTAATAAAGTACTCTGGTTGTAAGCCCTGCTTTGAGAGCATGGTACTCGTACTCTTTGACCTATCTATTACGCTAGTTAGTGTCCGCTAGCAGTCAAGCAGCCCATGAGCTCAATAATTTTCAAGAACCAAAGTGGCTTAGTGATTTAATGCGCAGTTCTTCAATCCAAGGGGCAAATGTCTGAACCCACTCCAGGGGGCACATGAATGAGTCAATTCCAGGGGGCATATGTATGAGCCAACTCCAGAGGGCACATATCTGAGCCTAGTCTAGGCAGCTCTCTCTTGCAATTGTCTTGCCTACCTGGCACAAAAACTGTGCAAATTCACAAAATAAACAAGTCTGGCTATCTTTTGCGCTTTACTAGAGATATTGGGCAAATAATGTGCTAGAAAATTCCGTCATAAGTATAATATTTTACAGAAGCTCTGTAATTATGTACAGTTTTATTATGGAAGGACCGTGTTACTGAACACTTGATGGTGGTTATTTAGTGCAGATTAGTCTCAATTGGCTAGCAATAGTGTTTTAACTTCTCATAAATTCAGGTCAACTCGACCTCAGAGTTGATATAAATCAACCACCATCACCAGATTTAGCGATGGCAACAAACAATGGTAAATCATTTTTATAAGAAAAAAAACTGAGTACAAGCAATTACTGGCACAACAAGTTATCAACTGACTAAACATTATATAAGATCAAAGTGGTGCTGCACCGGCTATGGAAAGAAGATGTACTGTGAACCTCTCACTAGTAGCTTTCTTGAAGCACTAGTTAACTTGTCCACCTTCCAAATGTCCTTTAGTACAACATTAAATACTTGTATCAATTCCGACTCCTTTGAGTTATGAACTGGGAGGAAGGGGATACCAGATTGCAAGTGCAGGGAGGTATCTACTACTTTGACTGATTATGAGGGAAACCGGAGTGTTTCAGTAGAGGCAACAAATAAGCAGTAAAAATATACTGAAAGAAGGGGTGGAGGAGATGCTGGAAGGGGGTGGAGGGGACAGGGGAGAATGTGAAGTGAAGAGAAGGGGTAATAGAGAAGGACAAAGTGGTAACCTCAAATCAACTACAATATCATGTAGTACTAGCTGATGATGGTCATATCACAACAGCGATTGCAGACTGCTCATGCAAATACTTTACCCCCCCATTCTGTGTATAAAACCCTGGACAGCTACAGTTCAACGGTGACCAATTCAAAATCGCTTTCTCTGAAGATTTATTAACCAATGAGCTTGAGCGTGCTACAATACATTTTTTTTTCAAATAACAACATTTTTTTGTATCAAGAATAGAGTAGCTGAATATAGACTCTTCCCATATTACTTTCTCATTGCAACTAAAATCATAAGCAGTAGCAGTAGGGAATTGGACTACTATATACAATACAAAACCATTGTTATTTAATCCAAAGTCAAATTTTCTACAATAGTACACATCAAAAAGGCAAAAGCTGAGGGAGAATGTTACAACACAAATGATAGCTCTGTTCAACCACTTTGTAATTTGTTGGTTGCATACTCTATCACTTGCTCTATTAAAAACATGTAATAGAGTTACTGAAGTCAAATATTCACACTAAGTTCAATTTTGCTACTAGTTTAATTCAGAGATAAACGTGGACATAGTTTATATGCACATCGGTCAACTTGATAGCACTAGCGCTTAAAGATGTTAGTACATTGGTATCGTATTAAATGCTTAACTAGGTTCGTCTGCTGTTATGGACCAACTTTTCATGTGTTTATATTAAAAGCCAGCTATTGCTTCAAACTCAAAAAGTTGCCACTCTTGCCACCCTAAGAACTTACACCCATAAACTTTCATGTTTGAAATTAAGAAGTTCTGTCTATCAAACAAACCAGCGCTTGGACCAGTACATGACGTACCATAAATTTAGTGAAACCAATAAATGTGAACCTCAGTCTAACAAAGCTTGTTTTCCCTTATTAACTAGACAACTGCACAGTCATCTTGGACACACCCACCATCAAATCAAGAAAACCTATGGTTGAATACAGATAATGCAATAGAAAATCTGAACGCATGGGTGAACACAAACGATAACATACCCGCTGATGCTGACCATGTCATGCTTCTTACAAGGTAAAAGAAAACATTGCAACCAACTTTTGCTTTTTTGTGAACTTTCAATATATCCAGTTTGGGTTGGCAAGCTAAACAGATGTTTTGGATGTAGCAACTTGATAGCGAAGTAAATTAACTACATTAACAACTTCTTTTTGGTGAGCTGCAGTTGAAAAACTATGGGATCGCAAACCATGTACTAATACCAAAAATTTTGGTAAAATAATATTTTTCTTCAAGTTGTTTGTGCAACCTTATATATTTTTTTCAATTGCATTCATAATTTTGCCTTAAATTACCTTTGCCAATATTAAACTTGCCTTGTATCACCATAGCTAGTCTTCAATAAATTACTATTTATGTCATATTATATTTTTTATGTACTTAAAGTCATTCATGCCTCAGTGACTGTAATCATGTAAAGTAATCATAGCAGTAACTGTAGTGGCAATGATGAGTCTCTGACAATAAAAGTCAACTATGCATCAAATGTTCTTGCTTGACCTACATATTATTAAGATCTGCTCCTAACATACTACTAACAGAACTAGTGATAAAATTGCTGAAATGTGGAAATTGTTGAGTCATCGTTTGTTTTTAAAAGTTTTGGTGCAAACTAGGAAGTACTTACAAACTAAAAATTGCATAAGTTTATGCATTTAACTTTACCGTCTTTTTTAGTCTGGACTTGTATCAACGTGGTTCATTTTCTACAGTTGGATTTGCCTATGTGGGTGGAATTTGTGGAAGGTACAAAGTATCCATTAATGAACTGGAAGATAGTACAGTATACGCTCATGAATTAGGTCACAAGTTAGTAATATTATGTATATTTATACATCTATATGCTTCTACACTCTGACAAACACAAACATGAGTAGTATATGAGGAGGTGATCTTCAAATGATGCCTTAGAGACAATCAGGTTCTCATAGGCGTGTGTGCCTTTTTGGGCACCAGATGATCCAGCACAACTTGTCGAGAGACCTATTTTGTACATTAGAGTTTTAGATGTCGGTTTGTAAATTGGTATGAACTATTGTGCTGATTGTAAGTTACGGTATTAGCCCAAGTGATACTGATTTTGAATATTGAACTAAAAATGAAGCTTCTGATTGATCTAAGGAATAGTGTAGTCCTCTAGCAGTTTTACGCCCTCTTTTACTGACATAGCGGCATCCACTTTCCAACTTCTCCAACAATTCGGGGTCTACTCCGAATAGATGCTGCCAACTCCTCGGGATCCTCGACCCAGACACGTGACACCAGAGTTTCTCCAACAGTACTTTATTACGCAATTTTATTTAGCAACACAATTTAAGATGTTGGTACAACATCTATAAAACTTCTGTCTGTAATGCATCACAAATGCTCCTTTTATAGGAGGCAAGGAGGAAATCTCACCCCCTTATTAGGGGTGAGCCAATGACAGACAGTAATGCATAGTATGTACAAATGTAGTATATGATACAAAATACATAAACAAAACAACCCAATCAAATGGTTAGCACATGGTAAAGTAGCACTGGGCTGTTTTTCCCGCTCTTTCTATGGCCTGAAAACTTTCCACTCCATATAAGGGCCTTTACTTCCTTGATCTGCGCTCCTAGGCTTTCTAGCTTCAACCTTTGACTTCCTGGGGTGGGCAACCAGTCCTCCAGATCCCAGGCTATCTGAATCAGCCATTTTCGATACTGGCCCAAGGTAGCTGACCCGGGGTAACCCGGGGCAACCCAGGGTGGGTTGTATAAGTTTATATACATGGATACAGGGTCTGTACAGGGTGAGGGTTGTCGGTATCCCATTTTTGGGGGAGTTTGAGTAGATACAAAGGGGAAGGCTCAGGGGCTACTTTATACCTTTGTTACTGACAGGGCAAGGGGTGTAGGGGTGGGAAGGGGTGGGGAGGGTGCCTGACTTGACTATATATTATGTAAATCTCTCACAGTTCTCACGATTGTGTGTAATTATTAGCACCAATTACAATCCTGGAAAAAGTTATCAAAGCTTCTTTTGTGCACAAGGTTAAATGTTAGCATTACATAAACTTGCAACATGGTGTACATTGTAACGCATTTTACATAGAGTGGCCAATCAGTTGGTTAGCTGCCTGTACACTTACTGAGCTAGTAAGCATGCTTGCAGCGAGTGTGTTGTTAGTTACGCTTGGATGCCCTAGCTGAAGATGTCAAGTTCGGAAATTCCTGCCTTTACTAGATAAATAATTCGCTCGGATAAGGTGTTCATTTGAGTTGGTTAGCATTTATCCAGGTTGACACTGCTAACCGTTCCTATGATAATCCAAATTGAATCATATGCATGAGTTGTACTTCCTTTACAGTGAGTAGCGAGCGCAATAATTATTTTATCATAGTGAGATAGTAAACAACAGTGCCTGTATTAATAAGTAGTAATACGAGTCAAATTGGAGGAGTGTTAGCAGCACAAACTAGTAATAATAGTAATTAGATGAATAATAATAAAACCAACAATTGCTAATAATTATAAATGATTATTAATAAATATAATGATAGCTATAAGAAATGATAAATAATTATTGGTAATCAATAAATCAATTATTCTAAAATACAAAAAATGTTAAGTTTTTTGGCAATTATAAGAATAATAACAATTTTGTTTACCCACTTATGTAACAGAGCTATGATTCAGTTTCCCGAACAAATGGTAAATAATTTAAAACTAAGCTACTGTTAAACTTGCAAAGGATTATTATTTTTCGAATGAAAAAACTGCAGTGGGAAAAATAAGCAAACACTGATTTACAGCCAAATCGCCAGTTTAACGCCTTTTTCTCACAAGAGCAACCCGAACGAAGTCAAATTCAATAACACGAGCGATTCCTATGATCCTAATGAATGCTCAGCCCAAACAAATACTGTTTGTGGAACCGCTTTGAGCCAACACGAACGAACCCAAACCAACTTGTACGAGCCACAATTCCCATGACTTGACTGGACGATTTATGTGTTCAACCCGAACGAATTAGCACCATTGGAACATGGTGATTGATGACTATTTAGTATACTTGTTCTTGTTTTATGTAGCGTCTGCTTGTTGTTATGTTTTATGCTTATTCATGTATGTATGGCCTGATGCTTTGTAACCAATCAGGCGCTTATAATTTCAACCGCTTTATTTGCATGTTTCGCTAATAAGTGTAGAGACATTTAGCCCAACGGGTGGAGCTGATTGTGAGCTTGGACAGAGAACTTCCAAGCAGGCTTTGGTATCTTGAGCTTAATAAATTATTCATAATTTGAAACTCTGTGTGCTTAGTTTGGCAGGTTGCCTTATATATATGGTTCATCTGCGCAGAACCAGGAGCTATTTTCATATGCAAATAGCTGTGAAGAGAGCCATCACTACTTCATAAGTATCGCTCCGTAGCAAATATCATTGTAGGCTTGCTGACTGGGTAGACTTCTATAGTAGCTGTCCTGTGAAGGTGTGGCAAAATCCTTTACAAGGTTATTGTTTGAATACTAACACATATTGGTACAAGCTACTGTGAAGACTTAGATTCAGTTGGTCCTAAAATTAGCTCTCTTCTATCAATTCCCACTTTTTTACTGGAATGAATACTAATTTGAGTGGTAACCTATACTTGTGCAAAGTATAGAGTCCTGATTATAAACGAATGATTATAATAAGGCTTTTTACAGTAATATAAAGTGCATATAAAATTAAAAAATAAATGTCGAAAATGCTTAATAAATGAATTTAAAGTCAGTTTTACTGCGCAAACAGCATTACCTGTTCCATAACTGACGTGACAAAGTATTTTTTTGTCAGGCTCAATTACGGTTGATAGAAAAAATCTTTGTCCCTTATCGGTCTTTGGATTTGTTTTTAAATACACAGTAACATCTAAGTTTTTTTAATGAATATGATAACTCAGAAAACTCAATACACCTAGTTTGGATTCTTTTTGATAAAGCTGTAATATATTCCCAGCCAAACATTTCAAGCATATAGTGACTTGCGCGGAACAGCATTAACTGAAAAGTCACTTGCTGCACCAATGTGCTTGGAATCCTCACTCATGCGCTATGGATCTTCTTCAAGCAGCCCGTAAATAATCATTTAGACTGTACCTTTTCTATTTTGTGTTCATACTAATCTAAAACAAAAACAAGTAAATAACGATTTATATCAAGACTAAAATGGAGATAATAATAATCAGTCGATAAATTCTTGTTGACATAGAGATGATCAATAATGAAAAAAAAATCCAGCTCACTCTCATATAAAACAGTACTTTATCGACGCAAAGACTCTACAGTTTTGAGAACATGAGAGCAAACTTTTTAGATTCTAGTAGAGACCACTCTCCAGCGCAAATTAAACCAACTACGCTTGAATAATAAATAGAAATCAGGTGTCTGTCTAATAAAATCATATTTATGAAGACCAAATACTTTCCAATTTCAAAAGCTTATTTGTTACATTCTATGAGACTCCCATTTTCCAATGCAAACATCATAATTATTATTAATAACGAAGAATTAGAATCTAGTTAACTCTCTGATAAATCTGTATTTATCAGCACGAAGACTTTGCAGTCTTGAAAGCAAACTTATCAAATTCTAGGAGAACCCCTTCTCCAGGCAACTAGTTGAGCTGTTCAACTAGTGGGAAATAATTATTCAGCTAAATCCTAGTGTTTCCAGTAGATTTTTTTCCTTCAGATGTTGATGCTGGAGTAGGTGCTCTCTGTCGCAAAAACTGACTCACGTATAGTTGAAGTTGTGCTAAGTAAACTAACCTTACATCCAATGAATCACATTAGCTGTTTTTGTTGCTTTCTTTGCACAAAAATAATCATTTATTTTTGCAAACTCCAATGCAATAAATCTCATTGGATGTAGAGAAAAGTTATTCATTGCTTTCTTAGCCATAAAAAGTAGTCGTATTTGGGCGTTAAATTCTTCAGTAGTAAACTCCATAACAACCTAGACGTTCATCATTCAGATATTGTTTAATTTATGAAATGAATGGAAGAAGTCCTTTGAGTTTTATTTTTTGATGATAAACCTCTCGTAAACACTAAACTCAGTAACACCTTCAAAATTAGAAAAACCAACCATTAATACAAATATTCCCGCAGCTATTAGCGCTTTTCTTTTCAAAGTTAGCACAAAGTTGTCTACAATTTTACTTTCATGCTCATCAATTTTATGTTCTTCACTTATTATTTTCATCTCTACATTTCTTCTCACATCTTGCCTATCTATAGTTTGACAATGCAATAACTCATTTTTATATAAAATGTTGTACTTAGAACAAAAAAGGAAAACATTACGGATTCATAAAACACTCAATCTCCTATTTATACTCGATGTTAATACCTCTATCATCCAAATTCTCACACTGGTTTGTACCAATATATGTTAGTATTCAAAAAGAATCAAAATCATGATACAAACCTGGATGTAAACTTAAAAATTAACCTGGTGCACAAAAAGGCACCTAGGGTTCTCCTGGATTCTACTTGGTGTTCAATAAAGCAAAATGATCCGCAATACCAATCAGAAGCTGTAGTTTCAGTTCAATGTTCAGTATCAATATCAACAGAGCTAGACCGTAGCATACATTTAATACAACAATTCATACTTGTCCATATAACAATATAAACTTTGTTACACGTTATAAAGTTTAAATTAATATCTGAGAAAACTATTGTACTGTATGCTTTGACTTACAGCCAGAAGCGGTACTAAAGTTTCATCCGCTCATTTAATCAATTAAAATCGTCTATTTCATAAATTGAGCCCAAATGAAGGTTGTCGTTTTGCTAGTTTAGTGAGTTTATGACTGAATGGTGTCTTTTACATAAGTTTTGTCAGCACATACTTATCAGCTAACAGGCCAACGAGTAATAAATCAAGATTACAAAGATATCTTGTACAATCATATTATATTGGTGTAAAATGTAATCATTTCTTTTTACAAAAAATTGTTGTTCAAATAAAATTTATTCCTTGTTCGTCTGCCAAAGCTATATTACTGCATTTTTCTGAGAAATTACATACAAGTAAAAGTTATGATAGTTTTTTGATGCCTATATTCGCTACCATAATTGCCAAAGAAAATGTAATAAAAATAATCAGATCAACAATAAAAGTAGTAATATATGAGCAGATCTCCCTACCAAGTGTTTTTTTGTGGATTGGACCTTGGAGTTGAGACAATGGGTTACGGCGTTGGATGAATTCGCCGAGTTTATATTGTATTTTACTTGAGGGGTACTTGAGTGGCATTTGAGTGGCATTTGAGTGGCATTTGAGTTTTGATTAGTTTTTTACTTAATTTGAACTTATATGGCATATAGATTTTGAATGTATGGCATTCAAGTTTTGATAACTTTTTTACATAACTCGAACTCATATGGTATCTTGAGAGAGAGGGGAGAGGAGAGAGGAGAGATGGGAGATGAGAGAGGAGAGAGAGGAGAGAGATTTTTTAGTTTTCTATACATTCATGTATATATGGTTAGTTATGTACATATTTATGGGTATATTTATATCTACATAGAGAGAGGAGATATATCTACATTGAACAAATATATTGATCAAAAATGAAAATTATATGATTATATACCTGATTACATAATAAGTAGGGAAAATCTTCTGGAGAGAGGGGAGAGGAGAGATGAGAGAGGAGAGAAGAGAGAGGAGAGAGAGGAGAGATTTTTTTTTTAGTTTTTTATACATTTATGTATATATGGATAATTATGTACATATTTATGGATATATTTACATTTACATCATTGAATAATATACATTTATTACATAATAAGTATATTAAATGCTATAAAATATGTTGGAAAATTACCAAATTAGACCTCTAGATGGTTAAAATCTACAGTATTTGGGAAATAACTGCAAGAGAGGAGAGAGGAGTATTTGGTAGAGGAGAGAGTATGTTGAGAGAGAGGAGAGATAAAAAGAGGAGATATATCTACATTGAATAAATACAGTGATTAAAAATGAAACAATATGTGAATATATACATTTATTGTGTAATAAGTAGGGAAAATCTCATACAATATAGCTAGAGTCAGTAAATATTAAATAATACAAACTTAGGAAGGAAGACTTCTGTTCTATGTACTTTTGATTCCATAATGAACTAAAATAAAAAGTTATGTATTAGTATAGAATGGTTAAACAGAAATTTAAAACAACTACAAACTCTTACTAAATAGTACTTTTTTATTAATTATTACCTTATCATCAAAAATTGACTGTTAATCGGATGTTTTTGTAGCTTTTCGTGTCTTACGTTGTTGAGTCCTTACCCTTCTAGCTTGTCTTTGAGCGGACTGTCGCTGCATGTTTCTTCTTTTTAGAGCAAGTTCTTTACGAGCGCACTCGATAGAAATTGGTGTGTTTACCTGTTGTAGTTGATATTGTCGTTGTTGTAATACATAATGTAATCTCTGAATGTCTGATGTAACATCATTCCCTAAGAGCTTTAATGTTAGAAAAGATTCAGTTCGAAAACTATTTAGCTGCTCTATCAAGTCTTTCTGTATGAATTTACAATTGTTTGAGATAATTCGCACTCTCTCTTCAATTTTCTTATTGCATATGTTTTGTAGAAGTATCAAGTCCTCTTGAGTCAAAGATTTAGGCTGAGTTTCTGATTCTGTGTTGTTAACTATTTCCATTTTTTGTCATTGAATCTGAAAAAAACAAAAAAAAACAGATGATTAATTTTGTTCAGTTGTTTTAGTATAATAAATAATATATGAGTAAAAACTGTAATTTATTAAGTTTTTACCTTGATGCTCTTCTAATAGCTGTAGTAGATGTTGCTTCTCTGATAGCTGTTGTAGAACTGGATGCTTTCTGTGTGAAAACTATGACTCTTATATAGCTAAAGTTGTACTGATTAAACCCTATGAACACCATCTCGTGTCAATCTCTATGAATCAACATTTGTTCACGCGAAGGAAAGTCAATGCTTTCGCGGGAATAAATAAATAATTTTCACGCGAACACAAACCAATGCTTTCGCGGGAATAAATAAGCTATTTTCACACGAATGGAAACCGTTGCTTTCGCGGGAATAAATAATTTATTTTCACACGAATAGAAACCAATGCTTTCGCGGGAATAAATAAATTATTTTCACGCGAATGGAAACCGTTGCTTTCGCGGGAATAAATGATTTTATTTCCCGCGGATGAAAGTCAATGTTGTCGCGGGAATAAATACTTTATTTTCACGCGAATGGAAACCGTTGCTTTCGCGTGAAAATAAAATATTTATTCCCGCGAAAGCATTGGTTTCTATTCGCGTGAAAATAAAGTATTTATTCCCGCGAAAGCAACGGTTTGTATTCGCGTGAAAATAAAGTATTTATTCCCGCGAAAGCATTGGTTTCTATTCGCGTGAAAATAAAGTATTTATTCCCGCGAAAGCATTGGTTTCTATTCGCGTGAAAATAAAATATTTATTCCCGCGAAAGCAACGGTTTCCATTCGCGGGAAATTAAATCATTTATTCCCGCGAAGACAACAGTTTGCATTCGTGTGAAAATAAAGTACTTATTCCCGCGAAAGAATTGGTTTCTATTCGTGTGAAAATAAATTATTTTTTCCCGCGAAAGCATTGGTTTCTATTCGCGTGAAAATAAAATATTTATTCCCGCGAAAGCAACGGTTTCCATTCGCGTGAAAATTATTTATTTATTCCCGCGAAAGCATTGGTTTGTATTCGCGTGAAAATAATTCATTTATTCCCGCGAAAGCATTGGTTTCTATTCGCGTGAAAATAAAATATTTATTCCCGCGAAAGCAACGGTTTCCATTCGCGTGAAAATTATTCAGTTATTCCCGCGAAAGCATTGGTTTGTATTCGCGTGAAAATAATTCATTTATTCCCGCGAAACAATTGACTTTCCTTCGCGTGAATAAATGTTGATTCATAGAGATTGACACGAGATGGTGTTCATAGGGTTTAATCAGTACAACTTTAGCTATATAAGAGCCATCGTTTTCACACAGAAAGCATCCAGTTCTACAGCGACTAACAGAGGAGCAACATCTACTACAGCTATTAGGAGAGCAACAAGGTAAGAAGCACTAAAATAATTATTTGTTTTTAATTAATTGAAACATCTAGGTTTTTGAATCTTAGTTTTTAAAAACAATCTTTTAATAAAACAATAGTTTCAGTATATTTACATCATTAAACTAAGTTCTTTTACTTTTTGCAGGTATGATGACATCACAGTCCAAAGCACTTCCTAAGCTCCATATTGAACCAATCACAGCTACCAACAACACTAACGCTATTTCCACTACAACCATCATTTCCACCACCAATGGCATTCACATTGATGATAGAAGATCCAATCCTAACACCTTTAATGATAGATCTTCTCGCTCAAACACCAATGCTCATGCTGATATAGCAATGAACCATCATGTAGTTTCAGCTGACTCTCCTTTGAGTCCCACACCGGACTACACATATCTGCATGAGAACAGTGAAGTCAAACGAACGGAGGATATCAAAAAACCGACAGTGACATTATCTCAAGCTTCAATTTCCTTTTTATTCAGCAACAGCAAGAATAATACCGTAAACAAACTTAGAGAGTTTGAATTGCTCGAGATGGGTGGAATAATGACAGGAGCTATGCAGAAAGGAATGTTGGAAATCGGAAATTTTGTGAGTTTGTTGGATTTACCAATTCCTACGATATTGGAGGTTTTCGATGTTAATTACGTTGAAGATTATGGTATATTGGACTATGAATATGTTTTAAAAAACAATCATCGAATTCGAGTCAAGTCACTGATTGACAAAGAACTTACGGTGGAGCTACAGGAACTTGATCCCGGCTCTTCACAAATCCTAGTGTACATGGGAAAGCTAGAAGAAAATCAACCCGATCTACGTATTGTAGGAGATAATCATCGTCATCAAGGGCTAAAACAACGAGTTATAGCCAAAATCTTGAGAAAAAAATCATTGAAACAGTTGCAAGCATACTTTGATATCATCACTTTCGATAATATTCCTGTCAACACTCTTCTGACATTCACTAGACTTTCAGTTTGGAAAAATTTGAAGTCGAAGCAGCGAAAACGAAAACAAGATACATCGCCTTTACGTATCACTCACACTGTCACTTACAGATACATGATGAATGACGGATCTTTGATGACTGGGAAGATTGTTGTCCCTCCTGAGAACGTTTTGAAGATCAAAAATCATGAATGTGGTATGATCCACTATAAAAGTACGATGACAACTGAAAGCGGCACAAAGAAACACATTCTCACGATTCTGAGTGTTGAAGAAGCTTTGATGCTTCTATCTACTTCAAGTGAAAAAGAAGGAATAGCTTTCAGACTTTCTCTATTTGATGATGCTGAGCTGATGAAAAGTTATGATGATGATGTTGCTGCTGATGATGCTGCTGATGATGATGATGATGATGATGATGACGATGATAACATCAATGCTTATACCGATGAAGAAGATGATAATATGACGGATGATGACTCTAAGAACAAAAAATTTGAGGAAAAAGATGAAGTTGTCGACAATGATAGTGAGAAAAGCAATGAAGATGATGGCAATCACATTTCAAGCGAAGCTAGCAGGATTTCAATATCGGAAATTTAATTAAGGTATGTTAATCTTCACTAGTAATAAGTAACTACTAATAGACGTATTTTTTACCATAGTATAATGTAGTTGTTATAACGACATCTATGTATGCTTTTAGATAGAATACGTGTACAAGTGAATGACCGTCGACTCGCCAAAATCTATCAGCAACAACTCATGAACATTAAATTACATATTATTTGTATTGTGCAATAATTTGTATATATTTAGTGTAATAAAGTATTTTATTCATATTTAACATTAGTTATTTAGCCAATTTGTAAAACTTTCGGGGCTACAACTCTAAAATGTTACAAAAATTTCAATGTTCCGACACAAAAATAAATATTTCAAGTTATCGTCTCATTTTTCAAAAATGTTAAGACAACTCCCATTTATAATTTCTAAACTTCGTTTTTGAAAAAATATGTAAAAGTTGTCGGCACATTGTGTCAAAATGATAAGACAACTCCGCTTTTGCACAAAAAATTGTGAAAAAATGTTTTATAATTTGTTTGAGAAACCAAAACAGTAGAAGACTTTTTACAACCGCAAGCATTATACTTTAGGTTTTACAGTTTTGTGAATTGGGTGTTGATAGTTTGTCACGATATGACATAATAATTAAGTAATTATAGTCTTTTTCATAACAATGCTATAGATTCAGTAATACAGATGTGAAATTTACGGTTTCATCACTTGAATGCAGTATGAAGGTAGTTGATGTAATATTTATTTTGTAATATTATGCAAAGTAATACAGTAAGAATGAAGCATATGGAGTTCTCAACCACAAAACAAATAAAAATAATGCATTAGGGTAAACTAATGACAGAACAATTTTACATGAAGTGTATACATGTGAATAAAGTATTTATAAAAACACAGACTATTGTCTGTATATATAATATATATAGAGAGTATTTATAAAAAACAGCCTATTAACTATATATTTTGTGGTAAGAAATTGTAAAATAGGATAGTTGCATAAAGTCTATGGTAAACTAATGACAGAACATTTTTTACATGAAATGTATTCATAAAAACACAGACTATTGTCTGTATATATAATATATATATATATATATAGAGAGAGTATTTATAAAAAAAAACATCCTATTCACTATATATTTTGTGGTAAGAAATTATAAAATAGGGTAGTTGCATAAGACCTATTCCAGAGCCATGATAATATTAAAAAATATAGTGAAATAAAAATTTTAAAACTCACCTAAGAGTGCAGTTAGTACAAGAACTTCTTCTTGAGAAAAGTCTGAGTTTTTCTGCATTTTTCGTCTAATAGACGCTAATTTCAATTTAACACAATCATTAAAACCCTTTTTTTTCAGTCCATCTTTTATATTCAAAATTAATTTAAGTGAAGTTAAATCAATTTTCTTATCATCAATCTTTTGGCTTTCTTTTAAATCTACTTGGGTTTGAGGTTTAACTGTTATAGTATTAGATTCTAAAACACTGGTTTTTGGACTGCACTGTGAACTAGCAACAGAAATTAAGTCATTATTACTTTCTTCAGTTTCTGAAAGATCAGAATCTGAAGATATAAGTGCTCTCATTTTTTTACACTGGTTTTTAATCAAAAGTTTTCGATCTTCAGCAGCAGGTTTTTTAGCTATCGCCAACCATTTACTCCCTAATTCAAAATCTAGAACAATGTTTTCAGAAAAATAACCTTCTATTGGATAGAGATACACTAACGCAAATTTTTTCGGAAAAGTAATATCCATAAGTAATTCAGAATATTTTCTATTAATAAATAAAACAAAATTATTGTAACTAGCAATATCAACAATAAAAAACATTTTAGTTTTTAAAATACAACTATGTTGCTGAAGATCTCTCAAAGCTGTATGCGATTTTCCACATAAACAATAATAAATAAACAAGTGAGCACAAAAATGTCTTGAAAGAACTCGGCCAGGCTCATGCAATCCCCCTAATTTAAACTTCTTGCCACAAAATATACAAGAGACGTTGTTTTTGTTTCCTTTCAGTGCTTCACTCAACATCTTTGTGCCATATGCAATCAACAGCAATGAGAGCACTGAAAGGAAATACCTAGGGCTTTTGTTATCAATATCTACAAACAAAATAAACAAATTCTCATCATATATAGATAACTTTCTTAAGCATGGTATATGTATATATATATATAAAGATAATGCATGTCACTTACACTTAAAACACTCTCTATCTTCTTTTATATTTCCATCTAGAAGACTTAATTCTTTATACTCCCTTAATTCAGGATTCTCTGCTTGAACTAAAATAGAAAATACGAATGTAGTTATGATATTTTTTTGAAAAAATTCGAAAATTTTTTATAAATTGAATGAGTATATAGTAAGTAATATTTTCGTCATGCTTACATTCAAATGTGTTCCGTTCATAGTACAGGAAGTTTTCGTTCTTCCCAACACATTGCTTACTTCCTATGAATCGTGAAGATGCTTTTTCTACAAAAAAATAACATAGTAAATGTAAAGTCATTATTATTGTACCTACAGACAAATTTACATTTTTCATAAAACAGAAAAACTTACTCATAGCAATATGCGTGCTAGCTTTGCTCTTTTCCGTCTTCTCTTCATCTTCAAAACACTCCTCCAACCACCTTAGTGTTTCATCATCGGTAGAACTTAATAAAACAATAAATCAAGATTGTAATTATTTAAAAACTCTATATAATACAGTTGAATATTGAATAATAAAGTTTCAATAATATACTTACATAGCACTGAAATCTATTTCGTCTATATTTAATTCTAATGTAACATTTGAGGATGTAGACCTACAAGTAATATATATATATACATTTGTATAAATTTATAAATGTAACTGCAACAAAATTGTAAAAGATAGTATAAATAACTTACTCATTTGTTGTAGGGATATTGCTAGCCATTGTTGTTTTGCAGAGTAATACTTAAAATGAAGTATAAATGAAAACTGATACTGTTTAAAAAAAATAGTTTCTCTTATATACAAAACATTGAAGTCATTTATCAAGATTAATTTGTAGACTGATTTTCTGATTATTACTATGATAAATGATATTGTTTTTTAAAAAAGTGGAAGACGATTAGGAAGTTGGTTAAAAAAATAGGAAGATAGAGATTAAATAGTTTAATAAGCTTAACCACCACAAACACTCCTGTAAACTGTCTTTCCATCTAGCTAAAATTTTTGAATGTAGAGCGTTGGATAAACAAATTTTACAACCTCTTTTAAATATAACTAGCTAGGATGAAACTTACATTTCATTTGAATGACACCTCACATCCTTCAAACATATTTTTATAGCAACAATTTTCATATAGACACATCAACAGCAAAACAATGATGCGGTGTAGTTCCATCTTTATATCATCAGACAGTAAATTAATATGTGAGAGCTTCAATTATAGTTTACACCATTAAGTATGAGTTCGGAATGTAATAAAATACTTTACAGGTACTGATAGCATTTAATAACTAGTTCAATTGCAGTTTATTGATATACTCTACTATAACACACACTACCACAAACAATCATATAGACACATCATCAGCAAAACAATGATGTAGTGTAGCTCCATCTTTATATCATCAGACAGTAAATTAAAATGTGAGAGCTCCAATTATAGTTTACAACATTAAGTATGAGTTAGGAATGTAATAAACACTTTAAAGATATCTGATAGCATTTAAATATGTATATGTAACATAACTCTTGATTTATTAGACAAAACAGCTTCCTAAAAATAGAAAATATACTATGTATGTTGATACATTATTATTTCACACAAAAAACAATGAGATATTTTAAAAAAAGTAACAGTCTAACTAATAAAACAAGTGGATAAAGTCATGCTTTGCTCATGTTTTTTAGATGATAGCGGAGATAGCTAGGATTAAAAGTAAAACCACAAATCCGTTTTGGTGGAAGGCTGTATCTATATTAACTAATATGTAATGAAACAATAAAAAACAGGAGATAGATGCAATCAAGTTCTCTTCCTTTTTAGGTTGAATTCGACCTATAATTCCATCATCTATGGATGTTTGTTGTTTTTGTTTTAAATAGAAATAGCATGATAATAAATAGTGCTTAGGTGTAACTAATGACTTTTCTCGAGCGACACACTTGATATTAAAAAGATCAAAACATATAGGATTAAGCGAGATGATGATTAATGTCTTTTCTGGAATGAGTTTATTAGTAAAATGACACTTGCGGGACACTTGCGCTATATTATAATTAATCACTTTTTAAAAATGACGTGGTAACATTACGTCGACTGAAATAATACCTAAAACGTCTCGCATAAATTTTGATCTGACTGAAAATGGACTGAAAACCTTCAAGGTGCGTAAAAATTATCGTAACTCGCTATAGCGGATATTCTAAGAAATATTTATTTTCTCGTTGGTAACTTGACGTAAAATATTTTGTAACGGATGTCACATGATCTCAATCGCTTTTTTTTTCAACTTAAACACTTAGTTACTCGTAAACATTTGATACTCGCTTGATTTCTTTGATAACAGTAATATCCCAATTGTGTTTATCGTAAATATTTCAAAAACGGATATTGCGCGTTTCAGTTGGTTTTTCCTACTAAATCGCTTAGTTACTCGTAAACATTTGAAAATTGTTTGATTTTTTCGCTGATAAAACATGTTGCAAGTATCTTTTACCAAATATTACCGTGATTTTCAATCAGTTTTCCTTACTAGATTACTTAATTACTCACCAACGTCCATAATTGTTTTTATTAATCATTGTTGCAAAGCAATGCTGTATTTAAATAATATTACTACGTTTCCAACCAATTTCCTTACTGAATTACTTAATTACTCGCCAGTATTTCATAATTTCTTTCACTAATAATTACAAATAATATTGTAAATAAATAATTTACCAGGAATATTTATGCTCAAGTCTCCTCTCTCTCCTCTAAACACTCTCTCTAGATATATACAAACACAGTTATTTTTATTGTACCTTGCACAAAAACACCCCCTAAAACTTGTTTTTAGGCTGAGTCTTATGGGTTATTTTAGGGGGAGTATCAGTCCTGGGAGTAGATACTAAATTGACGCAAATTTTTTTCATATGAATTTAAAACTTAACTAATGTAGTTTTTTTACCAAACATCAGTACATCAAAAACATTATTGTAAAGGTATATTATATAGGAAGATTTTCCATACTTATTATGTAATAAATGTATATAATCATATAATGATTAATTTTTGATCAATATATTTATTCAATGTAGATATATCTCTTCTCTCCTCTCTCCTCTCTTTCTTCCTCTCTCCTCTCTCTCTCCCTCTCTCCTCTCTCTCTTTCTTTATCTCAAGATACCATATGTATGTATACATTGATTATCATTACAAGTTGTAGTGCTTTGTATTACTTAGTATTTACTGACTCTATCTATATTATATAGGATGATTTTCCCTACTTATTATGTAATCAATGTATATAATCATAAAATGTTTCATTTTTGATCAATATAGTTATTCAATGTAGATAAAACTCCTCTCTCCTTTCTCTCTCCTCTCTCCTCTCTGTCTTCTCTCTCCTCTCTCTCAAGATGCCATATGAGTTCAAATTATGTGAAAAAAGTATCAAAACTTAAATGCCATACATTCAAAATCTAGATGCCATATGAGTTCAAATCAAGTAAAAAAATAATCAAAACTCAAATGCCACTTAAATGCCATTCAAACGCCACTCAAGTACCCCTCAAGTAAAATACAATATAAACTAGGCGAATTCATCCAACGTCGTAACCCATTGCCTCAACCCCAAGGCCAGAACCACAAAAAAACACTTGGTAGGGAGATCTGCTCATATATTACTACTAATAAACTTAATCAATAAATAATAATTTTGTTTGGACCTAGAAGGTCATCAAAAATTAGCTCACTGAATAAAAAAAAATAATCAATGAGCATTTCTTTATATTTTTCTTAGATGGTGAATAAATCTGAACACTTAATAAATTGTAGCGAGTAAGACTAGTTAGTTCATTTTTATAGACCGGTTTTATATCCTTGTAGGGCGTTATAAAATAATTGCTCAAAATCAATTGTATGAATAGGGTAACTTCATGACCTATTTTAGTTTATAACAATACCAGTTTTAATTATTTTCTGGATCACTTTGCAAATTTTCAGCTATCTTCCTTATGATTCGTTTGGTAAATTGTATCAATGGAATGAATAAATTTGATGTTCTAAACTAATGTTTTGTTTAACACGCGAAGTATTGAGGTACGAAAGCCTACTAGTTTTTGTTGCTTGTTCGATGAACGAGTTGCGAACACTCTTGCCAAAAGTATTCACGAGAGTTAACAGTATCCGCGATGTGTATTATAATTATGAAGCAACTATATATGTCGGGAAATATCAGTCTCCTCAATTCTCAATTGGATGCAATTACTTCTTGTATTTGAGAAACTACACGAAAAAAATGGAAACTTGCATCAATAAAAACTAAAACTTTTTATCATTCTTTTTGTCACAAAATATTGCTCCCGGCAATCAATTCTGGTTTTCGCATTAAACTCTGCCATTTGATTTTTTTCATCATAGCCTCGCAGCTAAACATGATGGTGAAGATAATGACTGTACACCAATTGATTTATATATAATGTCGAATGTAACACACTCTACTAATGAAGCTACAAGGGGAAATCCATGGCGTTTTTCAAGCTGTTCTATTAGCTACTTTGATACTAAACTAGATGACCTAAAGTAAGTGAACCAAGTTAAATGACGGATTGTAAGTAGTAATACAAGAGCAGAGATCTGCTCCTATATTACTACTGATACTTCAGAGGTTATGTTACACAGTTTTCTGATCACGATGCCAACTGCACAACATGGCAACTTGACATGAAACAGTTTTTTATCAGCTACTAGTACAAAAATTGATTTATGAGTGTGATGCTTGTGGTTTTTGTATTCCCATAACAATTGCTGTAACAAATCTGATTTTTGACAAAATTGCATCAATCGTTTTTAACTTAGAGTTACAATCCATTCAAGAAAAGGTATAAGTCTAATGTATAGTATCTGTAAACAGGAATGGGAAAGGCATAGTTTTGGAACTTTGGGTATAATGTTTCAGTGAAGGAACTAACTGTTTATTAAATGATGGAGACTATGTGGACTCGTGGGCCGAACACTTTGATAGACCTCTGTGGCAAGAAGTAGGAGTAGATGAACAATGTAAACTTGCTTATAATAACAGTTACAGGTTTCTTGTAAGTTATAGCGGATGGTTAGCTGAATCAAGTATAGATTTGATTTAAATCTACTGTTGTGCATATCTTCATTTTCTCACTTTTGAAAATATTTTAGCTGTTTTTAGAACCATCAATCTCAAGGTCGTATCTGTAGTCTCAAGAGCATCGATAAAATTTTTTTTGATATTGCGGAAAAATATAATGACAGGTAACGGATTATTTTTTGTTTTAGACTCTCCGCTTCGATGAAGTTTGCCACAAGTTGTGGTGTACCATTAACGGCACAACATATCGGAGTAAGCAACCGGCATTCAGATACACAACTTGTGGAAACAAAAGAGTGAGATTCATGCATGTTTATATTTTTTGGGGAAAAATTTGCTGGAATGAAACTACCAGCTGACTGTATAGTGTTGAACTGCGAGGATAAATTAGCAAAATAATTTTTGTTGTTTTTTGGTGATTTACAACTCACTATAAAAATGAATTGCAAAATGAACCAAGCGGTGATGAAATTACTGTTAAAAGCTTCTTTCCTTTGATCAACCAATCTGGCAAAAAACATTCTTCAAACTTTGACTTGAACATCCAACCTCATCTGCCAGACCTAACACCCAAAAAACAGGACCGCCAGACAACATTTACAATCAGATAATGCATTTAGCCAACTGGAAAGGTTTAGGCTGCCTTTATGTGCCTCTGTACAAACTGTACAGATGTGAGTTCTTGATAGAAGCCCTGGCAGATAAAAAACTAGGGCTTCAAGTTTGATCTACTTTTGAAGAGTTCAGGGACTTGACACGCAACTGCAAAAATTGGAATCGTTACAAAAATCATTACCCGCAACAGTTGATATATAAAACATAGGATATATTGTCGGAGATTTGTGTAGATCCAGTGACCCCCAGCCCTTTTCTCCCCCCTCAACCCCCCTACCCTGCACCCCTTGTCATCCCTGAAAGAGTGTGATAGAATCCCTTCCCCTTGACTAGAGGTACCCCTAAGTGTCAGAAGTTAAAGTAAATTATCTATCCATCATGAATGCCCAGTATACAGGCTATACCGAGTGAGCCTGGAATAAATGGCCGCCTGTATGAGTCATATGGGGAAAAATGGCCGCCAAATAGAAGCCTGAGCTGATGATAAACATAGGAGCCTGCTTAAGCCACGCATGGAGATGAGAGCACTGGATCAGAACACAGGCTAAGGAAGGAGGAGCCTTGGACTTATTAAATGATGTGCCATGTGTGCACTACTCTTATTGATTAACTTTGTGTATATTTTTGTATTGTTGGAAACAATTGGCTATTATATTGTAACACTTTGTGAGATTGGCTCCCCCTAATAAGGGAGCGTGCCTTCCTGATCTCTTCCTATAAAATGAATTGCTGAAGATCAGGAAGGCAGAAGTTTTGTGGATTGCTTAGAGTACTTGTGGATTGCTTAGAGTACTTGTGGATTGCTTAGAGTACTTGTGGATGGAGAAAATAAGTCTCTGCTAGTGTCGTATCCTGAAACTTTATTAGGAAACCTTGCGCATGTATATAAAGATCATATAAATACTCTTTTAGGTATTTAAGAAACTTGTTAAAAAGATGATTTTTATATGCAATAATCTCTTGTCAATATAGCTGGCACGTCTGGCATTAAAATTATGGGTGTGCAATACTGCAAAGGCATGAATAAGAGAATTATACAGTTGATATAATCTCTAATGCTTATATTGTAACGGTTTTCCCTGTGTGTTATGGGAGGAAGACGGTTACCGGTACTGCAAGAGTGCTGTGATTACTGACATACTCTGTAATTCGTGGTAGCGATGGCTACAGAGTGTCAAGGCAGTATGGTCTCTCTGATACGGAGAGTACTGGATGCTGCTAGCTAGCAGACACTACTAAGTTCGGCAACCGGCCAAACGGATTTCACAAGTTTGACAGGGTAGCAGTACTTTATTCTACTTGCTACTGAAACAAAACACATAAAAATGAATACTAAATATGAGTGTAAAATAACAATAAGTCTCTGAATGGGTACTGAAAGATAGTCCAATATGTCTGACAGGATAGTCATCTTGGGTGGTCGTTACTACTCTGAATCCTAAGCGTTTCTTCTCAAGCACCTTCCAAGGTATTCCTCCTGGTAGTCCCAACAATTCCTCAGCTTCTGAGACTGGTACTGGCTAGCCTTACATGCTAGCTGAGACACACGGACAATAACTAGACAATACTAGTTCGACACACGAGCTCTATCTACTAAGAGTATCTAATTGTATCTGCTTTGCTGGGCTGCATGCAACTCTATATAAACGAGGTGCAAAGCTATGTAAGAATAAAAACATATGATTGGCTAAATAGATTGAGCAATAACAACAAACTAGCATGGCTCAAGTGTCAAAGTTATAAATAAGTAAAGAAGCGGGAAAGTCCTTCCTGCGCTTGGCTGTAGTGAAGTGGTAGCTCAGCCGCACCCTTGATCGGTCAGGCATAACTTCTATTAGTATAAGCTGTAGCGTAGTCTTGGATATATATGGTGATTAATATAGCTGTAGTAGCAGTGGCTGGAATGATTGCAGCCATGTGCAATTCCATTACAATACTAGCTAACCGTTCAAAAGACTGCTTAGCCATAATTGAATGCTTTTCACTGAAGACTTTCACCAAAAGGTTTTATACTTTACGTGAACTTAAAAGTACATATGTGTTTATTTGAGGTGGTACATAGCTCACTGCAGCAAATACCACACCGTGTTGTGTGAAATATCACACAACATTTAATTGACCAGGATGATATCAAATTACTTGAAAACTATAAAAACTTTTAATATATGCATGCCAATAAATCTGGTGATTTTAGTGTTTGAAAATATTGATTTTGACTAATAATCCTATAATGATAAGAAATACAAGCCGCATATTTGTTACAAAGCCTTTATTCAAAGAGCAATCTCAATTTCAATTATCTTTTAGTAATTCATCTTGTTGTTCTATACATATTTATACGTTCATGAACGTAATATCAAAACTATATTGTTTTGGAAATAATATTATTGTTGTAGTGGTGTGTAGATGAAGTTTGTGTCTTTGACGCCAATGCTCCAGAGTTGGATGGTAAATATTAACTTCTGCAGTATTTGTTATCGATAACGGAAAACTCTATTTCAAATCATAATTCGCATCAGCTGTAATAGTTTTTATACCATTAACTGTGCAATGTTTATTTCTCTGAACTTATTTGCTTTATTGTGAAATCTCTACGTCTCTAGTAATAGAAAAGCCTCAAATCTCGAGTAAGTTGTCTTGTTTGAAAGCTTTTAATGCATCAATACTGTATTTAAACTCTCAAAAGCTCAAAACTGCAAAAAAGGTGAAAAGAGTGGGTAGAATAATACTGGATTGAAGACATTCTGCTAGCCTTAGACAACTATGATAAGAACGTTGTAGTTTTAGATTAACGTGGGTGACTAAAAATGCAGTGATGCTGTGAGAAAAGCGAGCATGAATCAATGGATACATTACATGTGGGCTAGAGTGTGGTAATGTAATGGTTTTCTCCGTCACTGGATCAAACCGTTACTGGTACTACAAAGAGGGCTATACTGTTCGGCTTTTATCTGCACTGTACTAAGAGCAACACTGCTAGGCAGTACGGCTCTGTGTGGTTTATCTGGCACTAGATACAACCAGATGCTGCTGTATAGCCGACACAACTGTGTGCAGGCAACCGACCTCACAGATATCAAGAAGTTGTAGGTAACAATAGTTTATTATTACCAACAAAGCAAACAATGCCTAAGCTGGCGCACAAAACTGAAAGGTTGACACAAGTAGATAATACGAGAATGGTACCAACTGACGGCAAGGGTCGAGTGAAAACTCAACATATAACTGGTCAAAACAATTCGCTTGCTACACGAGAGTTACTCACCACTGAAAGTCTACACAAAGTGTGCCCGCTGAGCTGAATGCAAGGGTATTTATAGAAGAATTAAGCAGTTGAAAATATACATATATGATTGGACAGAGAGAATACCCCCAGCGAGGTGTAAAAAGTAATCATAAAAAGAATACATGAGTCAATAGGCTGGCGCATTGATGCTAATGAATATATATATAAATATGTGTTAATGCGTCAGGCCAGTTTACCAGTGGCGTGGCGTGGCGTGGCTGAAAGTGGTGGGAAACCATCTTTAGGCTTGGCTATGTGAACGGCAGGTCAGCTGTACTCTTGGGTGCAGTCAAGCGTAGCCATCTAGCATGTAGTATAAGATAGATAGGTATGTAGAATAATATCACCAGCTGAAGAGAGAATAGCCACACTGTGCAAATCTATTACAGTAATATAGAGCTAAAGGAGAAAGTCCATCATTTCTCATCTTGTGTAAGCTGAGTGGCACTATAAAAAGCTCATACGTAATGAAGGATTGTAGCCAAAAGTAGTGTCTGATTTTGCCAGTAGAACTAAGCTCTGTCAGATGAGGATTTGTAGTTTTTTTGGCGATTTGCAACTTATTGTTGCCATTCTCTTTTAAAGATTATAGATATGTATTTACTCACACCAAGTGCAGTCACCAAAAAAACTGTACGTTGCGCAGATAGCTCAGACTGAGTAACAGGAGTTTATTTGCTGCCTTTTAAATACTTATTTATTATTGTTGTCTCCCATTGTCTCCATGACTGGGGTGTGATTTTGCAGCTGTAATGGACCTAAATTACATATTGTGGGGGATTTGAGCAGCACACATAGTACAGCAGATAGGTATCCAAAACTGATCAAAAAGATGAGTTTATTTAAAAAAAGTGAGGGCAACTTGAAAATAAATCTAGCATGATCGCAGTTTTGTGCTGAATCCAGAAAACAGGTTTCTACACCTCTCAGTCTCCCAAAAAACAATTTATATGACAAAGTTCATCTATAAATCGCCATTTACAGTATATTTATTAATAACCCTAACATATCAGATTACCCTACCCAATATTCTTTAATGCTATCTGTAACAACACAACACAAAATAAAAAACCCTCCAAGTCCACTTTGTAGCCTCTGAAGAGTGTCTGATCATGGCCGCAACTTTAGGGGGGGGGGGGGAGTGGGGCTGAGACGGCCTGGTCGCCTGAACTTTTGTAGGAAAAATAATTCTTTTCTTCAGCTCTTCTTTGCCTGCCTGCAGTGAATATAGTGTGCAGGCAACTGTGACTTCGTTTATGCCTCACTTCTGGTTAGTAGATGGGGAATTCCCTTTCTTCATCAGCCATACAGCAGTGTCAAGCATTTAACTATCCAAGCCTATGGTTATGTGCATGCAGTCAGCAGTAACTGGTTGTATATGTGCATGCAGTCAGCAGTAACTGGTTGTATATGTGCATGCAGTCAGCAGTAACTGGCTGCATATGTGCATGCAGTCAGCAGTAACTGGTTGCATATGTGAATGCAGTCAGCAGTAACTGGTTGCATATGTGAATGCAGTCAGCAGTAACTGGTTGCATATGTGAATGCAGTCAGCAGTAACTGGTTGCATATGTGCATGCAGTCAGCAGTAACTGGTTGCATATGTGCATGCAGTCAGCAGTAAGTGGGTCCATTTAATTGGTCATACTGTAGTGGATTTTTGTGTCAGCAGGGTTCCTACTGCCGTCCACTGACAACAGCCGTTCACAGCGCTAGCTAGTGAAACAGCAAAGCAACACCTCTCTCCTTGAGGTAATGCAGGGTCGGTATAGACTTGCTGGTAGCAACAGAGAAGTCGGTAATGACTTCACTACTAGTGAGCCCTCGGCTCAGACAAACTAAGCATAGTTTTATGTAATATGAATACATCTATTGTCCACATATCAAGCTCTAGGGAGGCAATCACCTAGAGAAGTCAAAATCACAAGCAGCAAGTGATAAGTGGCAACGTATATTTGAAAAAGCAGCCTTTTGTAGGCTGATCACAGGAAGTGTATTGCATCATGTTGGTGCAACCAATAAAACATGACAGGAAGTGCTGCAATCAATCAAATGACAATACGTACAAAATCACACAATGTTAAATGGATAAGGCGCCTAGTGGCAATGAAATAAGCTATACAATTAAGTCCTTAGTCTAATTAGCCTTACGATCCAGGTAGACAGTAATTGGAGGTAGCTAGGTCCTGGATACATTCTCGGGAGCTGATATAGTTCTTCTTAGAGCTCTGGCTAGAACTGCCATCTTGTTGCCGACCCAGTATGCTATTGCAGGGCCGGTAAAGGTCACTGTAGGGTCGATAAAAGTCACTACAGGGTCGGTAGCTGCAGGGTTGGTGAGCACGCAGGGTCGGTGCGACAAATCATCTACTTCTAAGTGATGACTACTGGTTACATCACTTGGGGAGGCCTGTCTGACTAATTAATAGTGTCAGAATCACCTATGGGTTAGGGTATACATGAAGGTGTTGTAATGGATTCCGGTCTGTTACCACGGACATCCACAATTTTCGAGTATTGTACCTCTTTCCAGAGGGGACACTGTGCTGAATGACATTGACAACTGTGCACGGTAACCGAATTACCCGGTAAGGCATGAGCCCATGGCTCAGACAAACAGTACAGCGTAGTGCTTGTGTAAGTGGCTTTATTCTCAAAGACAAGGTGCTAGAGGGTGTTTAGTCCTCTAGATTGGCAACATGAGAAAGAATGCAAATAGTAAGACAAAGTGCTCTACTTTTATAGGAGAGCTAACAGATACAAAACATATAACAGCTAGAGCACAGGAAGCAAACTAGCCAATACAATCAATTATATAAATAAATAAATAAGCAATCAAACAATGCAACAAGGTTAAATAAGGGAGGTGCCAAGTGGCTAAGGGCGGAATCCTGTCTGTTATGTCCAATCAATGGTCGTGCAAGGCTCGTAAGCTGTATATAGAGTAGGGTCCATGAAGTTGGTAATCTAGGGAAAGGTACTTCCTGTGCCTGACCTTGACTGAGTTCCTACATACTTTTGGAGATCCTCTTCTATGTCGGCCATCTTGTGCCAGCCCGGTACAGCTATACCGGGTCGGTAGGGGATCAATACCGGCCCTGCACACTATGCCACCGGCACAGTAAGACTTTCCACCCAAACAGCCGTTGACCGAACGCTGTGGATTGAGGTCTAGCGCATTGTCTCGCAAGGGTGGATAGCAAACGACCTGTTTACTACTAGTGTCCACCAAATTTTACCACAGTATGTATAAAGCATGTGTGTGCCAAAATCCACCAGACTACTAAACTGTGCTCATGAAACGTACCGTGTGAGAGATTTTTCCTTATTTGAACGCGCATGAGCTAGTTTATACATGATGAAAACAAATGCTGTTTTTAAGCCATGTAAATAAAATTTGTTGGTTTTTTCTAAAGACATCGGTAGTAATACTAGTGCTGCCACCCTCTGTCAGTTTTAATCAGATTAAAAGTCACTAATATATTTTTTAATCTTCAATTAATGTGTTAATTGTTTTTGGGCTAAACAATGTCTACTCCATTCTTCAACATACAGTTAAGTAGGAAGATCACTCTTGTAAGTTAAAAATATGGGCAGTTATTTTGTCAACGATATCTAAGTGCGCTTCTGCTGTGATTGTGTTTGAGTGGAATATTACAACTAGTGTAAGCAGAACAACTGTTTTTCATAAAAGATTTTTCTCGTAGCATTGTTCATGATTTGCTTTTCGCCGAAGGTTTTCCATTTGTGCAAGCCTACATTATTATGACAGTGTTCTCCTTGAAAATGCTGAAGCCTGAATATTTTGCTTATAGTTATAAGAACTATAATAACATTATTTCCATCATGAGAGTCATTTAGCATAAAATTAAAGAATGTCATAAAATAATCTTAATCCAAAAATGTGCGTTTTTTATTTTTAACTAGATTAAAAGACAGCACTAAATACAATGGAACTCATCTTCATCAGTTACTGTTGGTCAGTGAGTTCAAGTATATTTAAAAACCAATTGTTATTATTTCCAGTGCTTTTCGGTTTTCCATCAGTGTATTTTTAATAAAGGTGCTCCGTGTTCTTCAGTTAAAAACTTTGTCAGCCTACTTTTGCGCACCTAGTTTGTACATTTTTCCGCTGGAGCGAGGTATTGCGGGAGGGGGACTCCCAAGACCCGCCCCATCCCCGCCTACCCAAGTTGACTCCTCAACATTTCTATCAAAGTTACCCCCTGCTGATGAAGCATTGTATCTGGTTAAAGTTAAAAACTGTGACAAGAGGACAAAGAGTTAAAACTTCAGAATGAGTGGGAACAAAATATAGCCATAAAATGAGGGTAAATTGAAATGAAATTCAAGAATAAAATACATTATACATGTAAATGTGCCAAGTCGGAGATAATTTCCAACATCATAACTTGACTCATGTAGGATATTTACATATATACATATGTATTCTGTACCTCTATGCATATGGCAGGAATGAATCCCGTAAATGTAAGCTTCTGTTGGAACCAAGTTCCGAGTTTACAAAATGCACAGTCTCAGCAATGAATGTTGATTCTCATCTGCATCAGTAGGCATGTATTGGCAAACAGCAAATGATTCCGATCCCTACTAAACTGCTTCAAACATCTGAAGCGAGAATTTTTAGTGGAATTATCATTCAAATATTTGTGTACGCATTTATCGTGAAGTTACCATGTTCAATAACTTCCATTATGTGAAATAAAATCCAGTTGATCTTTTTCTATTATGGTACAGCTATTTGAATACACTTGACCACTTTTAAGGCCATTCTTGTGTCCACTCTACACGTAGAGGTATGTAGAGTTGCAAATGAACGAAATGCAATGATTTAATACTATACATTCAGAGTCAGTATCATCAGCGCGTCCGTCGCTCACATCAGTTCCATCTCTGTTACAGCACTTGATCCCTTTTCTTGTGCACTGGCACACATCAGTGCATTTCATCCCTGCCTTCTTGCAGCTACATCTATGTGTTGTACAATCCTTCTCACGTCTGCAGAACATATCCTGGAGTACACCTGCTGGAGCAGGATCCTGTGTCATACACCTGATCTGCAGGCAGGCATCCCTCATCAATCTGATTGATCAGTGCTCTCCTCCAAATGGCAGCCTTGTAGTTAGCCCTCATAGCATGCTGCTCCAGTTCATCGCTGGTTGGTGGCAGTGTCTTCTGGTTGACTTTGGATGGTGAACAATACACTGCATACCTGGCTTCATTGATGTTAGATGTGCTGACAACGTAGAGCCTACAGATAAACTTTTCCACACCTTGCTTTGTAACTGTAGGCAAGCCAAAGCCATCTCCCAGCTGCTTCAGAGCAGCTATTGCCCCTGGAGACTTCTTGAATCCTTTGTATACCATTGGTTACCTTTTTCGAAAAAGGAGCTCAAAGTATCGCACCCACTTATTGCATGCATGTCAATTAGGGGTGCGCAAAAGTCAGCTGTTAGTTTTCGGACTGCAGAGGCAATCTTGATGAAGCGCATTTTCTCTCCTATTCTTGTAAGCAAAATGTGTCATTAAAATTTTTTTTCCTGTTCTCTTGTACAAAGTTAGCGTTATTCAAAAATTCTACTGATAGAATAGATCTTGGAAATCTTCTGGTGTTATTTTTAACTCTCTAGCACTAGCAACTGAATTTAAAAAAACATTAAAAATAATTATTTTTTCCCAAAAGTACCCGAAACCATTGCATTGGGTGCGCTCAGTACATGTATGTTTGCACAAGGAGGGATAAAATTCCTTGATTTGAACTTACATGTATGAAGAGCTTGGACTAGCTTGACCACCAACCTTTGATACCTCAGCAGCAGCATCCTCTGCAGCTAGCCCTCTCTTTCTCTCCCTCGCCTCAGCTCTATTCAATACCAATTTATTGGCAAATTTTTTATAAAAGTTGTAGTGACATAGCAAATCTTCAGAGTACTGTTCTATTTGGCTAAATCTGATAGCTGCATCCTTCTCAAGTCCTTCAGAAACAGCCAGCCATCTCTTAGAATAGGTACTGGCTGTGGTGAACTGGTCTACAGTGACAGGAGAGAGTGTTTAATTGATTTTTCAACACAGTGAAATATACAATCATGCTCGGCGCTTTTTTTCTCTGGCCGAGAAAATAATAATAATGGGGCTGATTTGGGATTCTAGCCCTTTAAATAAGGTTTTCCAATGACATTTTTTTGGAGTTGTCCCCTTTTTACTTGAATTATTAAAATTCAACTTATTCATGAACTGGGAAAGTGAGAGGTGTAGAATTGAATTTGGTAACTTGTGAGACATATCCCTTTATGCTAATACTTTGATTATGTTGCCCCCTAAATTTTAAACAAAGTGAAAGATAAGCTTCTCCATGTGCTCTACTACATGCCCTGCGCACTTATGGTATCTTAGAGCTGACTCTGACCAAGGTAATTAGTCAGACAGGCCTCCCAAAGTGATGGAACAAAGAGCTGCACGCTGTGGATGGCTGTTAGTGGGCAATAGTTGGAGCCCTACCGGCACGATCCACTAAATTGGTGGCTGCGGTGGGATAAACACACCTTCTCTCACTGTGCTCCTCTTTCTTGCTACCACCGGCCCTGCCATCAGCAGGCCAGCTACCTACTGACCCTATATCGTATTGCTCAAGCTCAAAAACCTCTGATACCGACTCTGTAGTGACTTACATAGGTCAATCAGCATTAGCTATCAAGACTTAGAGTCTCACTCATCCTGTAGCATTGATACTGACCCTGCAATCAGCAGGACCTGCCACCCACTGACCCTGTAGTCATTTACACTGGTCAATCACCTTTATCTATTAGGACGCTGAGTTTTACTTTTCCTGTAGCACTGACACCGACCCTGTACCTGTTTGTACAGGTGCAGAAACCTTTGACACCGACTTTGTAGTCATCTACATTGGTCAATCAGCATTAGCTATCAGGATGTAAAGTTGTACTCTACTTGTAGCACTGATACTGGCATGTTGATACTGTACAGGCTAGCTACCAAAAGAGACCGACCCTGCAAATGCACCCCAGGCCATGTTTACTCACTCACCGGCCCTGTACGTCTTTTTACGGCCCGATGAAGGTTATTACAACCTTGTATTCAAAAGATATCAACCCGGTTTCCACCATTCAAGTTTCTACTGTTGGTAGCACCGCTAGAAACACTTAGCTTGGCCTGGATACAACTTACTTCTGAGCTGAGCTGAGCTGAGTTATTCTTATATAAAACGGAGCATGGAAAATCAAAGAGCTAGCCCCGCTGGTAGAACAATTGTTCCTAATCCTGAATCTACTGTGATGAACTGTCTGACGGAAGCACTACCAGCTCTCGGCAATGCACACACACCGTTTAAAGCTCCCAAGTATGAGGTCAAAGGTGATTTGGAACAGTTTATTTCACAGTTTGTAGAAGTGGAAGAGGCCAATGGATATTCTGAGCATATAGCCATTCTGCATTTACCTGAAGCACTGCTTGGTGGTGCACTAGATTGTGGGAAGCTACCGCACCTCCAAGGAATCTCCGCTGCCTCGAGTTCTAGTTTCGGTCTGTCGTCGCGGAAAGTTATGTCCTGACTGTCGGGAAAGTAGGGAAGCTTGATATTGATCGTATACGTCAGTCAGATTAACTAATAATAGCTTAAAGCAAAAATTACTGTGGCTGTTGAATTTCTGTAATAAGATAAATCTAAAATCTAAAGTACATAATTATCAGGTAATTGTTATTGCGTGACACCTCGCTGTTAGTGCGGTATGGTCTAATATATTTATTGGATTTTATAGTCTGCCCTATAAACCCTTAAAGTTCCTGCTAATGATTTTTTCTTCATAAAGCTATGAAAAGTTAGATTTCAATTGTATTTTAACCAATACTTTATGTTCAAATGCGATTGTCAATAAATTAAATGAAACTAATCAAATGAAACCCAATGAAAACCTACAAAGATTAAAGGTATTTAATAAATATTCACTAAACAATGTTAGATTGAATTCTTTCTGCTGTGGGTACGAATGGTCCTTCTTGAATTTTTTACTTGAGAATTTAAATGGTTTCTGGACACACTTTCCATAAGCTAAACTATTTGTTGTAGCAATCAATTCCTGAAAATTGCAGTGTCGAAAGTGTGTGTTTGATTTTTTTTAAAGTCATGGTCTGTGAAATATCTGTTACAGAAAATTGCCCATTTGGAGACTCTCCTGGAACGATCTTTACCAACTCTAATCTCACATGTTCGACAGTGACAGCGTGGCATTGTAAACAATATCAGCGTGCCAGAGATTTTTGTTGTGCGACTTGTCCTACATTAGCTACACCCTGGTTGGGCCCAAACTGTACATATGGTGACACGCTAATTGGTTGTGAGGGCCTCAGTGAAGCAAACTGTCGAGCAAATGCTATCGGTTGTTGTGAATCATGCTGCTCGGTAAATGGCCCTGCTGATGGCTATAGCTGTGAACGGTCAGTGACAGCGCCCCCTGGTGCTAATACCACATCTACTAGACACGTACCTATTACCACTACTACTAGTCAAACACCTATCACCACTACTACTAGTCAAACACCTATTACCACTACTACCAGACAAACACCTATTACCACATCTACTAGACAAACACCTATTACCACTACTACCAGACAAACACCTATTACCACTACTACAAGACAGACACCTATTACCACTGCTACTAGACAGACACCTGTTACCACTACTACAAGACAGACACCTATTACCACTGCTACTAGTCAAACACCTATTACCACTACTACCAGACAGACACCTATTACCACATCTACTAGACAGACACCTATTACCACTACTACTACCACTATAAAACCTACTACTACAGGCATTACTACTACCATAGCCAAACCTGAATCAACAGCTGCTGCTAATACTGGATACAGCGCACTACCATCTGCAACAGTTACAGGTAAATATAAGTAATATTGCAGAAATATACTTTGTGTGAAAAATGTGCTAGCTGTTTTGGCTCATTCTGATTCCTTGATTAAGATCCTGTTGCCACATGGACATGTCTTGCCTCTTGATACTTTTTTAACCCTTACCCACTCTTGACACATAATTTTTCTTTCATATGTGCTTTGGAACAGAAAAAAGTGTGCTGTCGTTTTTTCATTGTTGCCCCAGCTTTTGTAGAAGTTTATTTCACCAATTCATCTTGGGGTTCATCTTACTGATCTGATCTTCAGTTTTAGCTCATGATTGACGCATGGATGGCTCTTGATAAATTTTTAATCCCTCACTCTCTGCACATGGATACCCGCCAGCACCTTGGTACATTTTTATCCTATCTCTATCTCACTCCTGACAAATGGAGTCTCTATTCTTTTGGTTCTTTACTACTGTAGGAGAAAATCTCCATGAAAACGTCTTGCTTTTTGGTTCATGCTGCTGCTATAACGTAAATTGATATCACCCTTTCATTTTGCATTTTATGCTACAGATATGATCCTCAATCATGACTGCCTCTGGCATATAACCTTTTGATAATGTTTGGTCTCTTGACTCCTGACACAACGGTGAGAAGAATTATAAATAAAATGATGACTAAATACAAAATAATTAAAAAAAAGTTGACTAATAAGAACTTTGACTCTTGCTTTAAAACTATTTACACTCATCATCAGAAATAAAGCAAAAGCTCAATAATTTTGACGTCAACTTTGGATAGAGATAGTCCATCGACTACTTGTCAATCTGTGTAAATGCTTACAATAAAAAATAATTAAAGGGGACAGAAAATACTGATAAATTTTGTAATATAACATAACGAGTAAAACAAAGTCATTTATTAGAGTAGAGTTTCCATGTTCAATAATTGTTTATTGTAAAAGTGATGACAACTTTAAAGAAAGACTAACTTCCAAATATATACCGTCGCAAGAATATAAAACCTTCCAATTAGCTACCCTTTAAATTAGCATCAACAAATCGTCTTCTTTCACTTCCATTTTTCAATCACACCTGAAGTCAAATCACGGATGAAATAATGTAGTCAAAATATGCATATCAAAAGGGGTTGATTAGTTTCATTAAAAAAAATTGAGTTTACTTAAAATTTTGCTTTGATCATTTCTGTGCTCATACCAGTGTGAAATTAGTGGGAAAGGATCACATTTGCATAAGAATAGAGCTGCTTGGTTGACTCCTTGAATTGTATTACACATGTTGTATTGTATAACAACAAAACAAAGCATTTTAACTTTACTCACCAAGCGGAATTAGTTTTAGAGGAATCACTGAGCATACTTACTAGTATCAGCTGAAAATTTTTGTGTTTGAATTCATGGAAAAGCGATAAAAAACCTGTGTCATTTAAATGAAGTAACAGTGGTAAAAGTAATTGAACACATGATGCATTTTGGTTTACCTGAAAGATTTGGTGACGTTTGAGATTGTCTACTCTTGTAAAATTTTTGACATTAAAATCATTGTTTTTGGTTTTTCTTTTTTTAAGCTCCTCAATGAACCTCAAATTGACGTCATTTCAAGGTTTTGTATCAAAAAATTTAAAGGAAGTTAAACATCTTCGTTCTGTCTCAACTATGAAAACAAAAACAAATATTGGTAGTAGGAATAACTGATGTAAGAGAGGATAAACACTTTTATGTTACTAAACTAGTTGTTTGCCAAGGATAATGGAAAAACAATAGTACTTATTAGCCACTGCTGTCAGGAAGATTTGCTTAATTTTAAACTACTGTTTGAGACACTTTACCAGGGGAGGGGGAGGGGGAGGGGTAGGGGGAGGGCAGGGGGAGGGGGAGGTGGAGGGGGAGGAGGAGCGGGAGGGGGAGGGGGGAGGGGGAGGGGGAGGGGGAGGGGGAGGGGAAGGGGGAGGGGGAGGGGGAGGGAGAGGGGGAGGGGGAGGGAGAGGGAGAGAGAGAGAAAGAAAGTATACCAAGGGAGTGGTGATATCCATGTGCCTGGAGCCCAGGATTGAAATAATGACAATAGCCACTCATGTGTTAACAGGAGTCAATATTGAAGATCAGATCTGTAGCATGAACCTCGAAATGAATAGGTAAAATAGCTTTCCAGAAAAGCTCCTGAATTAATAAAAATTAATGCCATGATGGAAAAACAGCGCATAATTTTCCACAGTCTGCTCATACAGGAGGCAGAGGGCACCCATGAAGCAACAGGATCTAAATCAAAGGATCAACGTATGTCAGAGTTACCAGAGACCTGGTATATTGCCAACATCTACCCAATTGTATTTTAAGCACATTGATAGTTTTTGCTTATGATCTGTTGACTGGGCCAATAAACCAAAACAAGTGGCTTTACCATCACTGTTGCTTTATTGACTGTATAAACATTTGACTGAACAAAGCTACACAAAATAACCCTGCATTGCTAAAGCATGTTTGAGGTTTTAAAATGGTTTCATTAGGTATATTCGCGACCTGGATCGATCTGTACAATAAGTTTAATAAATAATATTCTTCAAAATTTATTTAATGCAAATGGGTCGATAGCAATACTTTTAATGGATCGCAAAATACCATTATCGCGAGCAAAAAAATATTACTTTGAGAGGCATACTCATAGGTCACGAACACAACCTATCCATGACATAAAAATTAATATATACCCATGCGGTTGACATTTGTTTCAAAGGAGTTCATTCTCGGCATCATTTATTATTATTTTATAGTTATTTATTATTAATTATTATATATGTTGTTTACGATCATTAATTACATGTACAATATTGATATAATTGAAATAGATTGATCACAATAATGAAACACAGAGCGATTTTTTTAAAACAATAAGGATAAACATTATAGCTACTCAAGAATGAATTGTTTTGAAATAAACATTGCCAACCAGACAAGTGTAAAGCTGTTTATACTTTGACTCTCTACCACTATCTGCTACTTATTTATCATGCTATTAGTATCAATGAGGAATCAACGACATGATAACCGTTGCTGATGAATTGCTTACACATAGGAAAATAATTATGCTCTGCTACAATGCACATTGGAAGTTTTATGTCCTCACATTTGATCCGGGTCAATGGATATTATTTCTTATCATTATATATTAAAATTCAAATGCCTGGATCGAAGCGTTCGTCACCCGCTGATGTGGACCCCAACTTTGACTAATAGCGGATGTTCATCGATCCAGATCGCAAATACACCTATTATGACTAACAAAGATTGAGGAAACAGTAGTGTTTCCAAGTTATAAAATGAAAGTGAAAACTATCAAATAGAATAAAGAAGAGGGAATTACTTTGGTTATTGCATATATTAGTGTTTCGGTTTCTTGAGAATAATCTATTCACTTATAAATATACTTTCATTGCGGTACATAGCAATATGAACTCTTGTGGAAAACAATACAGAGAACTTTGAAAAACACGTAGACAGTGATGAACGACAGGAATAATTGCAGGCATAGCTGGATTGAATGTAGACACCTTCTGGAATGGATGTCAACAAATCTGGAATGAACACCGATTATGCTAAATATAAGCCAAAGTTCGTATTCATTCTTGGAAGTGTTGACATTCACGCCTGGCAATATATAAACTATGTTTCAGTGTTCATTACAACAAAAATCTTTTGTTTTTGTCAGAGTAGAAAATCCAAGGCATGGAAGTTGAAATTATGTTTCATAAGCTGCTCGGAATAAACTTTGATGCTTCCAAAAATGAATATCGAAATATTTTCCTTTATAGCATAGCCTTCTTTCATACTAGGTCTGCTGACATTAATTCCAGAATGTGCTTACATTCAGTCCAGCTATGTCTGCATTAATTCTTGCCGATACCCATTCCTGCCTATATTTGTTCACATTCGCTATAAGCTAGTAGCAATCAGAGTGAAAATCTCATGGCAAAAAAGCTTATGTAACTGCTATCTTAAAGCCGACGTCACTCAGTTGTTTCTGCCTGTTACCGCTTTGTAAGTGCTATTTTTGTTACAGTTTAGTTTTTTCGTTTTCTTTTAGTGACTACCGCAATCTTGAATGTGATTTACATGATCTGAATATCTTCTATTTGGTAAAGACTTTAGAAGGACTTCTGCATGGGAACTTCTACCAATTTTTTCTAAAATACCACCAACTCCAATGTTACTTGAGATGATAAGGAGAACCAAAACTGTGATGTCCTTCATCTGCTGAGTTACTGTGAAACTTTAATTTGTCAAATTCTTGTTTGCCTAAAATATACTGAGGTACATGGAATTATGTCAAACTTTTGTTTGCATATTTTGTCTACTCGTAACTCAAAGCCAAAGACTCCCTGCTAGTTGTGGAGTGTAGATAAATCTCGTGCATCGGTTTGTGGCAGCATACCAGAACAGCATCACCTCTGGAGAGGAGTTGAGAAATAATAGTGTGATTCAATTTTATTAAGTACCCAGCACTTTGGGGAGCAGAGGCCATGATTGAACGAACCGTTCACAATTACCTGCGCAAACAACCAAAACACCAAAATATTAACTAATAGAGCCTGAGTACAACATTCAGCGGGATGGACATGTCTATTTAGTACATTGTACAGACACGCTAAATGTAGATAGTAGCTAGCAATCACTTTTTGGATAACAATGAATGTGGGATGGAATTTAGCTATTTCCAACGACTTGAGAAATGATTCGAAAGTTTTAAAATAGTTGCCAATGTTTCTTTCTGAGAAAGCATAAGACCTCTGTTAGAACTCGCACGGCTTCTGTGTTGAATAATTTTCATTTTTCACATTTGTGGCTGCACAAGTCGTATATATGTGCCGGAAAATTAAAACTATGCATTGTTGCAGCAATCTGTCTAAACTAATGTTTGTCTTTACTTGAATGAAGTAAATGGTAAAACCACTCAAATAATTGTAGAACGTTTCAGAGATCGGTGTCATTGTCAACTGACTTTGCATCTGATTCAGAAAAGTAAGCATTAATGTTTTTGAAATCAATTAAAAATACAGAATTATTTGCTTTTACATTTTTTTGATTAGAAAATAAAGTAAGATTGAATTCTTTGTTAGTTACTTAATGATAGTGTTTAATAAAAGTATAATAGGTTTTCGTAATTTAATAAAATGTATAGCTTGTTTATTACATCCCCGCTCATGATAATTTGATTTCCGCATCAGGCAAATTTGCTAAATTTTATCACCAATCATGAATTTTTAATAAAATAATTCAAAATTTTCATGCTAGATTTGACTTAGTTATAAAGAGCTCTGTGGTAATACATGCAAAACATAGCTAAATAATTTCCTATCAGATAGTTAATATGCAAAGCAATCGTTTCTGGCTTTTTCGGTCACCTGAGTCTAATATAGAAGTGCGGACTAGCGTTTCTGTGGTTTTCTCTCTCACGTTAACCATGCCTCAAGTTGGTGAAGCAAATGCCCCCAAACCTCACATTATGATCTCAACAATATACATTTGCTTTTGAAAAAGCACACATCAAGGTAAAATATTGGAATTTCGACAGTCCATCGTGGTTCTCCCAGCAGTTGCAACATGGTGAATACACTAGTTGTTATACTGTTGTACATCTCTACACTATATATCTCCACTAATGCACGTAAGTATATATCATTTGTTTAGTATTTAACTTGTATATCTTGTTGTGTTGTTTTATACATCTATAATTTAGTACTAACTACTAGCTAACATTTATATTATAGAATGGATTGTGACTCACTCAAAACTTCCTGCTTACAACAAACAACATCCTAAAGATTTCCTATTCAACATTGCTTGGTCAACAGACGAAGGGAAGACAACTAACATAACCCTTAACCTGAGAAAGAGTGAAGTTGTTGGTAGATATATACCTCTGTTTACTACTGGAAAGGATGGTAAGCCTGTGCAAACAGATCTTATCAACATGAAGGTAAGCAGAGACAAATAAAAAATCTAAAACCAAACTAAATGTGCCAATTTAATAAAACTGACTGTCGTTTATTTTTTTCAATAACTTTTGTTAAATATACCATGTATTCGACAATATGAGCTAGTTTTAAAGATTTGAACAAAAAAAAATTGGAAATGCTACTAATCTCAAAGATTTCAGGAAACTCCTGATGATTGTATGCAACAGTAAAAAGTATTTTCAACAGAAGTTGATGTGAAAGTTGTAACATTTATTTTACAAAACCGATCTATTGCATCTGACCACAATTTGTTTTCTTTTTTCATCTAAATTATTATTAAGCTAAAGGTAGTAAAAGTTCATGCAAAAAGCCTTTATAAAAAAATAAAACTTTCCAGCAATAACTTACAACTACATTTGCTTATGTTGCCACCTTTGAAAAAAGAGCACATATTTCAAAATGGCAGCTACAAAAAGTTTTATCGTACATTTGTATGTTTGAGTATGTATTACAGCACACAACGTTGTACAATGACATCACATCACAGGCATCCGTATCTCTAACCAGCTTTGATGGTGAACCTTTTTCCCTTGTAAGTTTTTGTGTTTTCTATCAATAATACATTCCTGCTTGCAATTAAATTTTTTTTTAAAAAATTAGTGGCTCTGTCCTATTTCTTGTCCAAAGTTGACGTAAACTTTTTTTTTTTTTTTTTAAATCAACTTTATTTACTGATCAATGTACAGTTTGTAAGCAATATACAAGGTACCAATGGATCATGTTTGACATTATATGAAATAGCTATCAAAGCAAACACCCTATACCCATGCCCGCCGTTACCGGCTACTCTTCCGAAAAGGCAGAGGGGGATCTTTTACTAGCATGACTCCATAGTTATTATGGAGAGTGCAATCAAACTAGGGACCACGTTATTTTTATGCCCATATCCGACCAGGCAGAGCATAGGAGGCCAAATATCTTGCTCACAGATAACCAACCGTGCTGGGAATCGAACCCCAGATCCAGGATTGAAGTGCAAGCACTTCAACCACTAGACCACACTATCTTACAGAGCAATTTTTTTGATAAAAATGCTATTTTGTCTAGGCCAGCCAGTTTCTTTTTTGGTTGTTCATTTCATTTCTACTCTTTTGGGTTGTATCATCTCTATTATTGATGCTTTGTGATTTGTTTCCAATATGCATCTAGTCACAAAAGCAATTTTTATTTATTGTTGTGTGAAAATACTACAACACTGAACTTTATGAGGAGACACTTACGGATAATTTACAATTAATTGAGCTTCACATTTGGCAAAGCCAGTTAGAATAGCGCACCTATTATGATGGGGCTTGATTATTATACGATAGTTATATATAACTTTTGACCTATAGAACCCTATAGAATAAGATACTTCTGTTACAGAAAGGAAGTTTCTTGCATGGAACAGATAAATATGACATAGAGCCATACCATTCAAGTGTTCATAAACGTAGCCTCGGAGCAGTGAAAGGAGACCATATTCTTAGTATACGCCCCAATGTATCAGCAGACCAGAAAATGGATTATAAAAGTAAACAAGTAAACGCTTGTAACAGTTTAATCATGTATTCCAGAAGTGACTTGCTACCTAGGTATACTTGATTCGTGTCTCATGTATTTAAACATAGTATCTTACAGTGCCAGATGAAAGCAGCGAAGACTATGCTAGGTTACAGCGTTCCTGGGCTAGACACGAGAAATTAGAGCAGAGGAAGAGTAAAAATGAAGGGAAGAGAAAGAAAAGACAGACTCTAGCAGACACAACTTACATCGTACAAATTTACATGATTGTCGATGTCTATGCATACAACGCGTAAGTTTTTGGTATGTTAAGCGCTTTCATGTAAGATAACACAAAGTCACGATTGTGGGCAAAAGCTGAGTTTTTCTTGTGTTGGCAAGTAAAAAGGAGGAGTTTTTCTTGTGTTGGCAAGTAAAAAGGAGGAGTTTTTCTTGTGTTGGCAAGTAAAAAGGAGGAGTTTTTCTTGTGTTGGCAAGTAAAAAGGAGGAGTTTTTCTTGCTGTAGCTTCGCAAAAAAATTGCGCCGGAGTGTTTGTTGGAAATAAAAACTGCTTGAAAATTAAAAGCTCTCTTTTCTGGATTGATGCATTGCTAACAAAAACAGAGCCATTCACGGTAATCAATATTTTTGTTTTGGATTCAGCAACAAATAAAATGAACCGCCATCACGCAAGCAACAATCATTGAGGCAAGACCATTAACCAAAATTTAAAGTAATAAATATTATTATAATTGCTGATGTGCAATACCTGTGTGCCATAACATCAATATAGTTTACCAATGACAAGAGTAATTGTTCATTTGTTTGCAAAAATGTTTAGATAGAAATATTTAATACTTATGATAAAAAAACACTATTTTGTTATTACTAGGTTTTTGGTTGCTCCAGGAGTAAATGTGGACATATCTGGAATCAACGTAGACACCTCCTGGATTGAACATCAACAGACCTGGAATAAATGTTCACTATGTTAAAGATAAGAACATTTCAAACAACATTCCTGGAAGTGTCAAAATTTTTTCCAAGTGATACGTAAAATATCATTACATTGTTCATTCCAGGAGTTGTCTACTTTAACCAAAAACTGGTGAAATAATCTTAAACTTGTTGTCGAGAAAAAATGAACGTCAAAATTATTTTATTTGTAGGATAATCAAAGTTCATTCCAGGTCTGTGCAGGCTCATCAGGAGGTGTCTACTATCATTCCAGTTATTTTTGCATTTATTCCTGCTGCTGTTCATTCCTGTCTACATTCATTCTAATAATTTTGGCTATTTTCTTGAACTTCAAAAAGAGCTCAAGTTAAAGGGGTAGATGGAGAGAAATTCACCGCTGATATAATCTTGTATATGATTGTGATACCTCAGAGAGTTATAAACCCTGTGAGCCATCATATTTGTGTCTGCCGTTGCTCCTCAACTCTCCTAGTTATCATCTGATGCCAAGAGCAAACAAAATCTAATTACAAACAGATTTATAACCCTCAGAGGTTTCACAATCAAATACAAAGTTAGATCAACTATAAATCGTTCTCCAAACACTGCTTTAACCTGAGATCTTTATAAAATTCCCGAAAAATAAGCAACAGGATCATCAGCAAATAATTACGCAGCGATTCTAAGGAATTATCATAGGTATGTCACAGGAACATAATCAATTCATTAGAAACTCCAGAAACAACAGACACCCACTAAGATACCTAACTTCAGTAATAATCCCGGCAAAAAATTTAAGTTACCATCGGAACGCAATGCGGATATGTGGAGTTGCTCCTAGTTAAAAAACTTGGTAACTGTTCAAAGACATGTTTTTACCTATCAATAAGTTGCAGAAGCTTCAGGGGTTTTCCATGACAAAGTCAAACCCTTGGGAACCATATTCATGTAATCTGTAGCAACATCTGGCCAATTATGTGAGTGAAGGAGCGCTTTGTATCCAGAAGGTGATAGTGAGTGGAAGGGGACCTTTTGATTCAAATTTAAGAAAAAGAGGCTGTGATAGGCTGAATTAGCCAGTTTTCCACTTTAAGAAGGTTTTGTAGTCTGTTGGATACACGGTTTTAAAGATCTTTGATGCTGTCAACAAGCACCTTACTCTTTTGAAACCTATAGAGGTTTTTGGGCACTGTATAGAATAATAAAATTGACCAGAAAGAGTTGAGCGAAGAAGGAAAAAAGGCTTGATTATCTAAAACTTGGCTAATTGATTGAGCAGACTAAATTTATCCTACTACCTTTAATAGGTCATAGTTCAGCGATATCTTCATATTATTAGGTTGTAAGTCATTTTGCATCTGCATTGAAGTGTCAATAAAGTTGATACCTACATTAGGCTGCAAAAATGATAATCGTTTATAAATAACTGACAATGCTCGCACACAGCTACAATATATTTGAAGGAGGCAATTTATTAGCTGCATAATTTTTAACAGTTTCATCTTTAGTCACAAATCAATTTGTATGCAGCTTGATTTATTTCCGTTGCTTATATACTTCAACCCATTTATATTTTAGATTAGTAAATTTGTCTAACCGTATTGGCTGGTCTGGAGGTGCAGACGACTTCATAGCTTTTTATATTGGTCATCAGGCTAGTGAGGTGAGGAGCACATACATGATAACAATATATCATATCAAGCACAGTTTTGTGGTCTATGTATTAACCATCTCACTGTATTCTGCAGATCGATACAAGATATCGTGGTATTGACTCAAACATAGACCCTATTTATGCAAGCTGGACTATCGGAACTAAACTTTCTTACCTGCATGTAGCAAAGGTGCGTATCAAGTTTGGTACATTTCAAGCAGTTGTAAAATGAGCCAGTGTATTGTGGTGGATTTTTATGGCCACTACATCTGCGCAAGGTGACAACTGCTGAGTGTCAGGCGCACCTAAATTGAGTCTGGCACAGCCAGAAAAAAAAGTGAGAGAGCCGGTAGAAGCACTACCGGCCCCGCAGAAACACTACCGGCCCTGCAGCATCACTGCCAGCCCTGCAGCATGCACTACCCGCCCTGCAGTGCCACTACCGACCCTATACCACCCTACACCGACCCTATACCGCCCTGCCACTACTGACCCTATACCGGGTAGGGGAGGAGAGAAGGGCTATAGCCTGTGGCCGTAAAGTACTACCAAAAGATGCAGAAGCCCGAGTTTGCTGTTTAGCCACCACCGGAATGACAAAAGACGAGGAACACAAGCCATTACAGCTAGGAACCTGTGCTACCTATTGCACCACCCTGACTCAACACTATTGACTTACTTCTGGGCGCATTATACGTTTAATCCTATTCCAGCCAATATCATGCTGTGTTATTTATATCTTGCCTTCTCATTCATATAATCACTTCCTGCTACTACCGATTTGTTGCCCCCTTATTTGAGCATATTTTTTCTGCCGCTCTGCCTATAAAAGGCAGAGCTTTCTAACTGATCCTTGTACTTGTATTGGTATTCTGCTTGAGGCTGATCTAAGCAGCAAGATACATTGCCGTTATTATACCACACTGGGTTGTTGTCGTATAATATAATATGGTTTACTTATTGAAACACTAAGTTGTGCGTTGGAGTCGTGGTCTCTGATTACGGTTGTGGAGTTGGCATACTCCTTCATTGGAAGTAGATTGGAAGGTGACCTCTGGAGTGAGGTGTTGTTGGTGGATCTTTTGATCAGCCCCCCAAAATCCACATCACAGGAGAGGCAGTATGCTCAGGTCTTTAAATTCCACTGCATTATAACAACAACTAGGCATCATTGAAAAGGATTTTTACTGGTAAATGATGCCTTATGCTAAACCAACTTGACTCAAACCCCTTATTCGTGCATCCCCCCCCCCCCCCAGCTGGACAACACGTAGATGTCTGGTTTGCCTAGCGAGAAGAAACTCATATACATAAACATTTGCTAATTAATGCGCTTAAACTTTGATCTATTGCTTTTTAAATCATTGTAACTTCTATTTGATAAAGTCCAAAGTAACTGCTGAAACGAAATATAGACCAGAATTTGATAGCTCTGGTCTTTTAATAATTACTAGACAAGTGATGAATCTCCATGGACACAGCCACCAACAAACCAAGCAAATCCATTGTTAGATGCTGATGGTGCGCTGGAAAGTTTGAACACCTGGGTAACCACAAATGATAACTTACCAACAGATGCTGATCACGTCATGCTTATAACCAAGTAATAATTAGTACTGTATCAATTTTTATTTTACACCACTGCTTCAGGCTGTAGATAAACGTATACTTTATACTTTGTATTCATTATGACGAGCTTGAATGCCAACTTGACTACTAGTTTAAACAATAAGTAGAAAGCTTGTCACTCTTGAAAAAATGGTGTTGTACCAGATTTTGTCGGCAACGCTACTCCTCCACTAATACTGTCACTGGGAACACTGCTCTCTGCCAGCACAACAAGACAGTCAGTCTCTCAAGGCCTGACAATAGACAGCTAACCTCTCTCCAGAGGTGACCCTGTGCCGGGATGGCAGTTGCAGCTGGTTGTAAAGGAAAATCCTGGACTTTAACAACTGTAATGAGCCCTCGGCTCAGACATACAGTCAGTGCTTTTGAGTAGTATAAGTATTTATTCTCATCCAGAATAAAAGGTGGCAATACAACGAACTGTTGTGATGTACTGCTGTAATGTACTGCTGTGATACACTTCACTGAACTGAGCAAAAGTTCTGCCTTTCATAGGCAGAGTCAGAGGAAATGACAGGAAATGCTTGGCCTAGTTTGCCAAACACTCAGATCACGCTTAAGAATTACAAGACTTGACCGTTAACAGTACGTATACAAATACTAGCCAATGATAAATATATAGATGGGTTAAATCAACCCAGTGCCCAGAAGTGAGAGGGAGAGTCTATGGACACTCCAGCCAGTAATAGCTTGGTATTCCTCTCTCCAACAGTTCTTGGTCTTTATCGGCCTCGGATACTAGTTTTTTCCCTTCTGAGGGTGGTAATTACCTAGATACGAGTCCTACAGGTCCTTAGTAGGCTATATTTTTTTGCAGGTTATGTCAGCCATCTTGTTACCCGGCCCTGGATAGCTACCCAGGGCCAGGGTAGAAATTACCCTGTGCCAGTATAGTTGAATACTGTAGTAGATTTACTCTTTGTACTACTGACAAAACGGTATCTACTCCAGCTAGACTCTAACAACTTCTTCGGGATCTGCGAACCAGACAATCACACAGAGTATTTACAAATAAATCATTTTATTATATCATTCTATTTAGCAATGTAACTTAGTTATTACACAAAATCCACTAAACTTCTGCCTTCTCACAGCTAGAGTGCCTCAATTTAGAGGAAAACACAGGAAAACTCACCCCCTTATTAGGAGTGAGTCAATAACAAATAATAATATACAAAATATATACAAAACAATAATACAAAATACAAAATAATAGTTCTTCAAATCAAAAGAAGTAACACAATTCATAACAACACGGCAAGCCAATGAGAGAAGCGAGCACATGGCAGAGTGACTCTGGGCTCTCTTCCCACTCTTTCTGTGTGACGGTGGGAATTGTCTTCTCCTTATTAGGCGTCTGCACTTCCTAATCTCTGTTCATGGAATTTGTATGGCTCCAGTATCCAAAAAGCGAAGGTTTTTTAACTCCTGAGTTCCCAGGCTACCTTTAGCAGCCATCCTTGTTGGCTGGCCCGTGATGACCTGGGGTAGGTTATATATATATACCAACTACACAATCAGCTGGAAGATTATAAGGAAAGCACACCCGTGTACTGATGGCAACAGCACATGCCGCCTCTGCTTAGTAGAAAAATTCTACATCATATACAAACCAAATATGGCTTCGCTCAACAATAGGAATGCCCTTGTAACAACTGGTAAACAATCTAACAAATTCCGATTGTCTAATTACAAAAGCCTGGGGATTACATAGCTATTGCAACATCTTAGCTATAAATATGAGACCCGAATAATGCCTCTTCAGTTTCATCTCAGTTTTATCTGACGAATGCATAACTAACATATTCATGAAACTATTAGTTATACACCAACTATGTTATATCATCTTGTTTATTTCTATTCTTATACAGCCAGCTCATCTAGTTTCAAGCACTTTCTGGCAGATGTACAACAGACACTGATAGATGTGCATATATATATATATATGTACATATGTATATATGTATATATGTATATATGTATATAGTTATATCAAAGAGGGTATGGGAAGAGTAATCACTCGCTATATACCTTATACTGTCACATGGTGGACCAGAACCAAGGGACGCAACTTCAACAAAATGCAGACTTATGTGCTCTTGCTGTCATTATCCGCCACACTATTTTCATTTCTTGTCAATATTATTATGATTCTCTACTGAAATTCACGCTGTTGCTCATCAAACACCACTCTTCCTACTACAAAAATGAGCTGCCAAGCCAAAATGTTGAATAATATTTGTGCTGATGTTCCTTAGTTAGTGAGTTATCATCAATCATTTAATTTACTTGTGTATTATTATAACAATTAATAAATAACAGTTACAGGAGTATTGATTATGATTATATTATTATTAGTTATTTATTAATTATTATTATTACTATTTATTTATGTATTTATGATGATTATAATTTATTATTTTTAATAATCTCATTATTATTATTATTATCTTATTTATAATAATAATAATTATAATAATTATTATTGGGTTAATTAATAATAATAATGATGATAATAATAACAATTATAATTATTAATAATTATTAATTATATTAATTATTATTAGATAATATCGCTAGCAGCTTACTATTTTTATTACGTTAATTAATTATTATATAACTATTGTTTACATGTTATAATAATATGTGTTATTATTATTACTACTACTGTCTTCAACTGTTTATGTTTATGTTGTTAATTAATACTGATAAATGATGATATTATTATTATTATTGTGAGGGACGCCAGTACTCTCTCGCAGTTATTATTTACCCAAGACAATTTACTAAGACAATCTCTCGCAATTATCGGCTGAGATATTCTCTCATTGTGTATTTCTATTGTGCAAGATTTAAGCCTTTAACTCACCAGTAACTGTCTGTCTACGCAACGTCTATTATTATATCTCAACACGTACTCATTGTCTAGGTCTATGTCTGCGTTCTATTGTTTACCTGTACCCATGTTGCTAGAGTCTATTTACTGCGTTCTACCTTGTAATTGTTTGCTGTCACTTATTATATTTGTCCACGTTTTTAATTATTACAAGGTGGGTGTTGATGTAAGGGCAAGGCGTGGCTTGCACCAGTATTTTTACTCAGGCGTGGTTATTAACTTGTACCCGCCTTCCCTGTATAAATATGGATGTTTGAGTTAATAAAATCAGAGTTAGCCTGACTCTCAGAAGAATCTCTCTCTCTTGAAGCAAGCACTACTAGGAGCACCAAAACCACCAGCGCTGGACAAGTCGACTACTAGCAGTACGACGCTGAGGTGGAAAGTGATAACGGTACGCCCTATCACTGTGTATACCCTTGCCTGAGGCAAGGATTACAACACACGGCCTAGTACACTATTAGTTCGACCTAACAAATTCGGATTCGGGGAATCCAACAGCTAGTCGAATAATAAATTGCAGGAAGTTGTGTCGATCTCGGCTGAGCCCAGATTCGGCTACAAAAACTTCAGCATAATTCGGATTCGGGGAATCCAACAAGCTAGCAAAACAATAATTGCAGGAAGTTGTTGTCAATCTCGGCTGAGCCCAGAATTGACTACAAAACTTCAGCATAATTGTTGCCTATGCACAGTTCGAAACAAACTATAAACTAGACAAGTAATTCCTGAGGAATTAATGTCAGAGCACAGTTCGAAACAAACTATAAACTAGACAATAATTTACAATTATTGTCGGACCTCGTAAAGGTTCGGACACAGCCAATAATTACAGATAATTATTGCGCCTACTCCACCAGATTCGGCCGCATGCCAAACTGCACCAGTCAATGTACGCACTGTAAACAATAATAAACATATTATTGAAACACTGACTTAGGGTCGAACAGAGCATATCGGGAGAGTGTACAGGTGGCTACCACCCAGACACGAAATCCTGTACATTATTATACTTAATTACAATTGTTGTTGTTTGTGATGATAATGATGATGATAGATAATAGTCATTAATTAATACTGTTATTTGATGTTGTAGCTGTCATTGAGTCTCTTGAGAGTTTGTAGGAGAAAAATGGTCAGACTGATGAAAGTAATTTTCAAAAAGTTTGTTTAAATGGAAAGAATGGAACGTCTTTTACCGACATAATTTTGACAATGCATTTTACCAGACAAATAGCAGATACTTATATTCCCCATAATAAAACTCAAATTTTTTTTCTACAATTTGACTTCAAACCACTGGAGAGCTCAGTTGTAACATCAATAAATTACTTAGTTAATTCTAACCAGCATACTGTTTCCACGTATTTTTGTACACTCCATAGGCGTGTATAATCTAGTGAGAAAATACGCCATACTATTCTATCTTTACTATATAAAACTATTTTAATAATGATTATCATCATCCTCAATATAATAAGTATTATCTAATGAAACTGTTGTTATTATCATTTTTACTGTCAACTACATGGTATCATTAATGATGCAATTATCATTGTTATGATTATTGTTGGTAACTATCACACCAACTAATACTCTGTTTCACCGCTTGTAAAACATTTTAAAAATGTTATAATTAACGAAAGATGATGCTCATAGTCCCTGCGCTTTGCAAGGCATTTTCTCTACATTAAAAATAATTGTGAAAATGCAGTAAATATTTCAGCCTTGGTAATTGTGGAATTTACATACAATGACACTGTATTTCCTGTCAAACAACTGTGAAAGCTTTCAAACTGTATAATTGTTTTTCAAATGATCTAGATGGTTTTGCAATGAATCCGATGAAAAAAAGAAAAAGGAAAAAAGATTGTTTAAATGGTTTAGAAATAGTATGAGCTATTCGCAAATCGCGTGAACCGTTTGAATTAGTCTGAGCTGTTCTAAAAATATCTAAACTATTTTGAACTCGTTGAAAAGTTTGAAAAAGCATGGTTTTTGGACCAAAAACAGGCTTTCTCATTTTCTTTATGAGCTCTGTAAAAGGTCTCAATAGGCGTAATGATCAATAGTTGTGAAAGAAATCATTTAATCATATACATGATTGTTCTCATTTATTTCATATAAACTTTTTTGATCAGTACTTACTTGGTAAAATAACATTTCTCTTCGTAAGCACACCAATAATGTATATGTAAATTGGCTTAAATTTTCAAACTGTATGATTCACTTCACAAAGCACTTTCAAAAGCATTCAGACGTTTTAAAACAAAATGTTCTGAACCACGATAGTTTGCGCTGCAACATATCTATTCTTTATTTCTAGGCCAAGTTGAAGTTTGATATATGGTTGTTGTCTGGAGTACTTATGACATCCAAGTAAGAAGAGAGCAAGATGATTAGCCTGATGGTTGACTACGGAGATAAAAGTCTACACTACAAATTACATCATTTTACCACCACGCCTCATTGTGTGCATGCATATGTTTTTGTGTGATCTACTTTAGTCTACTGTTACACATAACCTTTTGGCAATATTCACTGCATTTGTTGTAAATCTGTGGTGATTTTCAGGTAGCTTTGGTTGCATGCATGTGCTTAGATATTGAATACAAAGTTTATTCTTCGGCACACCTTGATATGTCTAGTAGTTTTATTGTCTCAAAAGTTTTTAGACCATTATACTTATGCGAATTGCATAAAATAGTTTCTCTATATTATGTTTGTTTTTTTGTTGGCTGTGTCTCATAATACATAAATGCAAGAAGCACAGGTTTATTTGATAGAAGCTGTAAAAATTCTTAATGCAAGCTTCTGTTTTCCTCTGGTTAATCTATCATGAAACATGGGTTATTCAATACACTGCAATATAGGGTGCTTGCATTAGGTGGACCAGAAACAGGAGCAGACAATTTCCCTTTGTCAAGGAAATTGCGTGAGTGTATGCTCTTCCCATACCCTCTTTGATTATATATATATATATGTATATAGTTATATGCACATAGTATACGCGCATAGTATACGCGCAAGTAGTAATATATGAGCAGATCTCCCTACCAAGTGTTTTTTTGTGGATCTGACCTTGGAGTTTAGGCAATAGGTTACGACGTTGGATGAATTCGCCGAGTTTATATTGTATTTTACTTGAGGGGTACTTGAGTGGCATTTGAGTGGCATTTGAGTGGCATTTGAGTTTTGATTAGTTTTTTACTTAATTTGAACTTATATGGCAAATAGATTTTGAATGTATGGCATTCAAGTTTTGATAACTTTTTTACATAACTCGAACTCATATGCTATCTTGAGAGAGAGGGGAGAGGAGAGAGGAGAGAGGAGAGATGGGAGATGAGAGAGGAGAGAGAGGAGAGAGATTTTTTAGTTTTCTATACATTCATGTATATATGGTTAGTTATGTACATATTTATGGCTATATTTATATCTACATAGAGAGAGGAGATATATCTACATTGAACAAATATATTGATCAAAAATGAAAATTATATGTTTATATACCTGATTACATAATGAGGGGTACTTGAGTGGCATTTGAGTTTTGATTATTTTTTTACTTAATTTGAACTTATGGCATATACATTTTGAATGCATGACATTCAAGTTTTGATAATTTTTTTACATAACTCGAACTCATATGATATTTTGAGAGAAGAGAAGAATGAGGAGACTACATTGAATCATTATATGATTATATACATTTATTACATAATAAGTAGCAAAATATTCTTGTATAATATAGCTAGAGTTAGTAAATACTAAGTAATTCAAAGCACTACAACTTGTAATGACAATCAATGGTTGATAGTCTTTTTCTTTACAATGTTGTCATTGTTGTACTGATGTTATAACTAGGAAGGAAGACTTCTGTTCTATGTACTTTTGATTCCGTAATGAACTAAAATCAAAAGTTATGTATTAGTATAGGATGATTAAACAAAAATGTAAAATAATTACATAAATTTGAATTATAGTTCTTTTTACATTGGTTAGTTAACATTATATAGTAAAGAGAAGTAACTCACCAAGTTATATTATTCAGTTTGTTTTTTCTTGAGCATAATTTTCATCAAGCGTTTTTGATTCTCTCTCTTCTATCTAAAGCAAAACAAAAAATAATTGCTTTATAAATAGATATTATCTAATTGGAAGTATTACTTATATCAGTTAGTTTACATTGAATAAAAAATACTCACTGTGTTGTCTTGTCTGACATGCTCTTTTTGAATATAGTTTTCACCAGGGGGCGCTGGTTCTCTCAAAGATGTAGAAGATGTGTTTCCCACTCCCATTGAAAGCACTAAGACCTTGTTCTCAACAACCTCATCTGTAGTAAAGTACTTCATCTGGTTGGAATCATCAAGTTTGTTGGATAGGTTTTGAGCCGTTTCTATCGCTTGTAATGCTGTGAATGTGATTATATCATGTCGATGATAACCAAATCTACTAACTTCACGATTTCTTACAAGTATGACTCCTGTTCCAATTTGTTTGATGTTGCTAGCGTGTTTTTCAGGTATATATAGAACTCCCATCATCAAACCATCATATTGCAAACATCTGTAGTTTACCAGTAGCACATTCATCACCACATCTCCATTAGGTAATGTTAACTGAGTTGATATTTGAGGAGATTCAAAACTGATTACACTTCCAACAGCAAATTGCGAGAGTGTTGCGATACGAACCATACTGATCAACTGAGTAGGTGTTTTTTTTTTTATTAATCTACTTAGCTGTTTAGCTTCCTCAAGGGAAATATTGGATGGGAAGTTGATAGGGTGAAAGATTGGATGCTTGTCTGAATCGAATCCCATAAAAACCACCAGTTTTGGAACATCCGGTTGTGTTGGAGCTAATTTGTTGTAATCCTCATTTCTCACCATAGACCTCACTTGTCGTCTGTTGCCAAATGTTTCGATATTGTAGCGGATAATGCATAAGTTTTTATATACATCCTCAGTTGGTTGTTCGATGGAGACTATCTCGAGAAGTGACGGCGTTTGATTTAAGTGAAGTGGTTGAAACCTTCCAATCATTACTCTGTCATTGGTATCGCAAGAATTGAGCAAACTAGCAGCATTTTTTGACAAGCAGGAAAGATGAGAAGGAGATGGTGCTTTCAAAGTCCAAGTATAGTCAATCGTTTTATTTCTATCCGAATCCCATGGCTTTGGTCGAATTGTGTTCAGTTTCCTTCTTATTAGATGTGAATCAGGAGGGATATTTTCTTTATCATCAGAGTATGGCTCGAATGTTGAGAGAAATGAGGTATTACGGTCTTCATTCATATTCAGAGCGTTCAGTCGGAAGTTGGAACTGAAAAGAGAGTAAAAAATATGTAACAAATGGCTGGAATTTGAAAAATATTTTGAAAAGAATAAACTAACTAGATATTTATAAAATAAACACATAATCAAAACCATAATAATTTTTCTGATGCGGTATGGTGAAACTATTTGATCTTTTATTAATAAGAACAAAATATTAAAACATAAAATTAATTTTCTGAAGTATTATAGCAAAACTAGTTGAAGTTTTTATCAGTATATGTTAAAGAATTATTTAGTAATTCTCACCTTATTGAGTTTCAAGTAAATGTAGTAGTTGGTGTGTAGATGTTGCTTCCTTGCTAGCTATTGTAGAACTGGATGCTTTCTGTGTGAAAACACTGGTTCTTAAATAGCTAAAGCTGTACTAATTAACCCTATGAAACCTTTATAATATATCTATGACTCAGCAGTTTTTTCACGCGATATTCCCGCGAAAGCTTTGGTTTTTATTCGCGTGAAAATTATTTTTTTACTCCCGCGAAAGCAATGGTTTCTATTCGCGTGAAAATAAACTATTTATTCCCGCGAAAGCATTGGTTTGTATTCGCGTGAAAATAAAATATTTATTCCCGCGAAAGCAACGGTTTCCATTCGCGTGAAAATAAACTATTTATTCCCGCGAAAACATTGGTTTGTATTCGCGTGAAAATAAAATATTTATTCCCGCGAAAGCAACGGTTTCCATTCGCGTGAAAATGAAGTATTGATTCCCGCGAAAGCTTTGGTTTGTATTCGCGGGAAAATAAAATTTTTATTCCCGCGAAAGCAACGGTTTCTATTCGCGTGAAAATAAACTATTTATTCCCGCGAAAACACTGGTTTGTATTCGCGTGAAAATAAAATATTTATTCCCGCGAAAGCAACGGTTTCCATTCGCGTGAAAATGAAGTATTGATTCCCGCGAAAGCTTTGGTTTGTATTCGCGGGAAAATAAAATTTTTATTCCCGCGAAAGCAACGGTTTCTATTCGCGTGAAAATAAACTATTTATTCCCGCGAAAACACTGGTTTGTATTCGCGTGAAAATAAAATATTTATTCCCGCGAAAGCAACGGTTTCCATTCGCGTGAAAATAAAGTATTGATTCCCGCGAAAGCAACGGTTTCCATTCGCGTGAAAATAAAGTTTTGATTCCCGCGAAAGCTTTGGTTTGTATTCGCGGGAAAATAAAATTTTTATTCCCGCGAAAGCAACGGTTTCTATTCGCGTGAAAATAAATTATTTATTCCCGCGAAAGCATTGGTTTGTATTCGCGTGAAAATAAAATATTTATTCCCGCGAAAGCATCGGTTTCCATTCGTGTGAAAATAAAATATTGATTCCCGCGAAAGCATTGCTTTGTATTCGCGTGAAAATAAAATTTTTATTCCCGCGAAAGCAACACTTTCCATTCGCGTGAAAATAAATTATCTATTCCCGCGAAAACATTGGTTTGTATTCGCGTGAAAATAAATTATTTATTCCCCGAAAGCATTGGTTTGTATTCGCGTGAAAATAATTTTGTTATTCCCGCGAAAGCAACGGTTTCCATTCATGTGAAAATAATGCTGATTCATAGCAGTGCAACTTAAGCTATATAAGAAGCACTGTTTTCATACAGAAAGCATTCACTTCATCGTTAGTAACTGAAGGAAGAAGATCTACTACATCATCATCTACTACAACCCTCCTTCTTCATCATTTGAGTTACATAGGAAACAGCTGAAGTTCAAACAACTATGTATATAATTCATCTAATTCAAAGAACAACAAGTCTTCATTTATGATGTAAGTATTTATATTTCGTTTTAATTGTAATCAATTTAAGCGTGAAGACATTTTCTGAACAAAAAACAAGATTATTCACTATTTAAGATATCAAAAAATGATGTATGTAAGTTTTAATTATGGTTATTCTTATTATTTCAGAGGCTTCAAAATGAAAAAAGTACTCCTTCTTCATCCGAATTTTATAGAAAGCAGCTCTCAAGTTCAAACTAACTGAAGGAAGAAGATCTACTACGTCATCATCTACTACAACCCTCCTTCTCCATCATTTGAGTTACATAGGAAACAGCTGAAGTTCAAACAACTATGTATATAATTCATTAAAGAAAAACAAGTCTTCATTTGTGATGTAAGTATTTATATTTTGTTTTAATTGTAATCGATTTAAGCGTGAAGACATTTTCTGAATAAAAAACAAGATTATTCACAATTTAAGATATCAAAAAAAATGTTGTATGTAAGTTTTAATTATGTTTATTCTTATTATTTCAGGACTTCAAAATGAAAAATGTACTCCTTCTTCATCCGAATTTTATAGAAAGCAGCTCTCAAGTTCAAACTACTAGGAATATCATTCATTTTAATTCAAAAGAAAAGACAAGTCTTCATTTCTGATGTAAGTATTTACGTTCTATTATAATAGTAATCAATTCAAGTATATTGAAAAAAAATTGAAACCTTAGTCTTTTTTTATTTTTTTGCTATAAAGCATTATCATTTTTTTTTAGAATAACAACGAACTAGATCAAAGGAAAAGAACTTTCCAACAAAACTTCAACTTGAGTAATAACTGAAGCTACTACTTATATTATATATAAATAATGTGTCGAGTAACAAACAACAGATATGTAGCAAACACTATTTATAATGAAAAAAGAGAAATGCAAAAAACTCGAAATTGTTTTGAAAATACTAAAGACTGCGCTGAATGGATAGATGATAGTTTACTCGTTACTTCATCGTTGTTTTTACAACGAACTTTTCCTGATACCACTGCAATAACTTATGTCGTTGCAACTTATCCGGATAATCACTGTAGTCTTTTGTCATTAAAATTACAAAAAACTATTGCGCAACTTTCCCCATCGGACTTTTTCAAGTTCATTTACAATGAACTCTCTTTTTATGAAAGAGAGGCTTTAATGCTTGATGAAAGTTATCGAAGAAAATCATTTCTTACAAATTGGAGACGAGTAGGTAAACATTGTGGTGAAAACATGGCTGCAGCTGGTTTCTATAACCTTGAAAAAGACAACGCTGTTCGATGTGTTTTTTGCCAAGGGGTATTACTAAACTGGAAGGATGAAGATGAACATCCGATGAAAGAACACGCTAAAAGTTTTCCGTTTTGTCGATTTGTTAGAGGATTTAACACTCACAATCGTCTGTATAGACCTAGGAAACTACTTGCAGATGAAATGAAAAACATCTCAATTGTCAAAAGTTATACGATGGAAGAACAAAAGATCAGAAGAGGAGATTTAACTGCAGAAGTATTACCTCTAGGTATATCAATTGATCGTGCTGATACACCACGTTTTGCTACTGAAACATCTAGAGAAGACAGTTTCAAACAATGGAAGGGTAAAGTCTCCATGAAACTCCTTTCCAATGCAGGTTTCTACTATACTAAGTTCGGGGATAGTGTGAAATGCTTCTTTTGCTCAGGTGAACTTAAAGAATGGAAAGAGAGTGATCTACCATGGGAGGAACACTGTCGATGGTTCCCAGACTGTTATTTTTTACTTGGGAGTAAAGGTGAAGAGTACGTTGAGGATGTTTACATGCGAACGGAAAAAGGCAAAAGGTGTAAGCGACGGATTGAAAAATATCGAGAAAAATTAAAACAAATAACTCGCAACAATGACACCGAAGAAATGAAACTTATTTGCAAAAAACTAGGATACAGTCAAAACGATATCGAACAAGTTTTAGTGTTAAATGGAAAACCTTTTGAGCGAATAGGTTTTATGATTGAAGCCCTACATATTTTTGAAAATGATTTTACAACTGTTGAGAATTCGTCAACACTGTTAAAAAATGATGCTAAATCAATTGATTCGTTAAAAAAAGATAAAGATCCGCTGTTAAAAAATGATGCTAAATCAATTGATTCGTTAAAAAAAGATAAAGATCAGACTAAGCAAAGCAAACTCGCTCAATGTGTGTCTGAGACGCATGAAAAAAAAGTAATTGCAAATCATATCTCTCTTCCGTGTGGTCATCTCATTTACTGTAGTGAGTGTAAGGAAAAAGCGCTTACTGAATGCTCATCAGAAGTAAAACCTTGCCCAATCGATGGTTGTCAGGTTGAAATTAAAGCATTTATGAAGATCTACATGAGCTAGCATAACAATTAACCTCAAAAAAAAGAAAAAATAATGAATGATTAAATAGATGTTTCAATTTGAAAACGTATCATTCGCGTTTTGTAATTTAACGGAATAACAACAAATATGCTACGTGTTGAAGACTTTGCTCACCAAGAAGCTTCCGATGCTATAGGTCCTAAGACTTTTTTGGCTGAGGTTTCTGATGAAATGTTGAGGATTTATTTTACGGAGGAATGTGTATACTGTGTACTAGGAGGAAGTTTTTACAAGCAAGCAACCAATCTATCGCTACTAAACTGTTACTGTTCACACGTTGATGACAAATGTATCACTTGTAAAAGATATGCTGAAATGGTTGAAGGCGCTACACCTACCAAAAAAGAATTGGGTGATGCTATCGACTGGATTGATAGAAGACAAGTTTTGAAAAATGCTAAAATGGGTTTTTTGGTGCATGATGAATGGATTAATGCTTTTTTGGATCTTTCCACTGATGATTTGAAGTCTCCATTTTTGTTAACAAATTTGAGAGCACGATTAAATCCCTACCTATTACCTACTAGTCAGAGCAAACTGGCTTATCAACGACTAAAGGATAAATTACTTGCGATAGCAGAAGGTTATCCATACGCTTACACTCTTGATGAAAAAGAAGACTCAGTCAACCCGATAATAACTATTGATTCGACAAATATATCTGAAGACTCATAAAAGAACTGCTACAAAAAAAGTTGCTTCATTTATCTCTGAACTACAGCAGAAACATGAGTGGAAAAACTCAAGGATTCAAGTCAATTGGTACATTGGCTGATTTTGTTCCTAAGTTCATAAGGACTCATTTTGAACACATTCCTTTAGAGCGTTCGAATCCTCTTTTTGTTCAACTCATCACCGAAGAAGTATTTTATTTTGTGTTAGGATTCAATCTAGTTCGTAAATCAATACAAAGCATGCTTTTGAGCTGTAATTGTATTTCAAGAGCAAATCCTCTCGAATGCTTAAACTGTTCTAGGAGCTTTGATCCAAAAGTATGCTGTCCGCAAGACAAGTTGATAGATTTTGAAGATCTCAAAAGAGCGATCGAACTGGTTGATATAAAGCAGTGTTTGAAAGATGCTGAACTGGGTGATTTGATAGATATTTCGATTTTAAGAGGTTTGACTTCATTTCGCTGGACAGGAACACATGTTCTTTTGTCTCAATCTCGATTGGAACCATACTTACATTTTGGTAACCACTTTGATGAGATTGTTTCACATCTTCAAAATCGGTTGAGAGAGCTGAACAAGCCGCTAGCCTCTTACATATAAATAGAAAAAAACATCAAGAAAGAAAGTATTCAACTTTCAACACTGAAAGCGAAAACATTTAAAAAAATGAGCTGCGTATTTATCTTGCTACTGGCACTAACATTTCCCAATGTTAGTGGAGTATTCTATACCAACGAAATTGATGAATGTATAGCCGGAGTTATGGATAAAAATGATGTCTTGTTTTTTTCACCTTTCAAAAGGACTATACGATATAAAGATGAAAATGGAAAAAACTGTGTGCGACTCTACCCTCCCGACTTATTATATTGTGGTTTTTTCATCCCTCCAAGCGCTTCTTGGATCTGCAAGGAAATAACTTCTACAGATTCTGTGTCTTGTGATACACCAACAAAATACACTCTGAATCAGGAGGAATGCGCAATAGGGGTTAAAAATAATACGGAAGGTCTTACTCAAAATACAAAACTATTTTGGAATGATGAATTATGTGTATTTGAATACAACACCTCACGTTTGATTTGTCCGCCAACAGAAGAGTTTGAGACAACCAACTTTGCATGTGTGGAATGCAATCGTTTGACCAACAGGGAGTCGAAAATAGCTACTATCATCACTAACATCAATGGTATTGAAGGTGTAAATTTGTCATTTTCGAGTTTTGAAAGTTTGAAGTCTGTTCAAAACAAGATTATCATCAGTATCACATGTCAAGGAGATACCAAAGACAAATGCAATCCCAAGGTTATAAATATAGAGCTTTAGTTGAAGCATATTAACCAAAGACCACCGAAATGCAAGACAGTTAACTCTAGATGATGAAAGCATAAACTAGGTTAAAAGTCTCTCTCTCTGAATAAAAAAAATGAGATATTGCATCTATCTCCTATTATTCCCAATCCTAAGCGGTTATTGTCTTGTAACCGAGTTTACACCATTCACTTTATCTCATAGAGCGTCTGGATGTTTTCGGGGAATTCTTAATATGGAAGCGGTTGATTCAGTAACTCGTATTTTAAGAAAAAACTTAAAATATCGTTTGCGTAGACTCACATGTTTCATGGAACCTACTCACCTACGTAGAAGCTGTGACACTCGTGATATGTGGCCTCAACACTACTTTGTTTGCAAAACCGATGAAGCTTTAAATTACATTCGTTTATACGATGAAGGATTACTAACTACGACTCGAAGAACAACTCCAACAACAACCACTACAACTCCACATACAACGACAACAATCACCACAACTCCACAGACAACGACGACAACAACCCCGACGACAACCACTACAAACAAGCCAGTAGTTCCGGCTTTATCACCGTCAATTCCATCTCTTCCACAAGCTCTGGGTTTAGTCGATTTAATTTTGGAACAACCAAGCCCTACAAACTCTACTATATACAATTCTGATTGTGTGTGTGATAGATACATCATATGCGAAAACAATTCAGTATCAATTACAAATTCAACACCATCGATTTATAGAGTTTTTATTTATAATGATTTGGAGGGTTTTTCAAAACTTTCTCTGTCTATATCGGAAAATAGTAAACTTAAGCTTGAAGAAAATCTTCTCATCATCATTGAACCTGAATGTGATGATATTTCTTGTAAAGTCATCAAATACTTTACAAATTAAAAAGTTTTTTTAAAGACTTTAACTCTATATATTCAACTTATTACACTCTATTATGATATCTATTTTATCACATTCTCCTTTTTTTGTAAATTTGTACAATTAGATGAAATTTAACCATTTAGAGAATGATTTCTTTTTGCAAAAAAGTTTATGAAAATTGAATGAAATGAAAAAAAGACTATGTATTAATTGTTATTACTTAGTATTTACTGACTCTAGCTATATTATATGAGATTTTCCCTACTTATTACATAATAAATGTATATATTCACATATTCTTTCATTTTTAATCACTGTATTTATTCAATGTAGATATATCTCCTCTCTCTCAAGATATCATATGAGTCGGAATTACAGAAAATTATCAAACCTTAAATGTCTTACATTCAAAATCTAGATACCCTATGAGTTATAATTATGTATACAGTTACTCCCTACTTATTATGTAATCAGGTATATAATCATATAATTTTCATTTTTTGATCAATATATTTGTTCAATGTAGATATACCTCCTCTCTCTATGTAGATATAAATATAGCCATAAATATGTACATAACTAACCATATATACATGAATGTATAGAAAACTAAAAAATCTCTCTCCTCTCTCATCTCCCATCTCTCCTCTCTCCTCTCTCCTCTCCCCTCTCTCTCAAGATACCATATGAGTTCGAGTTATGTAAAAAAGTTATCAAAACTTGAATGCCATACATTCAAAATCTATATGCCATATAAGTTCAAATTAAGTAAAAAACTAATCAAAACTCAAATGCCACTCAAATGCCACTCAAATGCCACTCAAGTACCCCTCAAGTAAAATACAATATAAACTCGGCGAATTCATCCAACGCCGTAACCCATTGTCTCAACTCCAAGATTAAATCCACAAAAAAACACTTGGTAGGGAGATCTGCTCATATATTACTACTCGCGCATAGTATACGCGCATGGTATACGCGCATGGTATACGCGCATGGTATACGCGCATGGTATACGCGCATGGTATACGCGCATAGTATACGCGCATAGTATACGCGTATAGTATATGCATGTAGTATATATGCCATACAAGGTCTATACAGGCCAAAGGTAGTCAGCATCCCTAAGTCTGAAGAGATATGTATATGTAATGGAGGGGAGGGCTCCGGGTCCACCAGAATCTTCCGTAGTTGTCAGGGTAAAGGGTGTAGCGAGATTTTAGGGTGGGAGGGGGTGGAGTAGCGGGTCTGGCTTGTCTAAATATAATGCAATTCTCCCACAATATGTCTGACTTGCTTATTTGACGAAATAGAGTGATTGTAATAGAAACCGGACGTGTTCTATTATTCATTTAAGAGGCATGCCTGTTGGTAGCAACCATCAGCGAGACCTTACAATGTAGTGGTCACTTGGGTGATTGGTAAAATCCACCACAGTATGCTGTTGCATTCAAGAATAAGCTATTTAATTCATAGACTGTAGATTGTTTAGCTTAATCTCTTATACTTTACCACAACAGACTAGTTAACCCTCTTTATCAATACACTAAAAGTGCATTTCAATGACTAACGGGTGCTTGCAATAATGTGAGCAATGTGTATTGACCAGAAAACTTTTCAAATGATCGGTGTTATGATGTTGTTCAAGATTCAAGCTCTTTTTTACAAGCAAGCACAACTGGTCGCACAGCAAAATATTATTGGTGATGTCAGAATTTCACCTGACCCTGCCTAGCAATGGAATTTACATTAAATGGCTGCTATCTCTAAAACCATGACTACATTTGAGTCATAACTCCTCTAGTTGCTTAGTTATGATGCAACAGGCACTGGTCATACTGGCAGTGTCCCCTCTGGAGGGAGGTAGAATACTTGAGAATTGTAGTACTTTGTGGCTAATGAGACTAAAATCCACTGCAGCAGTAGTGTTTTTTGAGGAAAAAAGTGAGAACCTAGTAAAAAAATGGGAAGACAAAATGAAAAAAAAATATAAATCCTTTTTTTGATCATCTAAAATACTAAACGTTGTTGCTAATAAAGAACTCTTTTATCACAAATAAAGTACCAATTATTTTTATTACTTCAATCCAATCTTATTCTATTTCTTATCTTTGATGTTTTTTGAGGTCTTAAAACCAAAGTGCAGTATTATACAAACCTCATGAAACAATTATTAAAACTACACAATCAAAGCGTCAGAGCATTTAGTTCACTTTACAGGGGGTTAACTTTGACAAAAATTTTGAGGAGGCCAATGTGCCGGCAGCAGAAAATCTCACATATTAGGTGTGAGAAAATAGGTTGACAGCGTTTGTAACTGAAGAACACAGAGCAGCTATATTACAATTTTTATTAAAAATACACTGATGTGAAACAGACAAGCACTAGAAAGAATAGCATTTGGTTTTCAAAAATACCTGAACTCACTGACCATCAATAACCGATAAAAATGAGGTGCATTTTATTTAGTGTTGTCTTTTAGTCTAGTTAAGAATTAAAAACATACATTTCTGGATTAAGACTATTTTATGACATTATTTAATGCAAAATGACTCTCATTATGGAAATAACATTATTATTGTTTTGATAAAAAGAAGTAAATTATTTTGGCTTCATCATTTTTATTAGGGAGAAAACGCATTAAAATTAACACTAGTATTATTACCGATGTCTTCAGAAAAAAAAATAGGAAAACTTCAATTTAAATGGCTCATAAACAGGGTTTGTTTGTTATCATGCAAACTAGCTCAAGCATACACAGATGAGGAAAAAATTTTCACAAGGCTCATTTCTTGAACACATTTTAGTAGGTCTGATTGCATGCAACCAGTCACTGCTGACTGCATGCACATAATCATAGCTTGCTTAATTTAATGCTTGACAGTGCAGTGAGTGAGGCATAAACAGTCACAGTTGTCTGCACACTTGATTCACTACAGGCAAGCAGAGAACTACTGAAGAGAAAAATAGTTTTTTCCTAATAAAGTACCGTGGTCAGGCCATCTCAGGTCTTAGCCACCCCGAAATTTATGGCAGTGCTTTACTTTAATCCGTCAATGTCTTTTTTAGCTTGAGTTTGGTTCGAGATGGTCACGATGGTGTGGCTGGTTTTTCCTATGTTGGAGGAATTTGTGGAAGGTACAAGACATCCATCAATGAGTTTGGTGGTAGCGTGATATATGCTCATGGTTTGGGTCACAAGTAAGCTTGCTTTTTACTTTTTACAGTATGCTTAAAACAACTGTATTTTAGTGTATATCTGTTTCTGTGAAGATGTATTTAGTTTTATGTAACTGAATTGTTATTGACGGTACGTCAAGTAGAAAGTAACACTATACAATATATGACAACTGATGGTACTTCACCCGTTTTATCTTTTTCCTTCAAATTACTTCAACTATAAAAGGGTCATTAAACATTTGGTATTTTTCTGTTAAGCTACTAACAATAAAAAATTAACTGATTTAACTCTCCTGAACAAAACCAGCCTTGGTTGGTCTGCCCAGAGAAATCGAAGCCCAATTAAACTACCTCCACGCAATGACCAACATCAAGATGGCGATGACAGGAGACACAGCCAAGCTTGACCAATTGTCCCGGCTAAAATAGGTTCAGCACCATCATACCCTTGCCACTTATGGTGCCTAAAGAACTTCAACACCGCCAAAGCAAGAGATAATGACCAGAAAGAACGTGGGTCTCACTTCAGAGGTACAGACAACCTCTTGGCCTTGTACTTATCTACTTGACTCCGAGGCACTATGGAAGAAAAGGACTCGTTGTAAATGAAGTATGCGCGTCAGAAGCAGATTCAGACTGTCCTACATCTAATACCATCCTACATAGCTAGCCTTTTTCAAAACCTTGAAGTTGCATTTAGGAAAAAAGAGCAGTGAACCACTTTGAAACTTAAAACTATCCGCAAACTCTGCTTTCCTGCTGATGTGGAACAATAAAGAGATGAGACAGGTATACTTGAAAGCAAACACTTTCTTCCTATTTGCTGTGATTTGTTAACCCGGATAGCAGGGAAAGCCGTTTGACATTCATTTAATGAGGATGGGAACAATTTATGCTTTATACGAAGCACAGAAAAAAGCAAAAAAATTAAGGCAAGTTGGCTGATTGAATAAAGATGCTAGAAAAGGAGTCATGTTCCGCTAGATTTGCTCACAAAGATTATTGTCACAGATAAAATTCGACTAAACAAAGTCACTTTTTACAACATTTTGAGGCTCTACTATCCAAGAGTGGTACCTGCCTCGTCAACAATGCCAATTGCTACCTACAAACCTCTTTCCGAGTACTCTTCCCTTCCATTTAGTTATTATAAAGGGTGCCTATTGAAACTACCCCATTACCTTAACCACGGCCCCAGATTCAGAAGCAACCTGACCTGAGCTGAATGAAGGAACTGAAGAACAGTCGAACGCTAAAAAAAATCTATGTACCATTATCACTTACGTGGCATGTGTTCAAAATCATCAGGGCTATAGTAAGGTAAAAGCTTTTTTTGGCCGAAGCAAATGTTTGAAAAACTACATGCATTACCTTTGTTGAAGGTATTCATACAAGGCCTAACTTTCGTTTAAAAAAAAAACAAAGTGGAAAATAATTTTTATGAGAGAAAATAAGCGACACCCCTTGCTCCAGTGCCTCTTCTTGCAGCACAGCTTCCCATTGCCCTGGTTCTTCCCCTATCCAAAACTTTTGACATTTACTGTCATGAAGCTCCCTCTTCTGCTACTCCTTCAGCAGTAATCATAAACCTAGACCTCGTGTAAACAGGCTACTCAAAACTTTGTGGCAGATAAATAGAAACCTTTACCTCATTCGAAATCCCCTCCAGATTTACAAAAATAACCAACATTCCACAGAAAGCTTGAAACCCTCTTCTAGGTGCTCTTTAGACCAACATTTGCAAAGTATCAACTTGTTACCTGCAGTCCCGAGCTGCTATCTCGAGCTACTTTGAACTAGTGGCAGTCAAACCTGTCTTAGCAAAGAGCTCAACAATACTCTATAAAACTGTTTTTTATAATGTTATAGTATTATTGATTGGTTACACACCACCTTTGCTGTCTATGTTATTTTTCACACTCTCTAAAAGCTGAATTATTGGTGCTACATACGTTGGAGCTTTTGAACTTGTTTAGGAGTGACTGGTAACTCTGAGTGTTCTTGTTATAAGCTGGTATTTTGAAAAATTTGTTTTGATAGCAAAACCTAATTGGTTGGCTACTTTTTTGAGCTTCTAATTGCCTGGTAAAGTCCAGGCAATCGGTCTAAAGAAGGATAAATGTATGGTGAATTTTCTGAGACACTCAAGGAACCACAGGAGCAATGATCGATCAAATAGATTTATTCACTAGGTCTCCATGTCACGACAAAATGGCCACACTGCCGTCAATAAAGGGAAGTTCCTGTTGGAAACATCATTGTTTATAAGTTTGTCAGGAGACATGTCAAAAAAAATTTGTCACTCTCTGAAGGCAAAAAATTTTGATAAGCTGAATGCCAGATGTTTATGGCTATTGGAAACACTAATGTTGCCAAGGGCATACAACTAGGCATGCGTAATAAAACAGGAAGCCGCAAATTATCCATTGTAACTGCATGGCATTGTTAGCTTGTGTGTGTGTATTTATATTTGACTAATGATAATCATTTGTGGTTTATTAGACCGATATTTATGAAACAATACAACTGATTCGAAATGATCAAATATTAGCTGCTGGTAATTAATTACTGCAGTTATGAAAAACAAATGGTAGCAAATTTTTTAACAAAAATTCACTTGACTCTTTTTTGTTATTTATTATTAACTAATAATAAATAAAATCATTTATTGAATGATAGCCAATGTACTGCTAAAATCCATTGTGACCACACAGCTTCCCTAGCCAGCCAACAAATCTGTGATATTTTTTCATATATTTTTTCCACAATACAATAAAATAATAATAAATAACAGCCTGCAACGCTAGTCGTCTAAATTGCACTTGGCAACGCACTGACTGCAACTGCCTCTGTGGGCGTGGTTTACCCAATGGCAATAAACTTCACTTCTGGAAAATATATGATGTTGTCTCAAATTATTTGTGGCAGCTAACCACAGAGTCATGATGTCATGATGGCTCTCCTGTAGGTTGAAGCTCAAATAAACACTTTTGCAAATAGTCAGTGGCTCTTTCTTTTGTGTCTGCCGTGACTTGTTTGCAATTAAATAGAGTAGGTGATAGAGAAATTAAGTTTTTATCTGAACATACTTTAATAGCACTTAGCATAATCATAAAAAAAGAAAGAAAAATGATAATATTTGCTGGAGGACAGAAAACTGTGTCTTGTGTCCTTTGCCATACGCAATTTTGTCATTTTGGATCAATTGTGCTCTTTATATATTTTTGCTGTAGTTTGTACTGCACTCTTTTTCATATCGTAGCCTGGGAGCTGAACATGATGGTAATAATAACAAATGCAATTCAAATAGCTTGAATGTGTTGAGCTCGTATACTGCTCCTTTTGATGAACCTACAAGAAGAAATCACTGGTACTTTTCTGACTGCTCCATTGAATACTTTCATTTTCAGATTGAGGAGTTGAACAAGTATGTCAGCTATAATATTACCATCATATACAAACCATGTGCCCTCACTTGTCTAAAGAATTCAAAACAATAGGCATCTTTGGATCTCTCTAATGCCTCATGTACATCTACCGATTGATTGCAGATTTGCCTTACACTCAAATACTTAAGCCTTGGCAACACTATCTTAGATACTTACACATTTTATGTTTGACAAGGACATCGTACGTTTCAGTAGGCGCTACACAGTGATATTTTTTCTACGAGTCATTTGAGATGAGGAGTTGTCACCTTTTTCATTGTTTTTATTACCCTAAATAATTAGTTTGAAACCTACTGCCAGTTTTCATTTGAACTTAATTTTTTTTCATACCAAAAATAATTATTTAGATACAATGCATTCTTCTTGCTAAAATTAATTATTGTTCTTTTCATACCAAGGAAAATAATTATTTATCAAAAGACAATTTATTCTACCTAGCCGAAAGTGAAGGCTGTCATTATCACAATAACAATTATAAGTGCTCAATGATACATACTAAGTGATCATTGGTAAAAGAAATTGATCGATGCCATACTTATTTGGTTTATGTGCATTGCTATGAACATTCACACATGGAATAAATGAAGAATGAAGCTCTGCTAAGCTTTAAGAGATTGTGTCACTGCAGCAGCCAATCACAATCAGTTATTCGCTATGCATCAAGTAAAGTGCATCGTGAAGTTTTAACATGTCGATCATTAAGAAATCCGAAGTTTTTTTCTTGCTAATTAGAAAAATAGAATGTGGTAATCGCAAATTAACCACTTATTGTGTGAACTAAACGATCTTGTAGCCTGGCCTCAAGAGTGTGGACTGAAAAAAAGTTAACTGTCAGCTTTCCCTGAACTCTAATATATCTGGCCACATGCTGCTTTCATAGCTAATATAAATCGGTTGAAACAGCCATAAGCTAATCCTAGCTATATAGCTTGGTCTGCCTCCAATCATTTTAGCGCCAAAAGAGCATTCATCTAAAACATAATAGCAATTTATAAAAAGCTATGATTATGAAATAATCGATAATAAATGATAACATAGTAACTTTTAATGATTATTATAGCAACACTGTATCGTTTTTTATTAATGAATAACAGGAATGATTGTGGTTGTGATGTATTTTACAACTATTATCATCGTATTGTGGTGTTACTTGAATGAAAAAAAACACCCTCTTATCAAATAAACAATGTTTTTTACAATATTCTGACGTGGAAATTACGCCAATAAAATTTCTAAAAGTTGCATTCACAAGAATTCTCCCTCACTAATTTTCGCACCGGTATAAACATTGTTGGTCCGCAAATGCTTTATGCACCAACCAGTTTTTTACTGAAAATCATAATGCAAAAAATGCGATATACTTCGCTACTCGAAAACATGATAAACACCAAATGCGCTAGTATAGACTTGACTGGTGATAATTTCATGCTTTTGTTTGTATTCAGGTGAGTGAGTGATGCATCAATCATGTTTTTTGTATTTAGTGGCACACAAATTTAAATCATTAAAACAAACAAGTCGATTTAGAAGTTTCAAATACTAAAAATTGTAAGGGAAAGTTTATCAAATAAAAATGAAGAATCTTAGAAACAGAATTTAGATTAAACTCTTTCAGTGCTGAAGAAAACTGCTTAACAAATGAAGGAGGTTATGCGGCCACATGGGCGGACGATTCAAAAAGTTTTCTTGGACAGAGAATCGGTGTACAAGAACAATGTAAGCTAGCGTATGGTGATAATTATAATTTTGATGTGAGTATTAATAAATAGACATAAACTTACTTGAATATAAGCACATTTGCCTATGCTTTAACATCGAGTGGTCAGTTACTTCTGAATTTTATCAAACATGAAAGAGCCAGTATTGTATGGCTACAAGCAACAAAATTTGATGTTTTTGGAGATTTAAAAAATGACATGTAGCAACAGAGCCATTGTATTATACTGTAGGCAAGTTGAAAGCTTCAATGATGTTTTCTGTTTTAGAAAGAAAGGTTTTTCGATGTTTGTGACCATTTATGGTGCACTGCAGGAGGATCTATTGCTGGTGACAGAGCTGCATTTAGATACACAACATGTGGGAACAAAAAAGTGAGATTACCAAATTTCTAGATCCCCAATTTTTTAGATTGCCAGTTTGTATGCAACAATTTTCAGTTGAGCAAAAAAAGCTCATTTAATTTATAGAACAAGTTTTTCAGCTAAATGAGAAAATATAACAATGCTAGCTAATTTTTTTCCCCAGAGGTGACCCCTTGGTGACTGGCATTTGCACCTAGTTGTAAAGGAAAATCCTCGACTTTAACAACTGTAATGAGCTCACCGCTCAGACATACACTCAGTGCTTTGAGTAGCATCAACATCTATTCTTGTAAGAATAAAAAGTGGCATACAATAGTAACCAGTCGTAATGTTGTACTGTAATGCAATGCAAAGAACCGAACCAAAGCTCTGCCTTTTATAAGCAGAGTTACAGGAAGTGTTTGACCTAGTTTGCCAAACACTCCCAACACACAACAAAAATACAGGAATTAAACAATAACAATACATATAAAAATACTGGCAAAGAATAGATAGGTAAATACACACACAGAAAAACGTGGAGGAGTTTTAATCCTATTTCAATCAATTCTTACTATCCACGAATGTAATCATCTGAGCGATTGAAATGCGATTAAACAGGGAGTGATTTATTACCACAGCCAATGCACTGGTTAATGATCAGTATTCAATCACTTTGGGATTAAAATTTGGATTGAGTTAGTCTCCCAAGGATTAAAAACAAGAGCATTTCTGATCACTGTATATGCAGATTGTTAATCGCATGATGATTGTTATTTGGAGCATTGCTAGTCCAGTCATTGATTAAAGTTAGGATCAATATTAATCTTCCTTGAGTGCTATGTCTGTACGGTTTTTCTTTGAGAGCGATTAAATATTGGAAGCGATTTGAATTGGAGGTATTTCTTTTGTATTGGATCTAGCAGGTAGAGAATGACAAAGCTTATTTCAGAATGTAATGGCACTTTGTATTGAACAAGGAAACTGCGATCAGTACAACACCATTAAAAAGGAAATACAGCGATTACAACATAAAACCAACTAAGAAGATAGAAAATAAATCGATAAAAATAACTGGCTCGATTGAATCATGATTAGTATAGTATAGTCTATTAGGACATAGATCCACTGGGGTACACTCCGTGTACATGCAATAGATTCCAAGTTGAAACTGAGAGATGATGGCTGATTTTAATCTTCAAGATCCTAAAATAAGAGTGACATCATTAGGCACATTTTACAATAAGAAGGTATCCCAAAATAAAAAATAAACCGAATCCAACAAACCTTCAGAAGTTGAAAATGGAGATTGGGCAACATCACAGCTGTTTGTTCATCACCTGTGAGCTCTTGACTTCATGTATATTCAATTTTCGTTTAAAGAAGGACATCTCTAGTTGGTGACTGTTCTAAAATGCAATTGTGATATAGTAGCAACTTTTATTTGCAGCCACTTCAAGTTCAAAAGTTTTGAATGTGACAAGAAAGAAAACAATCAATTAGTTACTAAACACCATTCAACATCATTTGTTCAGTTTAGTATTTTAACTTAGTTACTAATCAATAAACAAACAATTGTGTATTCATAGTATATCTTATTTACCTGCTTCTGTGTCACCATTAACTTAGAGTTTTGAGACAGCTGTGTAAGCCTTCATCATCCTCGTGTGCTCTCTTTGTTAGTGATTGAAGCGGGAAAATAATAGCCTATTCAGGGACAATAAGACTGTATGCTTAGGCAATCAATGATACCCCCACGTGCTATTAGGTAATCATACTATAAATGCCAAGGCTTTTCTCCATTTTAATCATATCAGGAGTAAAATCCAACTTGAAGATAAGAGCCAGAGTTCAATCATTTCGGGATTAAAGTTTCTACTGGGTCAGTAAAGCTAACAATCAAAGACTTGTAGAATAACAACACTGTAGAACCACATTGTAATCGCTTGAGGAGTAAAGTTCTTACTAGCTGATTAAAAACAGAGTTTAATCCCCTGAGAGTGATTTATTGACCTACCCACAATTTCTGGCAAAGTTATTGTCTGATTTTAATCCTTAATTACTCCTTCCAGAAACACTCCCAAATTTTCTACTGAAATACCAGATATCACCCCTAATGATGCCGGATTGTACTCTTATATTAATCATTACAGTGTTTAATCACCTGTTTAATCCCAAATGTTCCACTTTTTTCTGTGTGTGTAAGTTAAAAGAAACAGTGCCAAAAAGTAAGGGGCAGAGTCTATGGACATTCCAGCTAGTAATAGCTTGACATTTCTCTATTCCAAGAGTTCTCGGTCTTTTACAGCCTTTGATCCTGGTTTCTTTACTTCTGAGGATTGTAATCACATGGACATGGATCCTAGAAGTCCTTAGGCTATATTTTTTTTCAGGCTATGGCAGCCATCTTGCTGCCAGTCCAGGATGGCTACCCAGGTCCGGGGTAGTAATTCCCCTGTGCCGGTATAGTTAGATGTGTCTTTATTGCTTATATAAAGCAATAGAGTGGCTGTAATAGAAAGTAGATTTTTTCAATTATTCATTTAAGAGGCATGCCTGTTGGTGGCAATCATTTAGGGGGCCTTACAAAGTAATTATCACTTATAGTGACTGGTGAAATCCACTACAATATTAGGTGCACCAATAGCCTGAGCAGAAAACATACCAATATGTGTATGTGGTTGTGTGAAGGTTTTAGATGTTTTAGAAAATTGTCATAAAACATGGACTAGATTATATCAAAAAGTTGTTTCTTTGTTAAATTGACTAAGCAACTTTTTTTGTTGCTAAATCAGTTTTCATGACTGCTCAGGCAAGAGTGTTTTCTAAAACTGCAAAAACACACAAAACACCTATCTGTGTTTTTTAGGGACACCTAGTTGGTAAAACGGTTCATACTTTTGACCAGATGAGCTGGGTTAATTGCCGAACCTCAGTCAAGTATGATGTGCGTTCGGCAGTTGCAGAAAGCACCTTTGCCAGTTTGTGAAAATTGAAGTAGCAGCAAAATTTTTTCTTTTAAATAGAATAACCAACAAAAACATCAGGAAATGACTTGGATTAACCAAAACAGTGTTGCATTGTAAAGACGAAACTTGAGATAGCTGAATCAGTTTTCAAGTGTAAAATATAAATGGCTAAAAGCAGCACTGTTAAATCAATACTCTGGGCATTCTGCTTAAAATGCTACAGAAGATATACTGTTGTTTGTTAGTTATTATTTCACATGCTTAATAAGGCCACACGTTCTGGAAGATTATGGCCAGTTTGAGTATAACATAGTCATTGGTGTAGTACAACTGCTGTGGTTGTCTGCCACTACAGTCAAAAGCATCTCTCTTTACTGCACCCTATTAACCAGAACACATCTTGTATTTATTCACTATCCAATGCTCACCTGCAATTTTTCACTGCTGGCTACAGCTATCTAGACAACCGAGTGTACTCGGAAAAGTAATAAATTAAATCCGAGGTCAGCCTGAAAGCGGTTGCTATTTACCAACCGTAAGGAATAGGCCTGAATTCACATAGAAAATTAATATTTATACAACACCAATGCGCTTTATTGCTAAATAGATTAATGAAAAATCCAAACAAAATATAGCGAATGACCAGTGCATTAGCATGCTCAGTCTTATATCTCATCACAGTAGTTGAGTTATCCATTCAACATACAACAATGAAATACAACGTACAATATACAATGACAATTCAACACTATTGCTGTAAATGTATTGATCTTCTTAATCTGTTGTCGACGATTGGTGGACAGAGGTACAGACTTTGATTAGGATTACATTCCTTCTGGCTGTTAACCTTGTTCTCAGATTTCTCTTTGTCAAATAATGGTGAGTTCAACAGCATTTTGCCACTGAGCTACAGGTACTACAGTAAATTTTTTTCCAAGCTTTTGTCACTCTGGATACTCAGAGTTTATATAGGATCAAAGTAGACTGCTTCTGATGATTTACAAAAATTGAAGGCTCAATGTGAGTTTGTGGGTTTGTTATGCATTTAGTAAAATGTGTACGATTAGTGCCGCCCATGCTTCATCAAATGATACTACTGTGGGAGAGTTTTGTGCTAAAGACAATCATAACCCCCTTCCACCCACTCCTTGCATTAGTTCCCCCTGCACCCTTTCTCTTTTCATCCATTGTCATCTTATTGTTGACCTGGGATTCTCCCTTTAGAGCATATATAATCTATCCTGGGTTAAGGATACCGGCTATACCGAGTCTATGCCGGGCCAATATCAACCCTGTCACTTACATATATAACATGGTTACCCCGGGTCAGTAGCCTGGGCCAGCCAACAAAAATGGCTGGAAAGCAAAGCCTAGGACCAAAGCAGTTGGACGCTCACCACTAGAGAATGATTCGAGAGGATGCAGATCGTAGGAACAGAGACAAAGGAACGAAGGGGCCTTACAAAGAGTGGAAACTTTCCACCACTATCAAAAAAGATAGAAGGAAGCACAAAGCTGTTTTGTCATGTGCGTGTGATTGGCCTGAGTTGTTTATATGCTTTATATATATATGTGTTTATTCACGATGTGTTTGTATTATTGTATGTGATGGCTCACCCCTAATAAAGGGGCGAGTGTTCCTCTTCTCCTTCTATAGAAGAGAGCTCTTGTACTGTATTAAGCAAATGTCTAGTGGATTTTGTGTTAGAACTATGTGGTATTGCTAAACAGAATTGTATAATAAAGTATTTATTCGTGTAAGCTCTGGTGTAGTGTATCTGGGTCGTGGACCCTGGTGAGTTGCTAACGCCTCTTTGTGGTGGACCCGAAGTGTTACAGAGTGTAGGAGGTGTGCAGGAGATAAAAATGGAATGGATGCCATTGTGTCGATGGCGGAGGATGCAAAAATACTACAAAAGAATGCCAGATTTTATTCATTTTTGAAGAAACTAAAAACTTCAGATATGATAACTAATTGGTACACTGCATTTACCACAAATGTATTTTGACACAATGGAGATGTATTGAGTTAATTTCATTTTGCTCATGTCTGTATATTTTTCGTTGTTACCTTATTTTTAACATTGTATTGTTACAGTGGTGTGTAAATGACTCTTGTGTGTATGATGCCAAGGCTCCTGAGTTAGATGGTAAGTATTTCACTTCAAAGTTCAACATACTTTCCAGAAACAGTCCAGTATATATAGCATGCAAGAGGAGTATATTAAAATCAGTAGTTCTCCTGCAAAATAGGTACCTTTTAAGGTTTATGTTGCAGCATGTGTAGTTTGCTTGCAACATGATGTCAAGTGGATAGCTTTTGTCTTTGGCAGCTCTTGCGCATTTGTTATTTAAAAGGTAGTATGAACGACGTTATCACCCCATTTTTTGTGGCCAGTGCCTAAACATAGACTCCTGTTTTCACTGCTGAGTTTTGACTTGATACTTTTTAGTTATGTTTCAGCTGCAGAGGGAACATCAGTCAAATAAGTGTTACAACTTATGGTTTGATTGGATGGTAAAATTGGTTATTTTGATATTAATCATTGTATTGGGAACAAACATAGTAAATAGAGAGCAAAAACAAAAATGTTACTTAATAAAAAATTCGAATTGTATGTTTTAACTTAGTTATTCCTAATATATATAATCCTAATAGATACATTTACTTATACATACATTCTCCATTTATATTTCCTCACCCATAAGTGAACAATTGAGTGCCTAATGAAACTGACATCATCATTTTCATGTGGGAAAAAGAGAGTCAGACCAATTTGAATAGTTTTGATCCCATGGCTCTTTATAAGTTTCTTTTTAAAAATCATGTAACATTCATGTGATTTACTAGACAAATCAACCATATCAACTGGTTTCATACCTGTTCTAATTATGGAATTGTCACACTGACTTCCATGCAAAGCAAACCTTTCCACTCTACTTTGCTCTGCCACTGGGTTCTCCCACTGCTGCCACCAATAAAAAATAACTCTACCATCTGCGTGGACACAGCGAAGTATTCACCACTAAATCTGAAAACAACAGCCAGCTTTTTTCTTAATCTCCCACCAAGCTGGTGGCAGTGGTTGCCGAGCTGTAAGCGCAGCCTAACTTCTGTACTGCTTATCAATGGTTGTAGTGCTCTTGACTCGGGCACAGTAGCAGTAGTTTTTTTGATATGAATATATATAGAATTACTTGTAAGTAAATGAAAATATAGAGTAAGTATTGTCACGTGAGCAAGCTGCAGTCCAGATAACTTCTGCCAGGAAGTACAAGTTGCCTGTTATTTTATACACAAGAATAACATATACAATGATAAATACAGCAAATCACAACAAAAGTTTAAGACAAAAAGCCAATGCTATGTGGGGTAACTGTTTATATACAATGCAACATGGCAAAAAATAGCAATAAGAGTTAAGCTGCTAAGCCGCTAACCGTTTGACGCAATGTTTGTTAGCTGGGGTTGACTGTATCAGGCAATATAAGTAGTATTTTTGTTATACCTTTGTCCCAATACTATCTGCTTTTTCCTAATTTCCACTTTATTATTACTATCTTTCCACATCATGACAAATTGCTGCCAAATCTATGTTGTCAGTTAGCCCTAATAATTAGCGACAACAGCATGTATTTCTACAACTAAAAGTTTATCGCCATTGGTTAAACCACGGCCATGGAGGCAGTTGTAGTCAATGTGTTGCTAAGTGCAATTCAGCTGACTAGTGTTGATAGTATTATTATTTTTTCTACTGTGTAAGTATACATAAAAGACAAAAATATCATGGAGTTGTTGGCTGGCAAGGCAAGCTGCGTGGTGACAAGGGAATTTGGTAGCACATTGGTTATCATTCAATAAATTATATTACTTCTTATTAGTCAGTAATAATAAGAAAAGCCACATAACTTTTCGTTAAAAAAAGATAAGACCATTTATTTTTTATAACTACCATAATTAGTTACCAGCAAAGATTCGTTTGTTTCAAAGCAGTTGTCTTGTTTCATTAATAACTGTGCAATAAACCACAAACGATCATCCTTGGTTATATAAACACACACACGTGCACGCACACGCACCTAATGATGCCATATGTGCAAGGTATTGTAACTAATAATATAATGCATTTTTAAAGTATAGGCCATAAGTGGCTCCCACAGTGCCTTCAACTCTTTCATGGATTGCTCCATAATTCAACTGCAGCAAGCCAAACCTACTGTCGAATCTCAGCATCATATTTAGTGATTTTCCATGATGCGACGCCATAGCGCTACGTTGTAGCGCCAAGGGTTTTCCCCTCTTGGAAATGAGCATATCGCTACTGAAGTCGTGATTATGTGGCGCTATTGAAAGTCACTACTGAGTAGTGACTTATAATAGCGCCAGACCACTGAAGCGTTATGGAAAAAGGGAATGCCGTAGCGCTACTGGTTTGCACATACGTGTATTGTATTTCCAGCATCACTGCAGTCAATATAATTAAATAATTTGGACAAAAAATTCCAGTGATATGAGACAGTTGCCTTTCAAGACCACTTATATTAATTAAAAATGATGCAGAATAAGTGATCACAAATAAATTTATATGTTTTATTTTATATTATTTGTTTTTTCCCCATTTTAGAAATTGATAATAATAAAAATTAAATAATAATAAAAAATAATTAATTGACCATGGTTAAATAATAATAAAAATGCATAATTATTTTAAATTTAATAAATGAATTACACATGAGCCAAGCACTGCTGCTTCAAAATTTTGTCTGTGGAGTATGTAGCATTAGATGAAACAAACACAAGAAAAGCATTTAAAACTAATTGTTGGTTGAAACAATTTTCCTTGATACAGTTTCACTCATTAACTCATTAGCTCAAAGTCGCCGTTGACTCGCTAATTAGGGTTCATGACCTTTGGGTAAGCTGTATTGCTGGCTTATGGAAAAGTGTGATGGTTTATCACTACTCAAACCAATGAGCCGTGACGCTACGGCATGGCGCTATTGAAGTCGTGATCATGGAAAGCTAGTAATTCACACGCCTTTCTGCTTTTCCAGAGCATTCCCCACATGTGTTATGTAACACTGGTTCAACGCTACACCACTTTAACCATTAAATCAAACAGGGAGGCACATGTGGTCTAGTAGGTAAAGTGTTTGCACTTCAATCCAGGATCTGGGGTTCGATCCTCAGCATGGATACCTGTGAGCAAGGTATTTGGCTTCCCAATGTGCAGCCTGGTAGGATATGGGCATAAAACAATGTGGTCCTTAGCTTAATCGAACTATCCATAATAATTATGGAGTCATACTAACAAAAGATCCTTATGGGACAGTTACTGAGCATGTACCTAAACATAGATAAGTTTTGCCACTTAGCATTGCCACCAAGTGTAGGGGTCTTTGTGGTGTCACACCTATGCGGTAAGCAAAGCATTCTTCAATTGCTGACTTTCATAACCGCTACCCACCAGGAACTTTACCTATTGCTTAACACAGTAGCATTTAATAACGGCAACACCAATTTATTTAACATTTTGGGAGCGTGTCTGGTGCAGATGCTCCCCAACTTTGTTTCCTTTATGCGTATATTCTCTCTGTACATGTCCAAACTGGTGACACCGCCAGCATTGGACTTGCCTTTGTCATTGATTTCCTTGTTCATATTGTAATACTGAGTGTTACTGCTGGAGTTGTTGCCTCTCTTATTCTCTCTGCCGAGTGTTTGCCCGGCAGCACACGCTAAGATTGTATCATTTCTTGTCGACGACATTATTCGAGCCAAGCCAATAAGTTCTGTTAGTTTCATTGCTTGCACTGCTACTAGTGATTTTTGCTGGGTAGCAATATCTTCTGGTAATCTGGTAATCCAGTCACAAACGCACACTTCAACAATGATTCTGCATTTCCATGTCCTATTAAAACTGTCAATTGCCTCTCCATCAACTGATACTGTCACACGAGCTGCTCGCATGCAGTAAAACCGTTCACAGTGAATGTTGTCCCCAACTGGGCTTTTAGTGTTGCCAAGTCCTTTCTACACCTTATTTGTGAGCTGTTGGTAACCTGTAAATGCAGAGCCACCTAAGAACAATGGCAGGAAAGATGGTAGATCATCCACCTTCTGTATTTTTTTTCCATTAAGTTCATCTTTGCACACTAGTCACCAAACTCAACGCTAGTTGAAATACCTTTGCAGCAGTTCACCGAGTCAGTCGACTTCACGGCAGTTATGGAGCCAAAATAACTTGTGATTAACCAACACTCTATTTCATCAAACTAATAAAGCAACAGAAAATGTAGTCAAAAGCCGTAACAGCTTAAAATCAGTAACCCATGACAAGGTCACCAGTCAACCCAGCACAGCAGCAATATCAGTACTGTAAACAGCGGTATATACATAGACAAGGCAAGATGTAGAACAGATAGCAGTGTAAAATATTGTAGCTAATATTCTCAATGCACAAGCCCAACCAATTGATATTTCAATAACTAGAGTGTAAAAATCTAGTAGCTCCAATAAATTTAAGCCTCAGATTGCTGATCCTGGAGAAGATAGTTTGAGTCAAGGAAAGCTAGCTCCTATACACCCATCAAACTCACCTCACAACAGAAACTAAGGAAGAGAAGGAAATAAAACCATGGTAATCATGAACGTTCTCGTAAAAAAACTCGCATTTTTTTCAGTTTCCCAGAGAATCAATATTTTTACTGCAGAACCTTAGATTTACTCATTTGTAAGGAGTAAATGTTTCAGCAAAGGAATCTGAGACTTTAGTATTTTTCAAAAATGTAAATATTCTCACAACAACACTATTCAAATTCCTAGAGCATAATTATTCTTACTGGGCCAACCTGAATGTCATCAAGCTCAGCTTTGGGTATGGAGGAGTTAACTTATTCAGACTCAAAACATTTTCTCCTGGATAAAAAAAGTTGACAATCTTTGTCTACTGAAACCATTGGATCTTTTAGTAAAAATTAAGTCTTAATGAATGATTATTATGCTTTAGTTGAAGAGACAAACGATTTGGAGTATGCAGTCAGGTTATAGCCTTAAAAAGTAAATGAAGGCATCGCCTATGAAGATAGCTGAGGCTAGCTAATTTAGTGACAGAAAAAGGGGGTGCGGTTAAAACCAATGAAATGACAAAAGGTTTGGCAAAGGCATTAGTCGATATTGTACAGAATTGGATGATGAAACAACTGAATTACATTACTAGCCTCACAGTGAATGTTTTATTTGAAATAGTATTGTAATCAGCTAAGCAATATTACCTATATTATTGTTTTTTTTATATATATGTAAAAGGCTCTGCATATATGGCAGAAGTCTGATTATAAATAACTTCTTGGCTTGTAACACATTTACTTCATACTTTCTTACAAGACTTATCGAAGAGATGGGTTGTCACTGTAGGGTTTTACCCTATTAGCGACTTTTGTAGTTTCTGTCGTTGGTGGAAAAAATCATATTCGGAGTTTGCTGAGTGGTTTCTTAAACAAGATTGGAAATAATCTCCTGTAATAATTGATAGTAGCTAGAAAGTCCAGGGTAAATGCAGGGCTCTAGATAGAGAGGATTTTTTGCTGTAGCATTCACAAGAGCTGCCAGCTCTTGGTTGATTATTAGATGTCCCCTTGCATGAAATCATAGCCAATAAACAAATTCTGCCCAGGTGGCAGTCGAAAACTACCACTATGTCTGGTTTAGATCATTTCAAGACCGTATTTTTTGTTTAATATAGAGGACTGTCCATTTGGAGACTCCCCAGGAAGGATCTTCTCTAACGATGATGAAGAATGCTCAACAGTGGAGCAGACAACATGTGGATCAAGTAGCTACGCCAGAGAGTTTTGTTGTGCTACTTGTCCTACTTTAGCTACTCCCTGGTTGGGTCCAGACTGTCCATATGGCGACACTCGGAGAATTTGTGGAAGATTAGATAATGCCAGTTGTGCAGCAAATGCTGCCGGTTGTTGCGATTCTTGCTGCTTACAGAACGGACCTGCTGCCGGTTACAGCTGTGAGCAACCAACAACTACCACAGCTGCCACCACCACTGCTATTTCTGCTGCGACAGGTTCCACCACATCAGCTACAGTTACTACCACTAATGTTATAGCTACATGTAAGTTAGTTGATGACCCAATAGTTTCTAACACAGAGCCAGTTTCTATAGAAAGTACACAAATGTTCTATACACTGCAATCGCTGAATCAAGAATGTTTTCATTAACAATTCATCCACTCAGTTGTATAAAAATGTACTTACAATTAAATGCTATATATGTTCAATTAAATGCATAAAATTTTAAAATATTATTTTCAAATCTGCTAGGAAAACTAGGAATACTTAAGAGCTCATAAAAATCACTGAATAGATTAGCAGAAAATGTTAAATTATACGGAAAGCTTACCATCTGATGTGTATATGGGATACTTGAAGTAAAAGTATCAAATAATAATATAAAATATAGTTGTAATTTTAAAACATATAACAAACCAAAATAAAATAATTAATAATGGTACAAACTTAAATTTAATCTGAGCATCTAGCATAAAGCCATAAAAATGGTATTTATCAATCAAAATAACATTTATTTACCAAAGTATTAAAAAACATCTTACTTCACGTAAAATTTTAATGTGCATAGTATAATAGGAGCAGATCTGCATACTGGTGTCTAAGTACAAGATGGTTCTCCTGGCTCCAAGTAACTTTTTGAGCACCAGGTGTCCATGAGAACATTTAGAGGTAATTTTTTGGGTATGCACCATGTGTTGATTATCCAAGTTGATACTGTAGTGTCTTTACATTGAATATTATCCTCATTATTATCTATGTATTTATCGTGCAGCGGTTGTTTATACTGGGGTTTATATCACGGCTTTGATTGTTGGGCTGATGTATGTTGGTTGCTAATAGTATCTTGTGAGATTTGATTTACATTGTTGAGCTGCAATTTTTGTTATAATTTATTTGTATTATATAATAGGTAAAATGCAATAGGCAAAATGTATACAATATCTATTATAATGTCCAAGTGTTATTTATATAAATTTGACTAATATTTTCATAAAAACAACAGAGATATGTGTAGAGTAATTGATGTGAGAGAGATGAAGATTTAGATAAAGTGGGATGCTTGGTTTTTTATTACTTGCTAGTAGGTGATGTTGACAGTCTTTCGGAGTTTACTCGTCTTTTAGGGTGAAAATTTGTCAGTCTTTAAGTTACCATCTTTCCATCTTCCATTACAAAACCGCAATTGTTTTCTCTAAACAACTTTCTTGTCATCAACACCTTCAGATAACTGTGTTTGTTTAAATCATTAATTATCTTGTTTAAACCTTTTGAGCTAAAATTGACTCCATTTTCACCCCAACAGTAGTGGGATTTAGAATTGAGCTCGATAAGTCCATTTCTCGTCGAGTACTCTTTGAACAACCAGAGATGTTCTTTTATTGTGTTATAGCACCTTGTCACAGCAATCCGGCATCATCCATTCCATGCCCATCATTTTAATTCTCAAAAAATCATCCCTGTGTTTATAGCAGTACGGACTGGGAAACCAATTGGTGTAATAGGCGTTAATTTTGTTTCTCATATCTGCTTTGACCATAATTTTTAGCGATCCAGTCAAAGCCATGCACGTGCTATCTGTATCCATTTTTATGTACTGGAATTCATTTCTATTGATGTATCAGTGACAGAGGACTTCTCTAAACTTTCTTTTTTGGGGATATGCAGTAGTCATTGACTGCATTATAAATCACAGGTAGAGAGCGTTCGGGTTGACTCTGTAGATACTGTCACAATTTTTTTCTTCTCTTCTGAGCCAATGTTTTCTAATTCTCATTATTTCATTTTCGTGATATCTTTGCATCACCGAGCTAGGTCCTCCAACGATGTTTCCTTTCATCAAGGGACACATATCCGCATTGCATTTGTCAAGCAGGCAGATTGAGAAACTCTGTCAAAAAGAATCAGTGAGTTCCTGAAACTCCAAATAGGGATTGAGCATTGTATGAAAATGAAGTGTTGTATTATAACATTGCTATTGATAGGCAAGATTTTGACAGAGGAAGAAGCAGAGATGAGAGTGATGAATGAAAATCATACTGTTGATGGTACTATGTGTGAAATTGTAGATGTTTTGCCAAGTCTGAAACGAAAAAGGTTAATAGTTATGATGATATTGGTATTTTTCATAGCATTTTCTACTTTTAGAGGAGTTACTGAGTTTTACTATATATGAAAACGCCGTCAAAGAAATACAAAAGACCAAAAACTTCTCCCAGTCAAACCATAAATGAAACCATAGGTGAATGAAGAACTTCTAATTAATCATGGATGGGAATGCTGAAGGGTTTGACTCGAGGATGCGATACCCTTTTACGGCTATGATTGCTGGTCCGATTGGTTCAGGGAAGACGCAAGCACTTTTACAAATGGAGCATATCAAAACCCCTATGACGATGTATTCGATGTGATGTTTCACGAGGGAATGATAGATATATCGACAAGTTTCCCCAGTGACGGATGAAATAGATGGTTGATAATTGATGATTTGATGGATTGATGGATAGAAGAATGAAGTTTCTGGTAAAGTCGATGCTAATGCTTTGTATACAAAACCTAGTCATCATTTGAACATAAGTATCTTTTTTGTTGTTCATACTATATTTTTAAAAGGAAAGTGTACAACTTCCTTGAATAGTTACCATTTTTTTTTTTTAAAAAAACTCCAGAAATGCTTCTTTGATTGCCTGTTTGGCTCGTCAATGCTTCATCGGAAGAACGAAATATGTACAAAAAGCCTCTAAACGAACTGCAAAGAAACCATATTCTTTTTTAAATATATACACAACTCAGCAAGTGGATAATCACCATAGGCTATTGGGAAACTTTACATTGGATCAACCTATGATATTAAATGCGGACAGGTAAAAGCATATAAGTACATTTACTATTCGTTTCATCTCACATGTATTTTGTTATTTATCCGTGTAACGCGTTGTTAATATAATGACTAAATCTCTGTAACAAAAAGTGAAAACAAATGCAGCACTGTTGTTATCACTTAACACCGCTTCGGTTCAACAGTCTGTAATAGCTAATGCGAAAAAAAAGATATTATTATGACTCTGATGGAATGCGCTAAAGCTGTCACAAATGGAATGATACCATTGTCACCTGCTCAGTATAATCAATTGCAGTGAAGTGCAAAAGATATTGCTAGTCTGGTTATGAAATCATCGATAGGCTGTAAAAAAGCTCTTTCGCAAAAAATAGGATTTCTAGCTTCCGCACTAGGACCCATCATCATCACAGTAGTTCCTGGAATACTGAAAACTGTATTAGGAGGACAAAGATGAATGTCTCCACAAGAATGATGAGGAATAGGATAATTATTTTAGCTCTGGACGACTTGAGTAAGAGAAAAAAAATCGCAGTAGTCAACAAGGTCAACCCGGATCTGCAATAATCATTGATAGAGACTGTTAAAAGCATTATATTAGGTAATGTTCCTTGAGAGCTGAAACAGTTTATTGAGTTGCAGTGCTACAAGAAGGAACTACGCAAACTAATTAGCAAAGGAACAGTTGGTAATAAGTGTAAAATTTTGATTCAGACTGGTAGAGGCAATCTTTTGGACTTTATAGTAACACCTATTGTACCGGTTTTATCATCAACTAAACCAATAAAATCATGAGCCTCCAACATTGGATATTGTCTAGACGTAGTTTTCAGTGGCTCAAAATGAGTACAATAGATTAATAAGAAAAGTCGGCAACAATAAAGCGACAGAGGAAAAGAAAAACACTCCTTCATATTACAATCTTATGGAAGATATAACGGTGAGAGATATGAAGAGAAAGAGAATTGCTTTGTTGGAAAAAACTCAGGAATCTGGTTTTTCCGAGTACGAAAAGTGAGACAAATATGTTCAAAACATACATAGCTATGTGAGTGATGTCAGAAAATTAAATATAGGCGCCTACGAATGGATAACTGGTCTCCTACCAAGAAATCGAAGCCAAAACTTAAATCACCTTTGGCTTATAGTACGATTATTGATGACAAGTCCGATATTCTTTAACCATTCGAGCATACTCCCTCTACTTCTATGTTCAATGCTATTGAAAATTCATCAATGAGAAAAAAAAGTGTTTCATACCAATGATTTGTCTATGATAAATATTGAGAATGTCAATGATGAGGAAAGTGATGACGAGGGTGAGAAGGAGCGTTTCAAAGAGTTTGAGAAAAAATAATCCAGTATGACAAAGGCGAAAGGCAGTCGAGCGATTAAAGTAAGAATGTTGGAGCGCTTGAGTAAATCTGGCAGGTACAATTCAGATAGAGACGTCCTCAAAATCGGGCCAGGTGGTTAGATCCCAAGTTTTCCAAAACTTTGTTGCAAGATGTCCTAGCCAATACGGGTATGGTAAGATAAAGAAACACAAACTAAAGCAAATTTAAAATTCTGCTATCGGATCAAGGGATCACAACTGTCAGGAGATCACCACGACAAACACGTGCAGGGAAATCTTTTGTTGTTTCGAAAACTGGAAAATAGATGTCGTCACATTAAAAGAGTTGCATCACAATCCCTTGTTGCTTGCGCCTCTGCTAGGAGCTAGGGCTTTGCTGCAAGCTCGTTGAAAATGAAAGGGAGAAAAAAAAAGTTGCGAATGGCTGAGCAGAGAGAATGCCTACACGCTGCACAAAAAGGTGACGATCAAGTTTAAGTGTTGCTCTACAATTGTAGCTGGAGTAGGAGAGCAGCTTCAAGTAGCTTCGATGGATGTGCATTCTTAAAAGGAAGAATACGACGACACAGCTTTGTTGCAGACAGCCGTCGATTCTCTATCCAGAAAAGCTTGGGCTGTTCCACTCATCTCCAAAGCCAGTCACAAGGTAGCCAGAGGGTTGAGAAGAATACTAGATGGAGAAAACTACCAGACTTTACAATCAGATAAAGGTAAAGAGTTGGACAATCACCATGTCAAGAGTCTGCTAGCTGAGATAAAAATCAAACGCTTTACATCCAAAAACGAGATGACAAAGGCTTCGATGGTGGAGCGTTTTAACCAGAGTTTGAAAGAGAAGATTTACATTTACATATTGATTTACAAAGATGACGACAGATACACTGATGTTTTACCCCAGATGGTTAGCACATACAACAACACTATTCACACCGCTATAGGTATGAGACCGAACGACGTAATTTTTTAAAACTACATGTAGTAACACCTGTGAAATCGAGTGTATAAAGGAGGTAAACACAGTTTGGCTAAAGAACCAAAGTTGAAAGTTGGAGATTATGTGAGAACTAGCAAGGTGAGAGGGGCATTTGAGAGACGATACACACCAAATTGGACCATTGAGATCTTTATAATCACCGATGTGCTAACCCATAAAAAACCTATGGTATACAAGGTGAAATATCTGGCTGAAATGATTTTCGATCGGACCTTTTACGAAAAAGAATTGCAAAAAGTAAAAAACCCCAAAATTTTTACAATTGAAAAGATATGGAGAAGAAAAACAAGGATAGGTCAAGTGGTTTGGTTATGGAGAAAAGTTCAATGAGTAGGTTGATGAATAGCTTATGAAGAATGAATACTCGCTGTCTCCATTATACGACAGCAAAATGTCAATGCTGGTTACTTTGCCTTCAAACTCTAATGCTGGAAAGTTTTTTGCCAACACCAACTCCAATTTTACAGTGAGACTGTATAAATGTCTAGACATCATTGGCTCTAAATGGGAGGTAGCTCTACTGGATATATTGCTTACAATATTTGGAAAAATGTGACCAAGGGAAAAATATATCTGGAAAGAACGAAAATTCATTCCAATCGGCAACGGGAAATACGATACTGTGGAAGAGTTGGAGGTGATTAGATGAAAGAGAATGCATGAGGTGATATTGGACAAAAAGGCTTGCTATCTCCTACGACAACATGACCAACATGATTTTACCAACCAACAGCAATCCCGAAACGACACTTAGTTTTTCCGAAGACTTAACCTACATCTTTGGATTTGCACCAAGTGGAAAAACTATGTATCCTCGTGGTAGATGCAACAATATCACATCGCCCGATATAAGTTTCGGACTAACCTCTTTATTGTCCATTCCAACATTGTCGGCAATAGGATGGTATGGCGTACGAATTATCTTTGCAAAGAATAGTAGCAGTGCAAGGGAAGAAGAATAACGTCGTGTAGCAAGAGTTCAAAAACCCGCACTAGTTCAAAGTGTCATCGCTAAACAGCGATCTCATCCAAGTGCTTATAATGAGGGACAAAAGTGAGCGAATACCATTTGATGATGGAAATGTCGCGCTGACAGTTCACGTTTAAAAAAAAAACACAATGAGTTTGATACGATACACTCCCAAATAATTGAACAATTTTTTCGAAAACTACTACAAAATTCAAGCTGGGATTGGAATCGGAGGGTATAGCGAATGCAAAGTGATGACTAGTATGAGGGGTAACGGACTCGGTAGTATTTTTTCAATTTTTCTCAAATCGGCTCCTCTGCTCAAAGAAAGAGCAATAAGCCTGGTTAATAGAGCGCTGTCTGAAGGCAGCAACGTAGCGTCTGATGTCATCAATGGTCATAGTTTTGCATCATCTGCAAAAAGAGAGGATTTGGGGAGTTCAATGATCTTGGAGGGGATGTGTTCGGCATAGTGCCTCCGGACAGAGTCAAGAGGAGAAAAAAAATCGGCTCTGGGGAAGACGAAAGGTCCAGGCAAATGTGGCCATTCTATATTCTAGGGAATGTAGGATCTATAAAGACGGCGGAGGGTGACATTTTACTTCATTAAGTGATATCGCTTCAAGCAATCATCACTCGCAAAAAGATGGCTAGTCTAAATTAAATGGCGGGTAATAAGCTGCAAGGTTCTTCTTACAACATAAATCCTACGCTGGAGCCCACAAAAATATTGCTAGAGAGATCGAATACGTCGTCATCAGACCCAACAGATTGGATCTTTACAGTTGGATTGAGTTGACCTTGGCATGGAGTAGCGAGCATTACACAGATCTTCACAACTCGTTTCTTCACATCGAAGCCACAGTTTTCCAAGACAATAAAACTGATATTTCGTGCACCAGCAGCAATGCACCTGTGTGGATGGGAGGTTTACTCCATGTGATGTTCGAGGATAGGAAAATGTCTACAGAAGGTAATACTGTCAAATACGCCAACAGTTATGGTTTGCGCTCCTACTTTTTGCAACTACTAAAAAAAAACTAGTGCCACTGCAAAGAAATACCAAGGACAGCTGGATGGTTGAGTGTATATAATTTGGCCAGTAAAGACGCTGCTCAACACAGCACAGCAGACAAAAAAGAGGAGGGGGTTAATCAATGGTGGGAAGACGTTGGAGTTTTTCGGCAAACCCCACCTTGCGCCTTTTCCACAGAAGAAACTTGTAGTTCTCTGTCCGACTATGCAACTGGAGTTCAAACGGGCTTCCAGCAAACTGTTTTTGTTTACCACTGACAAGTCACTAACTGGAGGAATGAAGATCAGAATTGGAAATGATGAATTGCGTTTTTGCAAGTCAAGTTAAACGCCATGATACAAAACTCTCAAATCAGTTTGGCATTGGGAGGACACAACTACATTTATCCGATTGAGCGAAAGCGATTAAAGTCTCTCCAGATTCGCAGTGGATTGGGACAGATTGATATAACATTGGAAGATAAGAAACAAAAACCCAAACAGATTTATCTAGGTTTTGTCGATCACAACGCTCCCAATGGAAATTTTGCCGAAAACTCGTTTAGGATGCAACATGCCAATGTCGAGAGCATGGTATTGAGAGTTGGCGATTGACTGGTTGGTTGGAAGAAGATATGAGCCGAGCTATACCAAAGAACTTATTGAATGAGAATATCATCAATTTCTACACACTAGTGGATCTTTGCTCTATGGTGAAAGTAGAGGTATTACAAGAGAACAATATCTAGATGGCACTACAATTTACGGATTCAACTTGGCAGATGATTCTCTCAAAGAAGGTTTTTATTTAATAAAAAATGTCATTCAGTTTAGTGCCAACACAGCCGCAGGTTTGTCCCTGTTTGCCTACTTTGTAAAGGTCAATGTATTTGAGATGGACAACATTCTTCAATTAGCTGTCACGGGTAACGTAGTGCTCTAAACAATGACCAAGAGATGAATACTATACAGATTTGTTTGAGATTATATTCGGAAGATATCTGTTGTGCTGAGATGGGGGTGTTGGCGTTGGAGCTAGAGATCAGTTTGAACGCAAATTTGCAACTTTCCAATGAGTTGCTTCTTATTTACCACTCATTATTCTGGTGTGGTTTTGTCGACTCATTTGGACAACTTGTAGCTTTTTATCCAGACCTAAACAAGTTGCTGAAGAGAGAGAGAGAAAATGATTCAATAGAGAGTATTGAGACGCTGATGCAAAACTTTTTGTCAACTGTATGCGGTGATTACTGCACATACTTTTGTTTACTGAGAAGCAGGGGATGGAGCATGGATGAAATTGTGAGAAGCTTGCGAGACATAGGAGACAATGTGATGAGAGATCACGAGACATGAGGAGTTATCCTAAAGACTTATCCTAATTGCGAGTTTACAAGAGACAATAACCTAGAAGGATTAGATGGAGTACACGTACAAGAAACCAATCTGGTAAGTAAATTGCTAAAGTAAAGTATTATACCGAGGTTTGATTTGATTAATATAACAAATAAAATTGTTATAAAATACAAATTAATGTAGTATTTGTCTCGATTACTATGAAGCCTATGATACTAATGTCTAACTTTTAAAGTTAATGTTGAGCTCATCTCGTACAGGGCGCAAATGAAGTCTCCCTCTCCCTCTCCCTCTCCCTCTCCCTCTCCCTCTCCCTCTCCCTCTCCCTCTCCCTCTCCCTCTCCCTCTCCCTCTCCCTCTCCCTCTCCCTCTCCCTCTCCCTCTCCCTCTCCCTCTCTCTCTCTCTCGGTCAAGAATCATTCTCTAGTTAGATCTAAAAGACATAATGAGACTAGCTTAAAAATCACTTTTGACTTTCTGGTGAAACGAATGAAGCTTGCCATAGAGATAGTGAAGAGCCTCCCTTGAGTTTGTGATCAGGTTGTCGAGCTGTTGTCTTGAACATTGCTCTTTTTTGGCATCATCAAAGTGTGTGAGAAAGTCACGATGTTTGGTAGTATCTAGCAGATCGGAGGCTTGAATGAAGGAATTAGAGCCGTGAGCGGGACAACGTTGCAGAAAATTGTGTTGTCTGCCGTTTGACTCATTCATTTGAATAAAGTAACCCTATATTTTGCGGATACAACTGCTGAAGCTATTTGAGGGGGGATGTAGATATCTCCAATCAACAGCTCTCCATCTATCTAGCATCTGTATTGAGCCACAAGAGTCTCGGCAGGCTTGTTCCATTGAGTATCGGATTTTTTTAGCATTCCCGAGTTTTCATAGCTTATGAAATTATCTGGTGGAAAATCATACAGGTGAGTTACATTGAAATAAGTCGTGATCTGCTCATACTCTTGCCTGTCAACAAATTGAGCACACCATTTGATTTTAAACAGCTACCGTATCCACCTGTAGTGCTGAAAATTGCTTTTCCAGTTTTTCCCTCTCCCATGCAGGTCAAAACTGCTGGACATGATTGCTTAGCTTTATTAACAAGCAATCCTATGTCACTTGAAACATCATTCTTCTCTCAAATTGTCTTCTTATCCATTCAATAGCTGTAGATGATGGTGCACATTGCTTTGTCACGGAATTCAAAGGTAAGCACTTGCATAACTGTTGGTAGTGGTAGAGCTCGAACTGCTGCTGTTTTTTCAATGCTGTTTCGTCGATGTAGGGTCATAGTATTTAGCATAGAGGCACTCTTATTGGTGAAGACACCCAGGTTGCTAATTGTGAGATCCTGAACGGGAATCTTGGTGTGGCAGAAAAGTGTGTCGTCTTCAACATCTATCACATCTCTTCTTTTGCAGTTTGAGTCTTTATCAATATCCATAGTCTTATCATCTTGACTTTGCTCTTTCAAATCAACAGCAAGACGTTTTATCACTTGAGATCGTAGAGTTTTGTTTGGTGGAGGTTCGCAGATGGGAGATGATGGTGGAGAAAAAGGCTCCTGGATTTCTGGCTTTCCAATCATCAATTGATTTTCAATTGATTGACTATCCAATCTGAAAATGTAAAAAACATTTAATAATGTGAGATATTTATTATTATTTAACCATAATTAATTCAAAATAGTTGCTCCACAGCGCCGCTAGTTGAGTGCTTTAGCAAGTGTTAAATAAGTTTTTATTATTTCTTAACTTAATGTAGAGAGCCCTCCTAGTAGTTGTAGTAGATGTTGTTCCTTCAGTCACTGTTGTTAAAGTTGACGCTTTCTGTGTAAAAGCAGTGGCTTTTAAATAGCTAAAGTTGCACTGATTGAACTGAGCTCAAACCGATAAAAAGCTTCGAGCAAAAAACCTTTCATAACATATAAGAAATTGAACAAGTTTGTTTATTCATGCGAAAATCCTTACATATCATAAATGACTTTTTCCGTTGAAGGATTGTTTTATTTATGCAAAAAATCCTTATATATTATAAAGGGATGTTCGAGCAAAGAAAACTCCCAAAACCCCTTTCAGTCCTGTAACTCTGGAGATGAGTGGACAACCCCCCAAGACACTACAGACAGCAACCAACTGCAACTGGACAAGCCAAACAACTCCTGATCCCCTTTTTAGTCCTGTAACTCTGGAGATGAGTGGACGACCCCCTAAGCGAGCACAGAAGCCCGCTGACTGCAACTGGACAGCTCCTGATTCCCCTGCAACTCTGGAGATGAGTGGACAACCCCCCAAGAGAGCACAGACACCCGCTGACAGCAGCCGGACAGCTCGCAGACCCCCTTCTAGTTCTGTAACTCTGGAGATGAGTGGACAACCCCCCAGGAGAACACAGACACCTGCTGACAGTAGCCGGACAGCTTGCAGACCCCTTCTAGTTCTGTAACTCTGGAGATGAGTGGACAACCCCCCAGGAGAGTACAAGCGGCAGCACCACCGTTGGAACAACCTTACCAAGCAATCTACTTCCTGACTGGAAGATTAGCCGGTAAGCCAGCAGCCCTGTTGATTGATACAGGCTGCACCACCAACTTGTTGTCCAAACACCTGTATCAGCAACTACCACAGTCAGATCTAGGATCCCCTTTCACGGTAACCTGCGAGTGAACTTGCAGCTTCATGGGCTGAGAATGAGCGCTAACTTCGTCATTAGTGACATTAATGAAGATGCCATTATTGGCATGCTGTTTCTCACCACACACGAGTGTGCCCTGTGGTTTCCAGACTCCAAGGTCATCATTGATGGACATGTACTACCGTGCACGAACAAGCACAGGCAGCCACTAGATGACAGTGTTCATCTAGCGCAAACTGAGCTGTCAGAGAACCCCCTTACACCCTGAAGAAGGAGTCTGCATGCACGCACCCACAGTGGAGAAGACTGCATGGGAATTGCACCAGACGGTAGAGAGCCACAAGCCTATAGAAAAAAGTTGGAGCCAGAACGGACCAAAACTGTACACGCTAGGAGCGAAACAGTGTTTCCCCCGCTGGCTACGCCCCTGCAATGGAGAAAGGGGATCCCCTCTGCTGGAGAGAGGCAGCCGCCCTTCGGCAATCCAACCCCTAGAAAGAAGAGAAAACGATCCCCAAGAACCTCCAGACAACCTCCAGTTAACAGAATTACTGTAACTGACCATCGGAAGAAGTTAGAGAAATGGCCAAAACCCCCAAGTACCCCAACACTTCCTGCACATCCGGCACAGGTGGCCAGAGTGAGTCAAAAGTGTCAACAACTCTGCAGCACAGACCAGCCACTCGTACCTAACGGTGACAGTGATAGGACAATCCTCCAGTTAGCCATGGAGGCTGACCAGCGTGTAGAGCTCGAGGACCAAAAGGCAAACCTGCAGCAGCATGCAGGCCTTGAAAATTGTCCGTCAGCTAACTACAAAGAGACAAAGCTACTGGCGGTGCTAAGCTGAATAGAGACCCCGAACTTTTCCTAGGTAAAGTTGATGAAGAAACCACGCCGGTCAGTACAAGCACCAAAGAGAAGCAGTCTCAACGGACTGCAAGTGCACCAGATGATTTTCATCCTTTAAGACAGTACTGGCAGAAGAAGAAGCCTGTTGTGGTGACTAAGGGTGAAAGTCCTACGACCTCTTTACCACCAACTTTAGTGCCACACAGCACACTACACTACACCCCAGGTCGAGCTGTAGCTGACACCCCTGTGGTATCAGGGAAGCAGGAGGACAAGTGCTCGCATTCCCATAATAAGGGACGACGCTCTCCTGAGGTGGAAATACGGAAGATCTTGTCAGCACTAGAACGTCCAGGGCCCCTGTTGTCAATGATACATGACGCTGTGTCCTAACAAGCCCACTATCAGTGCAAGCAAATGGTTGCACAGTTGCCTGCGCAAGCTGTTGTGGAGACACGATCTCGAGTGGACGTGAAACCATCAGGCATGGTATGTCTAGTGAAGACGGTGAGCCTCCAGTGGAGGAGGAAATGGAGCTGAGTACCAGCTTCCCCTATGATCCAGGGGAAGTTGAGTCACAGGAGGTCACCTGCAAGGGCGACCTTCTCTGGAGAAAGGTGCTATGTCCTTTCATGGCGTAGTACCCGACTATTTATATAATCAATTATATTGATCTGGGTACAGGTGTTACCCCCACACATATTATTCTCGATATGTTATTATCAAAGCCAGGCTATGACTGTAATGGAGAGAGGTATGTGGTAGATTTTGGTGCATGCTCATAGTAAAAGGGAGTTTGCTACACCACTTCTCCACTCAATGCGCTGGCAATGCACCTACAGCCATCAGTATGATGCTGTGCCGGTAGCAAATCTATACTGTGCCGGTAGCACAGTACACAGGGCCGGTACCAGGCCGGTAGTGACCTCTACATGGTCAGTAGTGACCTCTGCAGGGTCGGTATGCTGACACAGGGCTGGTATAAGATGGCTGCCATAGCTGAGGAACTTCGAAACTAGCTAGAACTCACCACCATGCCAGGAACCGAAGCTTAACATCTGCGGTAACCAGGACCACCATCTAACTAGAGCCTTGGGACCCTATAGGACAGCCTGATTGGCCAGCAGGAGACAGGAATCCGCCCTTAGCCACTTGGCACTCCCTTATTTAACCTTATTGCATTGTTTGATTGGTTCCCTATTTATATAACTGATTGTATTGGCTAGTTTACTTCATGTGCTCTAGCTGTTATATGTTTTATACCTGCGAGCTCTCCTATAAAAGGAGACACTTTTTATATATCCATTGCATTCATTCTCATGTCTTGCCACAAACACCCTAGAGGAATAATTACCCTCAGGACTTTGTCATTGAGAATACAGCCACTTACACAAGCACTACGCTGTATTGTTTGTCTGAGCCATGGGCTCTTGCCTTACCAGGTAATTCGGTTACCCTGAACACAGTTGTCACTGTCATTCAGAACTGTGTCCCCTCTGGAGAGAGGTACAATACTCGAGACTAGTGGATGTCCGTGGTAAACAAACCGGACTCCATTACAATATTGCTCTGTTTGAGCAATATACAGTAATAATTAATCATACCGCACTGGGTATTTATTACCCCGACCCTGGGTAGCTATCCCGGGTTGGTACCAAGATGGCTGCCATAGCCTGAGAGATCAAACCTAGCTACAGAACCTCCAGAGACCATATCCAGCAGCTGGCTAACCTTAGATGTTAAGAAAGACGAATCAAAGGCTCGTAAAAGACTAAGGAACCCACCAAAGGAGATATCCATCTATTGCTGGACAAGCTAGTCATAGACTCCGCCCATTACTTCTGGGCGCCAGTGTGCTTTAACTCATTTATTAATACCCTATTGGACAGTACTGTTTTGTATATGTTATATTACTTCCTGCCATGTTTCCTATGCATGATGGAAAGTTTCCAAAGTGCTTCCTGTTACTCTGCCTATAAAAGGCAGAGCATTTTCTATACTTGTTGCATTACCTAACATGACATGGCATGTGAGCATTACCTCTTAGCCTTGCATCGCACTTTCACCTTGCATTCTGGTCATGAATAAAGGTTAATATATATAAATTGAAAGCACCGAGTGTATATGTCTGAGCCGAGGGCTCGTTACTGTTGCTAAAGTCAAATTGCTTGCTTTACAACACCTTGTTCGGGCCATCCAGGCACAGGGTCACCTCTGGGTCGAGGTAGACTGTTGCTTGTCAGGCCTAAGAAAGCTGACTGTATAGTTGTTGCTGCACACACTGCCCTCCTACCAGCAAAACCCTCTAGCGGAAGATAGTGTGACGTACAAATCTGTTACGTGTGTTCAGAAATTATAAGCTTGTAATTTACTGACTCATCGACTAGCTTAACAGTTAAAAGTTTATAAAAGAGGCTAGAATTTTTACTTTTAAAAAAAAAGGGGTCAAACATTGGTCATGTTATTCAGTAAAAGTAATGTTTCATTAAATTAGGAGTTTCAAGTTTAGAATGGGAACAGCAATAATGATCAAATACACAAACTTATATGCTAAAACTTGTTTTGAATTTTATGGTGCTTTAAAATTTTTAATTACAACAATGGATATGAGAAAAAATTGTTCCATTTCATTTACAAAACCAAAAGAGAAAGTGTCTCTTTTGACAAAACAAGTGACAAACTTTTTTTTACAAAAACACAATGTCAGATATGACAGACAGACTTAGCGATGGAAAAATTAACAGCATGATTTCAAGTTTTATCACTGCAAGATCTGCTCAAAAAGTTTACAAAAAGAGACAGTTTCAAATGGCACCAAAAAGCCATAAAAAAAAAGATCATCATGGGTTCAACCATTTCTAGCAGAAATTATTTATTCATATAGAACATATGCTGTTACCATGGTTTCCTGTGGCACAAACACAGAAAATAAAAGAAATAATCAGTTTCTTTTGGTTGATAAATTTCAAATGCTTTTAGTTTTTATTACAATACAACATGTGTAATACAACTATTCAATGAGTGAAACAAGCAGTTTAATTTTTCACATAGCTGATGTTTTCCCACTGTTTTACTTCTGGTATGAGCAGAAAAATGATTGCCGCAGAGTGTTAAGTACACTCATGTTTTCAACTGAAACTAATCAATATCTTCTGACACGTCAATTTTAAAATATGTTACTCCATTTTTATTTTGGTTCAATTGCAATTGAAAAATGGAAGTGAGATGAGACGATTCATTGGAGACAAATTCCAGGGTAGCTGATTGATGAAGTTTAATGGTTTGTATTTTGGATTTAGGTATTTTTTAAGATTGTTATCATCTTTAAACTAAACATTTATTGAACATGGAGAATTTACTATACTAGATGACTTTATTTTACCCGTTATTTTATATTAAACAACTTATAAATAAGTCTTATTCGCTTCATTTAGTTTTCACTGTGAACACTCAAGTAGATTTATGAGTGATCTATTGGGCTATCCATCCCTACTCAAAATTAACTTCAGCTTTGTAAGGTTTTTTATTATTTCTGATTATGAGTTTAAATAAGGTGAAGGCAGGAGCAAAAGTTCTCTTCAGTTATTGTTTGTAAATAAAATTTTATATTATATTGTCACCATTTTGTTCATAATTATTCACACCCTTGTAACAAGAGTCAAGAGGTAAAATATTATCAAGAAGTCATAAATCAGAAACAGCCGTAATTGAGGTTCAATCTGTAGAATACAGCACCAAATGAATAGGTAAAATTGACTATTATGAGAGCAGCAGAATAAAAAAAGCAGTACACTTTTTTATCGAGATTTGGTTCTATTATACTAAAAAAGCCAAAGTAGTAGAGACTCATTGTGCTAGGAGTCTGGAGAAAGAAGAGGAAAGTATACCAAGGGAGTGGAGGTATCCATATGCCAGGAGCCAAGGATTGAAAAAATTACAATAACCACCCATGCGTTAGCAGGAGTCAATATTGAAGATCAGATCTGTAGCATGAACCTTGAAATAAATAGGTGAAATAAGCTTCCAAAAAAGCTCCTGCATTAAGAAAAATAAATGCCATGATGAAAAAACAGCACATTATTTTCCACAGTCTGCTCATGCAATACTAAACAACTTAAAGAATAGAGAACTCATGTGTCATGAATGGGGAAGGGTATAAAAAGTACTAGGAGTCAGGAGGTACCCATGTGGTGACGGGATCTAAATTGAAGGATCAACATATGTCAGAGTTACCAGAGACCTGGTATATTGCCAACATTCTATCCAATTGTATCATAAGCACATCGATAGCTTTTGCTCATAATCTGTTTGCTGGCCAATAAACCAAAACAAGTGGCTTTACCATCGCTGTTACTCTATTGACTGTGAATGTATAAATCTTTGAATGAACAAAGCTACACAAAAACCCTTGCATTGCTAAAGCATGTTTGCGGTTTTGAAATGGTTACATGATGACTAAAAATATTGAAGAAACAGTATCATTTCCAAGCTATAAAACGGAAGTGAAAAAATATCAAAGAGAATAAAAAAGCAAGAATTACTTTGGTTATTGCACGTATTAGTGTTTTGGTTTCTTGAGAATAATCTATTCACTTTTAAATATACTTTCATTGCGGTACATAGCAATATGAACTATTGTCGAAAATAATACAGAGAACTTTGAAAAACACGTAGACAGTGATGAACGACAGAAATAAATGCAGGCATAGCTGGATTGAATGCAGACACCTCCTGAAATGGATGTCGACTAATCTGAAATGAATACCGACTATGCTAAATTCTTGGAAGTGTCGACTTTCACTCCTGGCAATATATAAACTATGTTTCAGCGTTTGTTACAATAAAAATCTTTTGTTTTTGTCAGAGTAAACAATCCGTGGCATGAAAGTTGAAATGATGTTTCATTAGCAGCCTGGAATAAACTTTGATGCTTCCAAAAATGAATAATCAAAAGATTTTCCGTTATAGCACAACCCTCTTTCATTCTAGGTCAGTTGAAATTAGTTCCAGAATGTGCTTACATTCAGTCCAGTTATGTCTGCATTCATTCTTGTTGATGTCCATTCCTGCCTACATTTGTTCCCAATCACAACAAGCTAGTAGCAATCAGTGTGAAAATCTCATGGCAAACAGCTTATGTAACTGCTATCTTAAAGCCGATGTCACCCATTTGTTTCTGCATATTACCTCCTTGTAAGTGCTATTTTTGTTAGAGTTTAGTTTTTTCGTTTTCTTTTAGTGACTACCGCAATCTTGAATATGATTTACATGATCTGAATATCTTCTACCTTGTAAAGGCTTTAGAAGGACTTCTGCATGGGAACTTCTACCATTTTTTTTCTAAAATACCACCAACTCCAATGTTACTTGAGATAATAAGGAGAACCAAAACTGTGATGTCCTTCATCAGTTGAGTTACATTGAAACTTAGTCAAAATTAGCCAAATTCTTGTTTGCCTTAAATAAACCAAGGTACAAGGCAGTGTTCACCTTAAATATACTAAGGTACAAGGAACTGTTTGCCTTAAATATACTGAGGTACAAGGGATTGTTTCAAACTTTTTGTGCATGTTTTGTCTACTTGTAATTCAGAGCCAAAGACTTCCTACTAGTTGTGGAGTGTAGATAAATCTCATGCATCGGTTTTTGGCAGCGTACCAGAACAGCATCACCTCTGGAGAGAAGTTGAGAAATATAATGTGATTTAATTTTATCATGTATCCACCAATTTGGACAGCAGAGGCCATGGTTGAACAAACAGTTCACAATTACCAGCACAAACAATCTAAAAATCATTATACAGACATGGTAGATGTAGGTAGCAGCTAGCGATCCCTGGCTGGATAACAATGAATGTGGGCTGGGATTTTGCTATTTCCAATGACTTGAGAAATGATTTAAAAGCTTTAAAATAGTTGCTAAAGTTTTTTTGTGAGAGCGTAAGACCTTTGTGAAAATTAGCAAGGTTCCTGTGTTGAACAATTTTCATTTTTAAAATTTGCAGCTGCACAATTTTTATATATGTGCCGGCAAATTAAAACTATGCATTGCTGCAGCAGTCTGTTTAAATTAATGTTTGTGTTTACTTGAATAAAGCGAATGGTAAAACCACTCAAATAATTGTAGAACGTATCAGAGATTGGTGTCATTGTCAATTGACTTTGCATATGGTTCAGAAAAGTAAGCATTAATGTTTTTGAAATCAATGAAAAATACAGAATTATTTCCTTATACATTTTTTTGATTAGAAGATAGAGTAAACTTGAATTCTTTGCTATTTATTTAATGATAGTGTTTAATAAAAGTATAATGATGTTTTTGTAATTAAATAAAGTGTATAGCTGCTTATTACATCCCTGATAATGACAATTCGATTTCTGCATTAGATAAATTTGCTGAATTCTATCACGAATTAAAAACTTTTAATTACATAGTTCACTATTTTTACGCTAGATTTAGCTTTGTTACAACCGAGTTTTTTAGTGTTATATGCTAAACATAGCTAAATATCTTGCTATCTGATAGTTAATATGCAAACAACTCTTTCCTGGCTTATTCGGTAACCTGAGTCTAATATAGAAGTGTGGATCAGCTTTTCTGTGGTTTTCTCTCTCATGTTAAACGTGCCTCAAGTTGGTGATGCAAATGTCCCCAACATCATAATATAGTCCTAATAATCTACATTTGATGCGTTGTACTCTTCCTTTTGAAAAAAACACATATCAAGGTAAAGTATTGGTATTTCGACAGTCCGTCGTCCTTCTCCCAGCAGATACAAGATGGTAAATACACTAGTTGTTATACTATTGTTTATCTCTACACTATATATCTCCACTAATGCATGTAAGTATATACCATTTGTTTAGTATATAACTTGTATATATTGCTGTGTTGTTTTATACATCTATAGTTTAGTACTAACTACTAGCTAACATTTATATTATAGAATGGATTGTGACTCACTCAAAACTTCCTGCATACAACAAACAACATCCTAAAGATTTCCTATTCAACATCGCTTGGTCAACGGAAGAAGAGAAGACAACTAACATAACACTTAACCTGAGAAAAAGTGCTGCTGTTGGTACTGGAGAGGATGGTAAGCCTGTGCAGACAGATCTTATCAGCATGAAGGTATGCAGAGACAATTAAAAACGCTAATACCAAACTAAATGTGTCAGTTTTTTAAAATTGACAATTTCATAAAACTAATGGTTATTTTTTTCAATAAATTTTGTTAAATATACCATGTATTTGACAACGTGAGCTAGTTTTAAAGATTTGAAAAAAAAACAAGTTGGAAATGCTACTAATCTCAATGATTTCGGGAAATCCCTGATGATTGTATGCAACAGTAAAAAGTATTTTCAACAGAAGTTGATGTGAAAGTTGTAAAATTCATTTTACAAACTCGCTCTATTGCATCTGACCACAATTTGTTTTCAACTTTGTTTTAAAATAATATTAAGCTAAAGATAATAAAGGTTTATGCAAAAAGCCTGTATAAAAAAATACAACTTTTCAGCAATAGTTCACAACTACATCTGCTCATGTTGCCACCTTTAAAAAAGAGCACATATTTTGACATGGCAGCTACAAAAAGTTTTATCATACATTTGTATGCTTTAGCATGTATTACAGCACACAACGTTCTACAATGACGTCACATCACAAGCATCTGTATCTCTAACAGGGTTAGATGGTGAACCTTTCTCTCTCGTAAGTTTGTGTATTTTCTATCAACGTAATACACTCTTGCATGAGAAATTTACTTAAAAACTCAGTTAATGTCTTATTTATTGTCCAAAATTGACTTAAACATTATCTTACAGAGCCAGTGTTTTTTGATAAAAATGCCATTTAGTCCAGGCCAGTCACTTTATTTTTGTTGTCTACTTTAACCAAAAAGTGGTGAAACAATCTTTTTTTTTTGGCGAGACAAAGTGTAAACACTTCCAGGAATGAGCGTCAAAATTATTTTCTCTGTAGGATATTCAAAATGCATTCCAGGTCTGTGTAGGCTCTTTAGGGGGTGTTTACATTCATTCCATTTATGTTTACATTCCTTCCCATTGACGTTCATTCCTGTCTACATTCATTCGGGTAATCTTGGCTATTTCGTCAAAATTTAAGAAGAACTCAGGTTAGAGGGGTAGATTGAAAGGGATTCGCAGTTGATTTAACTTTGTATATGATTGTGAAACCTCTGAGAGTTATAAACCCTGTGAGCCATCATATTTGTGTGCGCAGTTGCTCCTCAATGCTGTTAGTTATCCTCCGGTACCCAGAGTGCACAAAATTTAATTACTCAGAGGATTTATAACAGTTAGAAGTTTCACAATCATATAAAAAGTTGGATCAACTGTAAATCTTTCTCCAACTACTGCTTTTACCTGGGATTTTTTTTATAAAATTCCAAAACAATAAGCAACAGGCTCTTCAGCTAATAATTAGGCTCAGATTCTAAGGAATTATCATAGGTATGTCACAAGAACATAATCAATTCATTAGAAACTCCAGTAAATGAAAGCACGCACTAAGGTGCATGACTTCAAAAAGTTAAGTCAGCATAGAAATGCAATACAGATATGTGGGTTTGCTCTCAGGGAAAGGTTTGGTAGCTGCTTAAAAGCATTGAAGTTGCATGCTTTTACCTACCAATAAGTTGCTGAAGCTTCAACGGGGGGGGGGGGGGTCTCCATAACAAAGCCAGACTCGTGGGCACCGTATTTTTGTAATCTGTAGCAATATCTGACCATTTATGTGAGTGAAGGAGCGCTTTGTATCTAGAATGTGATGGTGAGTGGAAGGGGACTTTTTAATTCAAATTTAAGAAAAAGAGGCTGTGATAGGCTGGATTAGCCAGTTTTGCACTTTAAGAAGGTTTCGCAGTCTTTTGGATACACTGTTTTAAAGAAATTTGATGCTGTCAACAAGCACTTTAGTCTTATAAAATTGATAGAGGTTTTTTAGGGACTGCATAGAACAATAAAGTTGACCAGAGGGAATTGATCAATGAAGGAAGAAAAGGATTGATCATCTAGAACAGTGGTGCTCAACAGGCGGCCTGCGGGCCGGATCCAGCCCTCCAGCCAGTTTATTGTGGCCCCCATGTTGTGATACACATGAAAAAAAACTATTGCTAATCAATAGCATTTGATTTGATCATTATTCATGCTATAAATAGTTATTAGTATGGCGTAATAAATTATGAGATGTTTGTTTTTGTTCAAGTACCCTTGACATTACTTTATTAGCCTGAGCTTCCTGCTATTGTACGCATCGAAAGTATGTACGGTTATTTACCAAGAACACTCTTAGCACAACCGTCTACTTACAGTGACTCAACGTGGCAAATTTTATAATGTAGTCGTTGCTCACAAAAGAAACTCAGAGGATGAAAGTCGCCAATTTAATATCAATTGGAAGGTAAATTACTTTGTTGGCCCCCACAGCACAAACCATCAAACCATTGTACATGCTAGTACTGCACTCAGTGCCACTACTACTACTACTGCTTCTACTGTCATTTTGTAGTTGTTCATTTGAAATTATTACAATCAATAATAAACTTGAATGTCATTGCCGTGAGTACTTTGTGACACTTTTTCAACTGTTGTATGAATCAATAATACTAGCTCATCTCTACTGACTCAACAACCATTATTCAATAACACTTTAATATCAATATAATATACATACATTATGCATGTATATTATATTATTTATAATGATAATATAATCTACAATAATTCAATTATTATCTTATATTATTATTATAAATAATAATGGGTTGTTTGCCCAAGAAATTCTGGAATGTTCTGCTGCAGAGGCCAGTCCTGACCTACAAAAGTTGGCTGGCCAAGTTCAGCTCTCACGGTATTCTGCAACTGAACGGGTAGGGTCGAGGGCATCTGATGTCTGTACAACATTGCGAGACATATGTAACAGATTTGCTTTATATCGCATTCAACTGAAAACACTCGATCTGTGAGCTAGCAGCAATCTGGGAGATTTCTTTGAACCAAAGCCGCTTTTCGAATTCTACGATAGATATCTTGCCAACAAACAATATCCTAAACTTCATTCTCGTGCTAAAGATATGCTCTCTCTTTTTGGTTCAATGTATCGATGTGAACAGCTGTTCATTGCTATGAACTTCACCAAAAATAAATACTGGTCAGGGACTGACCACTTTAGGCATTTGACCCAATATTTGGAACCAAATGAGCAATGCCAGGTATCCCAGTAAATACATGTGGTCCACGAAATAATCAACTCTGACTTTTCTCGCACTGTCTTTCGACAAAAGTTTTGTCGTGGTAAAGTGATAACCTTTTGTATTTGATTCTTTGTGCTTGTTAATAAACTTTATAATCAATATTTTATAAAGTTTCAAACAAACTTCATTGTTTACTCACTAACAACATGTCTATACATCGCTTTATTGCAATTGGCAAACACTTTCAAGTGGTGGCCTTCATAATGTTTGTTAGATGCTGTATGGCCCACACTAACAAAAGGTTGAGCACCCCTGAACTCTAATATATCTGGCCACATGCTGCTTTCATAGCTAATATAAATCGGTTGAAACAGCCATAAACTAATCTAATATATAAATGTAAGTCGGTTTTTGCGATGTTAGCTTAAAACTCCGGCACTAATGAATCAATCTTATTAAAAAATACATATTCAGAGTCGTCATTACATTCTCTAGGTTATAACACTCTTGAATTTCTATTTTGCTAGAGGATCGCAGCAATCTTTCCAATAGAAACCTCATTCTCATCAGTTATGCCAAGTTATATCCGGCCATATTTTTCTGCCTTTCATAACATGTTCGGTTTATTTTGATTATATTCCGACATACTGCAGCCTTTTGATTGGTCAGCAGTGCTACAGCGAATCAAGTATTGATATCTGTTCGCCAAACAGAATAGTTTTGCTAGCTTTTTCGGTCTTATAATTGCTTCTCCACCGACTCACCTATCAATTGTACTCGCCTTTCACATTCCAACATTATGCCATTGCTTATGCCAGCCTGATATTGTTGTTTAGCAATTTTCTTGGAGCCCGTGGCTGTATTATTAAAATGATTAATATAATGATAACAAGAATAATATATAACAACAATAAATAATTGTTAGTTTTAATAATAATCAGAATAATAATTAATAAACACCATCTCCTCCTGCATTGTTATTTTTATGCTTGAGTAACTGTTATTAATTATTTTTATTGTTATCAGTAAAAATTTTTTTTATTATTTCTACTATTATTTTCATTATTAATATTTTTATTGTTTTTATGGTTATTTTTGTTGTTGTTTTCATTCCTTTTATTAATTATTATTATTATTATTATTATTATTATTATTATTATTATTATTATTATTATTATTATTATTATTATTATTATTATTATTATTATTATTATTATTATTATTATTATTATTATTATTATTATTATTATTATTATTATTATTATTATTATTATTATTATTATTATTATTATTATTATTATTATTATTATTATTATTATTATTATTATTATTATTATTATTATTATTATTATTATTATTATTATTATTATTATTATTATTATTATTATTATTATTATTATTATTATTATTATTATTATTATTATTATTATTATTATTATTATTATTATTATTATTATTATTATTATTATTATTATTATTATTATTATTATTATTATTATTATTATTATTATTATTATTATTATTATTATTATTATTATTATTATTATTATTATTATTATTATTATTATTATTATTATTATTATTATTATTATTATTATTATTATTATTATTATTATTATTATTATTATTATTATTATTATTATTATTATTATTATTATTATTATTATTATTATTATTATTATTATTATTATTATTATTATTATTATTATTATTATTATTATTATTATTATTATTATTATTATTATTATTATTATTATTATTATTATTATTATTATTATTATTATTATTATTATTATTATTATTATTATTATTATTATTATTATTATTATTATTATTATTATTATTATTATTATTATTATTATTATTATTATTATTATTATTATTATTATTATTATTATTATTATTATTATTATTATTATTATTATTATTATTATTATTATTATTATTATTATTATTATTATTATTATTATTATTATTATTATTATTATTATTATTATTATTATTATTATTATTATTATTATTATTATTATTATTATTATTATTATTATTATTATTATTATTATTATTATTATTATTATTATTATTATTATTATTATTATTATTATTATTATTATTATTATTATTATTATTATTATTATTATTATTATTATTATTATTATTATTATTATTATTATTATTATTATTATTATTATTATTATTATTATTATTATTATTATTATTATTATTATTATTATTATTATTATTATTATTATTATTATTATTATTATTATTATTATTATTATTATTATTATTATTATTATTATTATTATTATTATTATTATTATTATTATTATTATTATTATTATTATTATTATTATTATTATTATTATTATTATTATTATTATTATTATTATTATTATTATTATTATTATTATTATTATTATTATTATTATTATTATTATTATTATTATTATTATTATTATTATTATTATTATTATTATTATTATTATTATTATTATTATTATTATTATTATTATTATTATTATTATTATTATTATTATTATTATTATTATTATTATTATTATTATTATTATTATTATTATTATTATTATTATTATTATTATTATTATTATTATTATTATTATTATTATTATTATTATTATTATTATTATTATTATTATTATTATTATTATTATTATTATTATTATTATTATTATTATTATTATTATTATTATGACTATGTAGAGTAATAATAAAAGTAATAATATTAATAAAAGTAGTTCTTATTTATTTAGTAGAATCAAAAATAACAAAAATATTAATTATTAGTCATTGATTATTATTAATGTTATTATTATTACTGTTATTACTATTTTTATTAATATTATTTTTATCATTGTTGTATAAAAGTAGTTGTTTTTCTCTTTTGTTTAAAAATCATTTTTACTTAATAACACTGTGGTTGAATACTGCTCATTAATATTAGTACTGCTGCTATATACTCTCATCTCTTCCATATCATTATATTCCTCAAATTAAGCACAAAGAACTTTGACACAAATAAATATCATAAGCATTGAAACTTATGGACAAAAACCATAGTCACAGTGTATCATAACAATAATAACAACAATGAATGAACAATACTGGTAATGCATACAAAATAATGATATACGCCGCGATAAAAAGAAAATTAATCGAAAGGAACCCAATGTATCAGAGTTGTTCTCAATTTCTCTGGCTTTGTTCAGCAGTAGTACTATTTCTTATTTGTTTTTTTTTGCTTTTTCATGTTGTTTACCATGACAAAAAATACTTGATAATTATGAGTAGGTCTACAACAGCAGCGCAAAGCGAGTCTAGGTTTAAAGACTTGCAATATTTTTGGCTAAAAGCTTATAATTAATTTTCATTATTATTACTACTCTTGCCTTTAATAATAATTAATCAACCTGTCTCTCCACAACATTGGCAATAATCATCATAGTTGAAATATCAATGGTAAACAGTTGATAAAAGGTACAAAATATTATACAGTATTATCCAAAAATTGCTTAAAGAGTGACAAAAATAGTCATTTGAGAAACTTAATTTGTAATTTGTGCAGAATTTGTACACATTTTGTTTATTTTAATGATATTTGACTTTACCTGCTGCTCAGCATGTCATGAAAAAGAACTGGCGCAATTATTCCAAACAGCTTTTCTCCAACTCCACAAGGTTTACGAAAATTCAGAGAAAATAAAAATTATTGTGAGTTTTTGTTACAATTGCGTTGTGATTGCCACACTGTGAACAGGGCATGTTTAGCTGATTTACTTGATGCAGCATTCTAAAATACGTTTTCGAAATATTGACCAATGGGTTGCACAATGCACAGTCACTAAGCATATGCTTTGTTATGGAAATTTAAAATACAAATACTTGAATATCCACCAGATTCTTTGAGTTGGTTTTTCACTAAATGTGAAACTACAGCAAAGCCTTGAGTTGACTTTTTGCAAACATAATCCATGCTTTATGACGATCTCCTTTGGTGGGAAAATAAACTTAAAAATATGCTTTTCACCCCCTGGAATATCTAGACTTGAGCTATTACAAAAGAGTTGCAAGCTCAACTCTTCAAAAAGAAAAGTCAACGTTTTTGCAAGTTGTTGTTATCGGTGGTGGTGTGCAATAGGGAGAGCAATGTGTTGCATGGAACAACCGTTACACTTCTTCAGAAGTTGTGTGATTATGTTCAAAGATTCAACTATGTTATGAAGCAAGAGGGAAGTTGGCACACCCATGCGGCTATAAAGTTATAATTAGTGCAGACAAAGATTTTCCAAGACCTATTAGATGCTCTGACAGCACAATTTGTAAAATATATAACCAGTTACATAACGATTGAAACATGTAGACAAATTGAGCATCCTCAAGCCAACTGGCAAGTCAAAACTGAAGACAAACTCCATAACACTGGCCCTTCATGATCTCCCTAACATCGTTTTCGCGCTATTTATGTAATCTCCACGGGCAACGCCGGGTATTTCTGCTAGTCCTAGCTATATAGCTTGGTCTGCCTCCAATCATTTTAGCGCCAAGAGAGCATACATCTAAAACATAATAGCAATTTATAAAAAGCTATGATTATGAAATAATAGTTAATAAATGATAATATAGTAACTTTTAATGATTATTATAGCAACTGCATATTGTTCTTAATTAATGAATAACAGGAATGATTGTTGTTGTGATGTATTTTACAACTATTATCATCGTATTTTGGTGTTACTTGAATGATAAACAACCTCTTATCAAATGAACAATGCTTTTACAATATTCTGACATGGAAATTACACCAATAAAAATTCTAAAAATTACATTCACCAGAATTCTTCCTCACCAATTTTTGCACTAGCATAATTATTGTTGGTCCGCAAATGCTTTATGCACCAACCAGTTTTTTACTGAAAATCATAATGCACAAAAATGCGGTATACTTCGCTACTCGAAAACATGATAAACACCAAATGTGCTAGTATAAACTTGACTGGTGATAATTTCATGCTTTTGTTTGTATTCAGGTGAGTGAGCGATGCATCAACCGTGTTTTTGGATTTAGTGGCACACAAATTTAAATCATATTAAAACAAACAAGTTGATTTAGAGGTTTCAAACACTAAAAATTGCAAAGGAAAGTTTATCAAATCAAAAATGAAGAATTTCAGTATCGGAACTTCGATTGAACTGTTTCAGCGCTGAAGAAAAACAGCTTAACAAATGAAGGAGGTTATATGGCCACATGAGCAGACGATTCCAAACTTTTTTTTAGGGAGAGAATTGGTGTACAAGAACAATTTAAGCTAGCGTATGGTCATCATTATAATTTTGATGTTTGTATTAATAAATATACAGAAACACATTTGCCTTTGCTTTAACATCAAGTGATCAGTTACTTTTAAGTTTTATCGAAAAGGAAAGGGCCAGTATTGTATGGCTATATCCTACAGAATTTTGGCGTTTTCGGGGATTTAAAAAATGGCATGTAGCAACAGAGCCATTATATTATACTGTAGGCAAGTTGAAAGCTACAATATTGTTTTTTGTTTTAGAAAGACAAGTCTTTTGATGTTTGTCACCATTTTTGGTGCATTGCAGGAAGATCTGTTGCTGGTGACAGACCTGCATTTAGATACACAAAATGTGGAAACAAAAAAGTGAGATTATCAAATTTCTAGATCGCCAATTTTTAGATTGTCAGTTTGTATGTAAAAATTTCAGTTGAACAAGAAAAGCCCATTTAATTTATAGAACAATTGGTTTGGCTGAAGAGACAATAGAACAATGCTAGCTAGTTTTTACTAACTGTTATTAATTAAAGCTCCCACTCAGCTGGCCTTTCTCTAAAGATGAATATTGTAGCGGATTTTAGTGGTCTTGCTACTTCTCCACTAGCGCTGTCACCAGGCAAACTGCTGTCCGCTGGCACAACAAGCAGTCAACCTCTCCCCAGAGGTGACCCTGTACTGGGATGGCACTTGCAACTAGTTGAACTCTAGACTTTAACAATTGTAATGAGCCCGAGGCTTAGACATACACTCAGGGCTTTTGAGTAGTATGAGCATTTATTGTTGTGAGAATAAAAATCGGTATGCAATAGTAACCAGTCGTAATGCTGTAATGTATTGCAATACAAAGAACCGAACCAAAGCTTTGCCTTTTATAGGCGGAGTTACAGGAAGTGACCGGAAGTGTTTGACTTAATTTGCCAAACACTCCAATCACACAACAGAATTACAGGATTAACCAATAACGATAAATATAAAAATACTGGCAAAGAATAGATAGGTAACTAAGTTAAAAGAAACAGTGCCAAAAAGTAAGGGGCGAAGTCTATGGGCATTCCAGCCAGTAACAGCTTAGCGTTTCTCTCTCCAACAGCTCTTGGTTTTTTACAGCCTTTGATCCTGGTTTCACCCCTTCTGAGGATGGTAATCACCTGGACATGGGTCCTATAAGTCCTTGGGTTATTTTTTCAGGCTATGGCAGCCATCTTGCTGCCAGTCCAGGATGGCTACCCAGGTCCGGGGTAGTAATTACCCTGTGCCAGTATAATTAGATGCATCTTTATTGCCTATTTAGAGCAATAGAGTGGCTGTATCAGGCTACATCACTTATTTTTTGGTTTCCTGTGGAATGTCCTTAAACAGGATATTAAAGAAATATTGATCTATTTCTTTAACCAGGTCAACCTGCTAAACATAAAATGTACAATATTATTTGCCATTTTTATAATTTTTCCCAGACTTCGAGTTGTTATACAAATTTTAGGTTTGATAAGGTTTTAGTTGTTTTTGAAGGTTTATCAACACCAGCTTTCTTCAGCAAAGACTTATTTGCTTTGCAGAACTATGTAAAACTAAACAGGCACTCTATATAGTGAGGTCTTGATTACTAATATTGTACAAAGACTTGCTGAAACACAAGTTTTTCTTATAATTTATCATTTGTACTTCATGCATTTGTCATTTTAAATTGGTAGCTTGAAAAACATACGCTGTTACTTTACATAAAACTATTTTATTGGTTGCACAAACACTCCTTGCTCTGATTGGTTAAATCTAAACCCTCTGATGCCCTTTCCACTCCCTCTGGGCAAGTTGCCAAGCTTCCATTACCGTTACCTACAGAGCTGCAAGTTGTTTTTCCTCAGACTGCAGGGCAACGAAAATCGGAGTGAATCCGTTATTTCCCCAAACTACCAGCCAATGAAGGCCTGAGTAAATCGATTAATTCTCCACAACAACACTCCAACAAGGTTAGCACACTGCTATTCTTTGATGGAACAATCACCCTAATAATTCGAGCACACAACTCTCAATACAACAACAACTTCAAGAATGTGAGCGCACAACTCTCAATACACCACCCAATTCAATAATGTAAGCACACAACTTTCAATACAACAATCACACTAATGAAGTGTGGACACAATTCTCAATACTAAAGCTACTTGATCAGTGTGAGCACACAACTCTCAATACCACAACACATCCAATAATGTGAGGGTTGTAGCGGATTTTCATAGCACTAGCCTCGGCGCAATTACTTCACAAACATTCTGGCGTCACTAGCATATCTTTTGGACGGCCAGAATGATTATAATAATGGGCACCAAACATATTGACTCCGCATCGGTAAGGTACCGACCCTGCATCGGTAAGGTACCGACCCTGTATGAGCCATACCGGGTCAACAGGAAATGAATCATCACAGACCTGGATCAGCAGAGCGCCATATACAGGAAGTAATCACCCTTTCATTTGGAGCAAGCCAAGGAACAGAGCCTAGGAAACCCATGTACCAACAACAGAAAGTAAAAATACCTAGGATTGGCCAAATTGACTGATGACTCCGCCTACCACTTCTGGGCAACACATTTGTTTAACCTTATATGCCATAGCGGGGCCATAGCTAATTCGCTTGTTATTTATATCTGCCTGTTCATTCGTGCATTGTATATTACTCTTATGTTATTGGCTATTTATTTGAATCACTTCCTGTGATCTGCTTATAAAAGGCAGAAATTTTACCATTATAATTAGTTTGTATTGGGACTTTTACTTACTTGTATTCTCATGGAAGAATAAAGGCATATTTAGATAATGCACAAATGAACAGGCAGATATAAATAACAAGCATATTAAGCATAGCATATAGGGTTAAACAAATGTGGCGCCCAGAAGTGTTAGGCGGAGTCATAAGTCATTTTAGCCAATCCTAGGCATTTGTGCTTCCTATTATTGGTACATAGGTTTCCTAAGCTCTGTTCCTTGGCTTTCTCCAAATGTAAGGGTAGTCACTTCCTGGATATCGCCCTCTGCTGCTCTCAGGCTACTTCCTAGATCCCAATCTATGATGATTCATTTTCTGCCGACTCGGTATAGCTCATACAAGGTCGGTACTGACTCATACAACGTCGGTACCTTACCGATTCAGGGTGGTACCTTACCAATGCAAAGTTAGTAACGATTAAATGAGATTGGAGGCATTGTAAGTGATAGATCGTATCTTGTAGACTCATGTAATACTAGACTCAGAATAGAAAGGATTTGTGCCTCACAGCGGTAGATAGGACAACTCCTAGAGTAAATAAGGCTCCCTATGCGTATAGTGATGTAGTGGTGGATACACCATCAGCAGGTAAACAAAGTGCTGCAGCACAGTTTGGGGATCACGATGTTTTACCACCTAGCTTGACCAATTCTCAGTCCAGCAGTATTATACCACCTTCACCTGAGGGTGCAGTGGAGTCTCCAAGTAACCTCACACGGTCCGGGCGTAGGACACAGAAGCCAAAATGGCATGGGGACTATCATATTTATAGATAGGATTTTGTGCATTGCCCAGCCTGGAAAGTCGTTCTTTCTATAACATGGTACTTTGGTTAGGTGCCTGTTAGTTGGTGCTTACTTAGCTGTTACTACTTATGTGTTCTGTTTAATTTTTATTAATACCCGAGGAAAGGGAGATGTCATAGTTTATTTGATTGGCTATTTGTCTGCGCTTGCGCAGTGTCTGTCTTGTCTTGTTCATAGAAGAAATGTAATCCTATGATAACAACTTATCAAGTTATGATAAAGGGTTTTTCTTCTGTGTTTTTTCCTACACAGGCTATTATGTACAAGTATTGGATGCAATATAATATATTGTATAAGCGCATATGTGTACACTTTAGATCATTAACTTTGATGGAAAGCGCAGGCAATAGTCTCTGTTTTCCGCCACATGTAGTTCATCAGGGTTTATGATTTTCGAAAATTGGGAACCCTGACTTATCATATTAGCGGAACAGAAAAAGCTTCGAAAAATTGGAACTTCAGCTGCTTCAATATTTTTCACACCACCAAAGTTTATTCAAACAATAATATTATGCTAATGTAATTTCTAGCGAGTTCAGAACGATAGCTGTGGTAAATAAATACCAATTGTCAATGAAAAGAAGGCAACTATTAGTATCGTTAGCGCCAATGAAACTTAGTTTCTTTGAGCAGGAAACAGCCATTTCTTGTCTCCCAAGAACTCAGCTAACTGCTCATTATATGGTTTGTAGAAGTCATCTAGCAACTCTAGAGTTGATTTCCACACTGGATTTTTGTTTCCACGTGCAATCACAAAGTTTCTTGACTTTGATGGAATGTCATGAAATGGTAGGTTGAAGAAATCTTGATCTATTTCTTTGACCAGATCAACCTGCAAAATACAAAACAGCCAATACTGTTTGCTAACATTATTTGCTTTTTCATGGACTTGGATTTGATACAAGTTTTAGGTGTGCTATGGCTTTATTTGATTCCGAAGTTTTATTAACAGCGACATTTTTTAGCGAAAGTTTATCTGTGGTATAATAGGAGCAGTTCTTTGGCTAGTTTCTTAAGGACATTCAGGTTCCCATGGGTGCAGGTGCTTTTTTCCTGCGTTTGAACCGGTTGGGTGAAAATTTTGTTACCACAGGTGTTACATGTTATGTTTGGATCCAGGTTGGTATACTGATATGAATGTTGATTTGAATGATATCATATGTTGGTAAGAAGGTGTGCGTGGTAATATTGATGCTAACATTAGCTGAATCATGGAAAAATCACCAGGAAAAACCTGTTGGGTGTTCTTTTTGTGCACTAGGTGATGTTAGTTACCCTTTAGACCATAGGTTTAGTATTATAGGCTCGGAAGTTTTTCTGGAACCCCGGTTGTTACATTGGTTTGAACTTGGCTGAATGCCACTATCTAGTTGTAATTTCGGTTTAAGACAACTTTTTTTCAGTTTTGCTAATTCTAATTTATCTATGATAGGTAAAAAATATAATAAGAAGCAAAATATTTATAATAGTCATTATATTTTCAATGTTTTTTTTTGACAAGGTATTTATATTAAATACAATAGATAAAGTAAACAATGGATGTTTGGTAAATATTCACAATAGTGTCAGTAAATAAGGAAAATGTCAACGAGCAGATATAAGCTAACAGGCCTCATCAATTGTGATCACTCCTTCAAACTCACCAAAGTCATCATCTTTTAAGTCATCAGTTTCCTAGATTCTAACCAATTCTGCTGGTTTCTCAACATACTTGTCTTTGTTTTGGTTTTTTGCCACTCTCAGAGCTGGGTGCGGATAGGAAGACAACATTGTGTTATGCACATCTATTGAATCATTTTTTTTTGTATATCATCACACCTGGAATACACTTTTTAGCTTCTCTAATGTAACTGCTTGGTATGAGAAGCATTCTCATATCTCTATTTCCATTTCTTAAGACGTATTAGATGCGAGGAACTACATAATACTTACATTGAAATCAACGTGGCATAAATCTACCTACAATCTCAATGTGAAAGAAGACTGCACATTTGGTAAAGTTTGAGAGATAATCTAACTTGTAGCTGTGATCAAGTTCATCTTTTGACAAATGTCTCATTTCCTCAGCTCAAACAGCAACTTTTCCAAAGATAGGTTTTTGTTATTCATGGGTGCAGTATTGCAGCAAATGCTATGTTTTTTACGATTTTCAAATTCACCCAAGTGAAAAAACAAAACAAAGCAATACGTAATTAGAGTGATTCAGGCTTTCAACTATCATGCCTGAAAAGACCAGTCTTTGAATCTGTCTCACATGAATGTCATCATGGTAAGAGAAAACAAAATAATCCCCAAAAGCGCCTGTGTTGTTACCAACACCTACAAATTCCGTAACAGTAAGCATGACAAGACTTTTTTTATGAAACAGAACAAACCTTTCCTTTTGGAAGTTGATCAGTTTCCAGGGCTCAAAAGATATTTTAATTTTGATAACATTGTTGATATATATTTTCTGTTCTTCACTTTTCAAATTTCTCTTCTATATTCTAGGAGATTCTTGATCTTCAGCGCCAACTACATAACTACTCTTAATACTAACAGTCAATAATAAGTAGAACCTAGATGGTCCCTTCATAAAACCGCATATTCCACCTAAAAGTTTCACGAGCATCACAGCAACATCTGTACTTGGTACTAAATAGTAGGTAGAATAAAGTTGACCTGAAAAAAATTTCTTATTTAGCAATGAAAAACTTTGCAATCTGGAGAACAACCTTCATAAATTCTAGAAGATTCCCAATCTCAATTGTAATCTGAAGATCAAGCCCAACTAGTTATTCTCTTCAACTAGTGTGCAAGAATTATTTGTTAAGGCTTGCCTTTTTGCTAAAAGGTACTAGTAGTACCGGAGTTTACGATACCTTACAAAATGATAGTCAGATGGGAATTGAAGGTGTAGGAGAAAGTGCTGATAAAATGACTGAGGACATTAAACCGGTCGTTGAAGTTGAAGCTAGAAATGAGACTCTCCGATGAATAAACGATGGAGACATGATGAAATAAAAAGCGCTGAAGAACATGATTGGAAAAGAGAAGAGATGGAAATGTCAAGAAATGAAATATCACCCATTGACAACTCTGATAATAGAAATCCTCTGACTTTGGAACATGAAGAATTGGATGAAGAACTAGATGACAGGGTAGCTAGAAGTAGTAATAAGAGAGCCGATCTCTGTCATGGATTCGAAGGAGAAGGTTTTCCTGGTTCCAGGTTTACTTAAAGTTTGCACCAGTTACCATGATAACCTATGAGATACCTTTTTGTGTGCACCTGTTGTTTAGAATTCAGGTCATGTTTTAGTGTGGAATGCTGATTTATACATTGGTTTGAGGCTCTGGAGGTTCTCCTGGAGGTTCTCCTGGTTCATTGGGTGCTTTTCTGTGTGCACCGGGTGTTTAAAATGTATGCAGTATTTGTTGGTGTGGTATGTTGATTATTTATTGGGTTTTCCCTGTTGGTGCCTTTTTGTGTGCACCAAGGGTTTTGTATGTTTTGGTATGTTGATTTAGGCAGGGATTTGTATGATGATAGTAGTAATATATGAGCAGATCTCCCTACCAAGTGTTTTTTTGTGGATTAGACCTTGGAGTTGAGACAATGGGTTACGGCGTTGGATGAATTCGCCGAGTTTATATTGTATTTTACTTGAGGGGTACTTGAGTGGCATTTGAATGGCATTTAAGTGGCATTTGAGTTTTGATTATTTTTTTTACTTAATTTGAACTTTTAAATTTTGAATGTATGGCATTCAAGTTTTGATAATCTTGTACATAATTATATACATAACTTTGACTCATAGAGCATCTAGATTTTGAATGTATGGCATTTAAGTTTTGATATTTTTTTGTAATTCGACTCATTACATCTACATTGAATAAATACAGTAATTAAAAATGAAACAATATGTGAATATATACATTTATTGTGCAATAAGTAGGGAAAATTTCATATAATATAGCTAGAGTCAGTAAATATTAAATAATACCAAACACTACAACTTGTAATGACAATCAAATCAATGCATAAGCTTTTACTAAAAACTATCTTGAAAACCTTCAAAACATGATCCCAAATGGAAAAAAATGGATAAAGTTAGATATTCTCAGTTCACTTGAGTAATTTTTTTAGGAGTTGTCTTCTCTTGTTTTCAAAGTTTCTTGGAGTTGCCCTTTTTTCTAAATTTTGCTTGTTTTTCTATATGAATTGTTACAATTGATGTTTTCTCGTGTCTGTTAAGACTCTTGTATTCTATTTTTTGCCAGGGCTATCTGCTAGGTTCAAAGTGTCTCAAAAATACTTTTTGCCAATTTTGCAGCAGTATGAACAACAATATCACCGTTTTTGTTTTCAATTTTGTCTCAATTTTCGTAAATTACAATTATTGATTTCTGGGGAACTGTACACATTATCTCTCAGAGAATCTGCCCAGTGTATCTCAAACACACTAAACAAGCATAATAATCGATTTCATGACCAAAAATGAGTTTGTCTGGTCGCCACTTGGACTTGAATATGACCTCTCGCTCGCTACTCAGACTGGTTCATTAACACATGGTCTTGCTATTCATGCTGCATACATCCTGCTTGCAGTAGTGAACTGCTCACCATTACTGACTTGAGAAATCTTTTTGCAGTGAAAATGGTATTTTAATTGAGCAAACCATCACTTTTTCCAAGTTTTTTTACTTTTTCTTTCGCCCATTTCAGGCTTACAGCAAAGTCACTTTGCTAGGCATTGGTGACAAACAAAACGCCAGTTTAGTTCACCATTGCTCAAGTTTTCCAACAAGTCCTGAGTATTTTAATATTGTACATGTATTCATTGGTGACTGCTCATACTGCACTAGCACGTGCTGCTCACTTTCAATACTTTATTGTAATTTTAAAGTCTCATAGGCTTTCTATTATTCGAACAGCATCAAACAAAGCACCGTTTATAGATTTAGAACCAACAATAGTCAGTAACCAATAACATAAGCTAATCAGAATAGATAACTATTAGGAAAATATTTCCCTCTCAAATCTTAAATGCCATCAGAATACAACATGCAATTATTTCAGGGGACAGCAACATGTACATACGACAAGCTCTATGGGTCCTGGGATATATGGTGACTCCACTGCTTCAGGAGTCTGGTGAATGTGTAGATTTACTCGACTCAAGTCTTTATTGATCACTTTCATCATTTTCTTTGTGATCGTTGGCAGATTTATGGCTTGTTTTACAGGCATGGCACGTAATTTAGTCATATGCTCAAACTGAACTTTCTGAACTGGTGTTTTCCATTTTTTTTACTCCAGGGTTATCTTTAGTTTTCTCCTATCATTTGCGCTGGAATCTTTTGTGGATATTTGGGTTTGAAGACATAGCAGAAGGGCTTCACTGGATACTGGCTACTACATGCTCTACTGTGTTGATAAGGGCTCATTTCTCTGCTTTATAGAGGATTGATTACGCTTGCCAGCAGGGTGCTGTGTAGTCTCAGCCGAGTGCGTAAATGTTAAACTTGCCTGACAGAATCGAAGCTATATTAAATAGGAACCGCAGATTGTAGAGCAAAACAAACGCTAAAAGCAGTGACAGCCATTGGTATCCATTGTGGAGCTTTTCCTTCAATCTTTGAATGTATCAACTACCTGTTTTCCAAACATCACACACACCATGTTGTGATACTGAATCGACAAGTGTAGTCACGCTGACAAAAAATTAGCTACACATTGTCTGATTCATCAAACTTTGACTACTGTCAATTTCACCTATCAAAAATATTCAGCAATTGTTCACTGTCACACTCTACAACCAAGTTACAAATTTATTCCAAGTAAACTTTAAAAATGAAAAACAATGAATCAGGCACAAGCCGCAGTAACACTGCTGATGGAGTTTCAGGTAAAATCAGTAGCAATTCACGTTGATAAAAAAAATGTAAAAAATGGTTTTGTATTAAACGTAAAATCTGTTATGTGGGCAACTATTGATTCATACACAATTGAACACTGATTGTTTACAGCAAAATATTAATCATGGTCCATGAGGTTATATCTATAAGAGATGAAGCTTGTCTGTGTCCCAGCCAGTATCATTGTTTACATAAGCAGTCTTGCGGTGTGCCAGCCCTCCAGCATGAGTCCTCTACAATACAAAGAAACCACTGAAAGTTAATACACACATGAATACTAATCAGTTACACATGAATCAAATCTATAGCTTTGTGGCTATGGCTAAAAACAAATACACTGTCAAATAAGAAACTAGCGAGCTCTTCAATACACGTGATGAAAATCATGCAACAGAGGATAATATGTACTTTGTGACAATAATGTTGCGTGTATGTTAGTATGTTAATCTTACATTTTGAGTATACGAATGGTAAAATTAGGTTTTGAATTATGATACAACCTTTTGTCAGAATTTTTTTCAGCTTCAAGCAGACAATATGTCAATACTGGCATGGCAAGCAACATTTTCTATGACAGTCCGCAAAGCTAGTTATCAAAAATAATTTGAACGCTGAACACTGGCTCACATACATATTGTAAGTGACCGCAAGTGATCGCAGATCAGCGTACGATCATCTGCGATCCACGTTGACATAAACGTGGCACAAATTATGATTGCACAATGTATAATCACTCTTTTGGCTGGGAGGTAACAAAATCATGAAGCTCACCTTCACTGACCAACGATTGTATTTAAAGAATGGATTTTATAAGTTGACGTCTCCTTCAGCAGCTTATTCTCTATTAGTTGTAGGCATAAAAGCAGCAACAGTCCAGCCGTGTTTTGCCAGTGTACTATAAAGCGGTATCGTTGAAGCAAGACTGACAGCATACATTTCATTCCAGTATCTTGTTGATTGCCATTTAATGGGCTTTCGTGGTCGATAGCAGCCAGTAAGGCCTATCATTACTTTGTAGTGTCCCTGTCAGCCAGTCCACTGCAATAACAACATCACACTAGTTATGCTTGGCAAAATATCAAATCACTACAAATGACAAGTTGGTTTTAAAACATTTCATTTGTGTACAGACTCACTAAATCGATTGTCAAAGAAATTTACAAAACGAGCATTACACATGACCAGCTTCAAGCTGACCATTTGTTTTTGTCTGTCCTAGTCTGGTGGTTGAAAAAAGTAGCTGTTCACCACCGAACACAAACTGTTGTGTGAAATCCATGAGATACCAACATCTACTACAGTAGTTCAATACATATTAAAGGCTAAATTGACATACATACAAAAGTGTACGTATATTGCACAGACTTACAGAGCCTATGGTACATACTTGTGTAATGGCCACACTCATACATCAGTACACAATCAACAAATTTTGCCAATTTCACTGAACTGAGAAACTAAACAGCAATATTTCTTGATACTATTCACAGTATACGGCAGGTTGAAAATATCAATAGAATGTAAAAAAAATACGAGACAACAAACTCTAACTAGACCAGTATTTGACATTTGAACTTTATGTATGGAGCAAAGTAAGCAGAGTAAACTTCTTGACTACAATGCGGAGATATCTTATCAAGTATTTTAATCAAAATTTTATAACAAATATTACATACTAATCCCAAAGAAATTTGCACTAACATTCACACAGCCAAACACCAGTCTAGAATTCATATATTTTTACTCGGCCAAGTATAGCTACCCCAAATACTAACTATATACCACACTATTAAAGACAGCTAACCCAACCCGGTATAGCTACCCCCGGATACCAAATATATACTACACTACCAGAGACAGTTAACCCAACCCTGTATAGCAACCCCGTATACTGAATATATACTACACTACCAGAGACAGTTAACCCTACCCGGTATAGCCGCCCTGAATCCCATATGTATACTAATAGAAGAAGCTACCCCAATTCAGCATAGCTACCCTAGATTTTATATACATACTAGTAACGAGAGCTACCCCGACCCAGTAAAGCTACCTCAGATACAACTTATATACGAATGAAGAGAGCTACCGCGGATCCTATATATATATACATATATATACTACTTGTGAAAGCTACTCCAACCTAATATTACATAGACACAATAGTGCATAGACATAGTAGTGTATAGAGACGGTAGTGCATATACATAGTAGTGCATAGACACAGTAGTGCTTAGACATGGTAGTGCATACACAGTAGTACATAGACATAGCAGTGCATAGACACAGTAGTACATAGACATAGCAGTGCATAGACACAATAGTGCATAGACATAGTAGTGTATAGAGACGGTAGTGCATAGACATAGCAATGCATAGACAAAGCAGTGCTTAGACGTGGTAGTGCATAGGCACATTAGTACATATACATAGCAGTGCATAGACACAGAAGTGCTTAGACATGGTAGTGCATAGGCATATTAGTACATAGACATAGCAGTGCATAGACGCAGTAGTGCTTAGACATAGTAGTGTATAGACACAGTAGTACATAGACATAGCAGTGCATAGACACAGTAGTGCTTAGACATGGTAGTGCATAGGCATATTAGTACATAGACATAGCAGTGCATAGACACAGTAACGCTTAGACATGGTAGTGCATAGGCACATTAGTACACAGACATAATTGTACATAGACATGGTAGTGCATGGACCTAGTAGTGCATAGACATGATAGTATATATACATAATAGTAATAGGCACCTTTGTACATAGACATACTTGTACGTAGACACAATAGTACATACACACAGCAGGGTATATTGTAGTAGTACATAGAAATAGAATTACATGGACAGTAGTATGTTGACAATGTAGCACATAAAAACGGTTGTACGTAGACATAGTAGTACACAGGTAACATACATAAACAAAACTACATAGACACTGCAGCACATATACATAGTAAAAAGAACAGAGTATTACATGAACTTAGTTGAACATAAATAGAGTAAGATATATACATGGACATAAAACAAGCTCATTCGGCCATGTTGTGCAGTTATTACTGAGCATAGAGCACATGCAAGTTCTTGTCAATGTTGAAAAGGCCATGGACTACCAATTCATGTCATTACAGAAAATAAATTTTTGTGGAAGGGAAATGAGTTGATATTGCTTCGTCAAATTTTGTGAAATCTTTCTCACAACAACATCTCATATAGTACAAATATTGATAGCTCAATAAAATAATACTTAAGCCTGGTTCACATACATATCGTAGATGCTGGCAAGTGATCGCAGATCCTCGTACGATGATCTACGATAGATGTTCACATAAACTTGGTAAACCGACGATCGCAAGAGTTATAATCACTCTCTTGACTGGGAGGTAATAAAATCATGAAGAACCTATTCACTCACCAATGACTATATACATACTAAATGAATGATCGTTGTTCAATTACACCGACCTATTTATTATTTTTAACAATTTCAAAAAAACTATTACATTGTTACTCATATTATCATTAAGTATTATTCCATTTCTTTTAATTAAATTTATAACGGTTGTTCAATGGTGCATTTTTATTTTTTATCATTTCTAAATATATATTTTTTTAATTTTAATTTATTATAATATACTAATTATGCTATTATATAAAAAATTACAGAAAATATTTATATTAATACATTTAAATCAGCTATCATAATATTTCATTCAAAAAATTGATAATAAATAATAACCAATATTTACAATTACACAATAATAATTTTATTATTTATTATAATTTTTTGATGGCAGTCACGCTGACATGAGTAACCTTGACCTAACTGTGGTTTTTGAGAAAGAAAGTAAGAAAATTGTACTCCCGACCGTACGATGGTTGCAGAAAAGTTTGTTCAGCTGAACTTCTCTACGAGCTTTAGCGACAGCGTGCGACGTCATACAAGCCACTGCAAATCCAGGTTCACATACATCGCAGATGCTCGTACGAAGATCCGCGATCACTTGCGAGCATCTACGATATGTATGTGAACCAGGCTTTACTTTTATGTTGCAAATATAACAGGAGCTATTTGAGACCACTCTAAGCCTTACATTCTACAGCATCTACCAGCATCTAAAACTATACTAAGGTCGACACTGGCTCTGGAAAACTAAGGTCAGGGATTGGTAAGTGACAGAATGCTCACAAGTTAATTATTTCAAGTTTGGCAATGTTTGGTCAACTAAAGAAAGTGAGTGTCAGTTCAATGTTTACAGACTATTTTGCCGGAAATCCAACAAAATGAATAGGTTATGTTTCTTTATCTCAATGCAGAAAATAAAGAAAGAAAACATAGACATACATGCAGTCACTAAAGCAAGCAATTTCTATTCCGCCAGCCACTGAAAGAAAATAAAATTGCAGCTCATAAGTCAAAGTACTTTTAACAGAGCAAATTTTGTAACAAAATAATTGTCACAAGCTTTTCACTAGTTGTGAGGCAACAAATACAATGATGTATTCCTTTTTAAGGCACTCAAGATTTTTAAAAATTTAGAACTTCGTCAGGAATTATCGACTCTTGCAGTTCATCACTTATGCTGCAAATCAACTAGCAAAAAGTAGAAGTTGTTTTCTAATTTCCTTGAAGTGGAGAGCACAACTTTTAAACCTCTCTCCAGCTATCATATTTTTAAGAAGTTGTGATTCCAATGGGAAGGCAACCAACTGTTTTTCTGCACATTTTAGTCCAAAAAAGATTAGGTTTTTAGTCAGGTTTTGTGTGGTACCTACCTCTTATAATGGAGTGAAAGTGGAAACAGTACAAGCTTCTGTCACAGCGATTAGTGCTGGTGTCAGCAAGAACCATTTTTGGCTTCTATAAAACAGAAACAAATAACAAGTAACCAAGAATTAGGATTGCTTTTTGTGAGAAACATTTCCTGATAGTAGCTATTGAGGCGGAGGGTGAAGGATAGGTAAATGTAATTAAGGAATTAGCTGAAACGTACATTCTATATAAAGTTGACAACACTCAGTATTGAAGCTGTGAAGTTTTGCTAGAATAAGTCATGGGGATCTCATATAGAATCCTACTTCAGCTGGTCCAAACAAACATTTATTGATGGCTTCCTACAAAAGACACAATTGACAAAAACTTGTCTCAACTTCTATCGAAAGAGAGTTCAGCGACTCCCAATACGAAGGCAAAGTAGCATAAATTACTATTTATGCTAAGTAGCCCATTCACTCAGTTCTCAACATTATGGGTGTTATTGAGAATAATCACAACCGTTAGGAGCAAAAACATCGATAGTTATGATAATTAAAATCTTCACTATTGGATCATATGCATGATTTTCAATCAACAATACTACAATACTGCACGAATTGGTACTTGTAGGAAGACTTATCAACCTAGGGTGAGCGATTAAAAATTATATTTAAGAAAGACATCAGGGAAATACCAGAAAGCACAATGCGATAAAGCTGTCTGGTCTCCAGCACTGCTTAACTATAATTTAGTAGCAATTTAACTTGTTGCTTACTACTCCAAGTTAAACAAACACAATTTTACCTGCGGATCATGCAAGAAACGAAGTGGTTAGAGCTAAAAAATACTCAACGACGCTCATCGCCAAGCTATTAAACAAACAGGAAAGCAGCACAGGTAAACGAAAAACTGAATTGTCGACATCTAATAAAGAAAATTGTAGCAAATAATAACCATAATCAACACTTTTTTATTACCAACAGCTGTTTCACGCTGACTATTCGTAATTGAAAAATATGGTTATTAAATAATAAATAAATAATGTGTAATATGAATAATGTGGTGCAGACAAAATCGATGACTTGTCATCGTTGCATCTTTATTGATAGTATATTGGATTGGTAGCTAAGTAGGTATGCACGGCAACTACAGTTGTATCTGTCCAAAAGCTACAAGCAGCAGTGAATACTATCTATGCATTTGTAGTTTTTCCATTTTCAGTAATATAAAAAATCAGGTGCTTACCGACCAGTCGGGATACTTTGAACTTGCCAGCTAGACACAAATTATTATTAGCAATCAGCAATTAATGAGTAGCAAGTACTCTACAGAAACCAGTTGCCAGTTAGATCCAATTACTTTCTAACAATTACCTTTGTGCAAATGTTTCGTGGGTAGTGAACTGTAGCATGCATTTGTCTCGTGGCAAGTCACAGGTAAATACTCGTAGGTACTTGTCAAAATTATCACTGAGGAAAACTCACATTGCTTTTATCAGACGGTAGAGGGTGCACAGAAAAATTATTAGGATCAACAAAGTAATGGTTTATGGCTACTATCATATTTGTCTTCTGCTGCTAATATTATGATAGCAGTAGCCACAGGGGATTGCAATAAATAACATGGCCAATATTATGATAACTATTACTATCATTAATAAATGATGTTTTCAAATACTAATAATTATCAATTAATATTTTCATGTCTACATTTCAACATGGATTTGGTTAATTCATCGTCAATCCTGATAAACCTCAAGATGATGTGCTGCTGAAATGGTTGGTTCATAAAAAAACAATAATAACCATAATGACAACAAATGTAGAAGAAATAAAAGTGATAATAAAATTTATTATTATTAATTAGGGTTATTATTGTTGTTGATATTTATGTATTCTTGATATTATTATTTAATATAATTATTTACTATTATTATTATCATACAGCTAATAACAATAGTATCACTGTGTAAATAATATATTAAACCAGAAGAAGAAGAATAATAAATAACTAACAACGACAAGAGTTGTTGTCAATTATAATTATTATTGATGAGAGCATCATCATTATTAATAATACTACTGAGGTCAATGATGATGATGAGTGATAAATTACTATTATTATTATTATCATTATTTATTATATTTTATTGTTATTATTATTATGGAATAAAATTATTATTAACAATTACTAATAATTATTATTAAAATAATCATAATAATGTAAGGTGATGCTGATAAGACAATGATGACACGCAACAATATAAAACAACAACTCATATATATATTATTATTACTTATTAATGGGTCAGATGGATGAACACCAAAATGGCAGCTTATGCTCCAAAACGGTCAAACACTTTCAAAAATTCAACAAACAACAACAATAATAATAATAATAAATTATTATTAAATAATAATTAATAATAATGAAACTAACCATGCACAGTGACATAAGTCAAATATTCTCGGGAAGAGCACTCATTTGTAGGGGACTTTTGAGTTTGCCTGTGCGCAACCAAAAAGTCAAGTCACACAGTCAGGAAAACAAAAATTTCACAAACAAAAACAACCACATTATTATTATTATTTATCATTTTCTTTGATGATGACAACAACAGTTCAAGAGACTGGCAGGAAAAGAAGGAAAAAAACAAAAAATTAACAAACACATAAGGTAGACTGATCATGAACTTACACAAAACTAACCAATTATATCGAATACATGAAACTGCAACAACAAAAACAACGGAGTGAAGTTTTGTTACAAGCGGCAGGTGGGGCACCGAAAATGGTGAACGGAAAAGACGCTGCAGAAATGGTTCCGTCCAACACACGCCGACTTTTGAAGCAAAAACGCCAAAACAAAAAAAAAAAGGAGGAGAAAACTCCAAATAAAATTAAATACTGATTATCGCCAAAAATAGGGCCGAAATACTTAAGTGTACTGAGTTCATCTATTTGTTTACATCTACAAAAAAGAGGTATTTGGTGAAATATTTTTTCGATTTATTCAATTTTCATTAATTTCTTACAAAAACAAATCATCCTCTAAATGGTTAAATTTCATCTAATTGTACAAATTTACAAAAAACTAGGGTATTTGGTAAAATATTCTTTCATTTCATTAAATATTCATTATTTTTTTGCAAAAAAGAAATCACCCTTTAAATGGTTAAATTTTATCTGTTTGTATATCTTTACAAAAAACAGGGTGTTTGGTAAAATATTTCCTTTACTCTATTCAATTTTTATTAATTTTTTCAATAATTGCTGTTAGATATTCATCTATTTGTTTACATCTACAAAAAAGAGGTATTTGGTGAAATATTTTTTCGATTTATTCAATTTTCATTAATTTTTACAAAAACAAATCATCCTCTAAATGGTTAAATTTCATCTAATTGTACAAATTTACAAAAAAAAACAGGGTATTTGGTAAAATATTCTTTCATTTCATTAAATATTCATTATTTTTTTTGCAAAAAAAGAAATCACCCTTTAAATGGTTAAATTTTATCTGTTTGTATATCTTTACAAAAAACAGGGTATTTGGTAAAATATTTCCTTTACTCTATTCAATTTTCATTAATTTTTTCAATAATTGCTTAAATATACATTATTCACTATTTTCTTATTCTAATTGTATAAATTTACAAAAAAAACAAGGTATTTGGTAAAATATTCTTTCATTTCATTAAATCTTCATTATTTTTTTGCAAAAAAAGAAATCATCCTTTAAATGGTTAAATTTTATCTGTTTGTATATCTTTACAAAAAAAACAGACTATTTGGTAAAATATTTCCTTTATTCTATTCAATTTTCATTAATTCTTTCAATAATTGTTTAAATATAAATCATTCATTATTTTCTTATTATTAGGTGAGCACCCTATCATACAAAATTAGTTTCTTGAGTGAGGGTTTTATCCTGCATTTTCCTTTTGAATTTTTTTCAAAAATTTACCATTTTTTTCAAAAACAATCATTTATATATACAATTTCCATTATTTTTTAAACAGAACAATTCCTATCTCTGAGAGGTTAGAGATATTGGGGTAGAAAACTTAGACATGATGATGAGAAGGCTATGGATTTTCCCGTTTAAGAACAAACCATTTTCGATGGCAATTTCAATTCGGAAAACTAAAACAACGCAATTTGTTTTTCAAAACGCAACCATCAGAAAGCTTTTGTCATGATGAGGAGGAGGAGGCTATGGTTTTACCCATTCAAGAACAAACCATTTTCGATGGCGACTTCAATTCTAAAAACGAATTAGAACTGAAGCATGTAGTATTACGTAATCATTTTTTTTTAAAGAAGAACAATCCATTTTTGATAGCAACTTTAATTCTAAAAACTAAATCAATGTAACTTTTTTATTCTTTGTCTCCCATGAAATTGTTCAAAACGAATTAGAACTGAAGTATGTGGTATTACATGATAATTTTTTTAAAAAAAACACATCAAAATCGACAAATTACTCCTCTAGATAGTTCAAGTTTACAATATTTGAGAATTAATCACAATAGAAACATTAAGCCTACTTGATAAAAAAGAATTTGACTGTTAAATTTAACTAATTGATTCAATGTTATTATTTGGATCTTTTGAAAATAAACATTTCAATGAAAACATCATATTTAGTCTTTGACACACTTGAAACCATTTTCCAGTAAATTTTACCAACAATATTTCAGAAATTTTTACTAGATATTTACAAAAAAAAATGAGGTATTTTGGTAAAATATTCTTTTATTACATTCCTTTTTAATTTTTTATGTTTTAAAACAGGGTTTTATTACAAATTTTTTTGTTTTTTCAACTTTTTAAAAAAATAATCATTATAATATACAGTTTTCGATATTATTTTAAAAAAATAAATATATATAGCGATTTTCACTTTATATTCTTTTATTCCATTCAATTTTCAATAATTTTTTGAGTGAGGATTTTATCCTACACCTTCCTTTTAAATTTTTTTTATTTTTTTAAAAAATAATCATTGAAATATATAGTTTTCGATATTATTTTAAAAACAATGTATATATATATATATAGAGTTTTTCATGGTATTTGGGAAAATATTTTTTTATTTCATTCAATTTTCAATAATTTTTTGAGTGAGAGTGAGAATTTTATCCTACACAATCCTTTTAAATTTTTTATGTTTCAAAACAGAGCTTTATTACATTTTTTTGAACTTTTTAAAAAATAATCATTGAAATATATAGTTTTCGATATTTTTTGATTTTTTTTGTACTTTTTAACTTTTTTAAAAACTGTCAAAAAATCACCAAATTACCTCTCTAGATGAATAAAATTTACTTTTAAAAAATAATCATTGAAATATACAGTTTTCGATATTTTTTGATTTTTTTTGTACTTTTTAACTTTTTTAAAAACTGTCAAAAAATCACCAAATTACCTCTCTAGATGAATAAAATTTACAAGTAAATAATTGTAATAGAAAATACCATATCTAGTTTTTACATTCATAAAACTGTTTTATAGTAAATTTTCTGTAATACAAACTACTATAGCTTACGATATCAATGGTTACAAAGTGCTTTTCTTGAACAATATCTTTCTCGATATTCTTCTGGTATATTATTAGACCCAGGGAGGAACTCTTGTATTCCGTATTCTCTGTGATCCAATAATTGACTAAAATACAAAAGTTATTCATTATATAAATAAATTTTACCGAATTTAATTTTTACTCTTAGCTACATTAGATAGTTTACATTTTATATATAACAGGAAAATAACTCACTGAGTTACATCATTCAGCTCAATATTTCTTAGGGAAAGTTCTTTACTCTGTTTTCTTTTTACGATAAAATGGACTAAAATAAAAAATGATGTATTAGTATAGTATGATTAAAATTAATGTAAAATAAATATAAACTTTCGTTATTTTTTCAACTTCTATGTAAAAGAAATACACTGATTACACACGAAAAAGTCCTTTTTTATCATTTGGTGTGATTTTTTTTCAACTTCTAGCTAAAAAAATACACTGATTACACAAAAAACCCTTTTTTTTAATCCAAAATATATATAATTTAAAAATGTTTTACAAAAAAAATGTATATGAATTGATCATTTATGTGAAAAACTAAACATTTTTGTAAAATAATTATAACCTTTTGTTATTTTTTAAACTTTTATGTAAAAAATACACTGATTGCACAAAAAAGTCCTTTTTTTTAATCCGAAATAGATATAATTTAAACATGTTTTACAAAAAATGTTTATGAATTGATCATTTATGTGAAAAACTAAACATTTTTGTAAAATAATTATACCCTTTTGTTATTTTTTTAACCTTTTATGTAAAAAAAATACACTGATTGCACAAAAAAAATCCTTTTTTAATCCGAAATAGCTATAATTTAAAAATGTTTTACAAAAAATGTTTATGAATTGATCATTTATGTGAAAAACTAAACATTTTTGCAAAATAATTATAACCTTTTGTTATTTTTTAAAACTTTTATGTAAAAAAATACACTGATTACACAAAAAAGTCCTTTTTTTAATCCGAAATAGATATAATTTAAAAATGTTTTACAAAAAAGGTTATGAGTTGATCATTTATGTGAAAAATTGAACATTTTTGTAAAATAATTATCACCTTTTGTTATTTTTCCAACTTTTATGTAAAAAAAAAACACTGATGATACAACAAAATCCTTTTTTAATTCGAAATATATATATATATATATATATATATATATATAACTTAAAAATTTTTTACAAAAATGTTCACAAATTTATCATTTTAAGGGGTTTTTCATTGTAAGAATACACTAAATTTTCACAAATCAACTTTTTAAAATTATGGTAAAAATTAATAAAACTTACCTATAGTGATATGAATCCCTTGAGTTATAGATTAGCTTCTCGAGAGTTTGTTCTCCACAGTCTTCTTTTTCAGCATCATCGAAGTGATTGAGAAAATCCTCAGATTTTGGATTATCAGCCAGTTCCGAGGCTTGGACGAAGGCTTGATGAGCTGCGAGTACACTGATGTTGTAGAAAATTGAATTGTCTGCGTTTCGACTCAGACCCTTGAACAAAATCACTCCAAATCTCTCCGATGTCACAGCAGAAGCTATTTGATGAGGAATGCGCATATCTCCGATCAGTAATTCTTCATCTACAACACTTCTGTATTGAACTAGAAGAGTCTCTTCATTTCCATTCCATCGCCTGTCAGACTTTGTTATAACTTCAGGGTTTTGGAAACATATGACACTATCTGTTGGGAAATCCTGAAGATTAGCTACCTCGAAATAAGCATTGATTTGTCGCATACTTTTTTCTGGTAATACATCAAATACATTCTTACACCTCAAAGTAGTTCCTGTTTCTGTAGCAGCACGAAAAATTGCTTTTCCAGTCTTTTCAACACCCATGTAGATCAAAACCAGTGGTCGTATTTGCGAAGCTTCATTGACAAGTAATCCCGCCGCTAATGGAATAGTGCTCTTCACTCTAACTACCTTTCCATCCTTTTTATAGTTGTATATGATGGTGCAGTTCGTTTCATCATGGAGCTCAACGGTTAACACCTGCATAACTGTAGGTATTGGTAAATCTTCAACTTTGACTATGTTTTCAATGTTTCTTCTGGAAGCTGGAGATAGAGTACTTAACAGAGAGGCGCTTTTGATGATGAGAGTTGCCAGAGTATTCAGACTGGCGCTTTGAAAGGGGATCATAGTGCGTTGAAGAAGTACATTGTCATCAATCACCTTATCTTGTGAAGGTTTTGGTTCTTTATTCTTCAGTTGTTTTGATATGATTTGTGTCGACATTCTAAAAGATAAAGTAAAAATCCATGTTATGATTTCTTTTCCAAACCAATTTGAAGATATATATACATATATATATTTACTCAATATCATACCACTGTTAGTATCTAAATCGATAAAAATTAAATTTATACTCAATCAAGTTGACTTACCTCCAAACAGAAAAGTCCTTCTAGCAGTTGTAGTAGATGATGTTGTAGTAGATCTTGCTCCTTCAGTTGCTAATGTCGAAGTGACTGCTTTCTGTGTAAAAACAGTGCTTCTTATATAGCTGAAATCATGCCATTTATCATAAGGTTAAATTAATGAAACATTGTTTCTACGGAAGAACACCAATGCTTTCGCGGGAATAAATAATTTATTTTCACGCGAATACAAACCAATGCTTTCGCGGGAATAAACATTTTATTTTCACGCGAATGGAAACTGTTGCTTTCGCGGGAATGAATACTTTATTTTCACGCGAATACAAACCAATGCTTTCGCGGGAATAAACATTTATTTTTCACGCGAATGGAAACTGTTGCTTTCGCGGGAATGAATACTTTATTTTCACGCGGATACAAACCAATGCTTTCGCGGGAATAGATAATTTATTTTCACGCGAATGGAAAGCGTTGCTTTCGCGGGAATGAAAATTTTATTTTCACGCGAATACAAAGCAATGCTTTCGCGGGAATCAATATTTTATTTTCACACGAATGGAAACAGATGCTTTCGCGGGAATAAATATTTTATTTTCACGCGAATACAAACCAATGTTTTCGCGGGAATAAATAATTTATTTTCACACGGATGGAAACCCTTGCTTTCGCGGGAATGAAAATTTTATTTTCCCGCGAATACAAACCAAAGCTTTCGCGGGAATCAAAACTTTATTTTCACACGAATGGAAACCGTTGCTTTCGCGGGAATCAATACTTTATTTTCACACGAATGGAAACCGTTGCTTTCGCGGGAATAAATATTTTATTTTCACGCGAATACAAACCAATGTTTTCGCGGGAATAAATAATTTATTTTCACACGGATAGAAACTGTTGTTTTCGCGGGAATAGAAATTTTATTTTCCCGCGAATACAAACCAAAGCTTTCGCGGGAATCAATACTTCATTTTCACGCGAATGGAAACCATTGCTTTTGCGGGAATAAATATTTTATTTTCACGCGAATACAAACCAATGTTTTCGCGGGAATAAATAGTTTATTTTCACGCGAATGGAAACCGTTGCTTTCGCGGGAATAAATATTTCATTTTCACGCGAATACAAACCAATGTTTTCGTGGGAATAAATAGTTTATTTTCACGCGAATAGAAACCAATGCTTTCGCGGGAATAAAGAATTTATTTTCACGCGAACAGAAACCAATGCTTTCGCGGGAATAAAGAATTTATTTTCACGCGAATAGAAACCAATGCTTTCGCGGGAATAAATAAGCTATTTTCACGCGAATGGAAACCGTTGCTTTCGCGGGAATAAACAATTTATTTTCACGCGAATACAAACCAATGCTTTCGCGGGAATGAAAGATTTATTTTCACACATTCACCTATATAAGAGACAACGGTTTCAGACAGAAAGCATCCAGTTCAACAACAGTGAGCAAAGGAGCAACATCTATCTACTACATCTTCCATTGCAACTACTAAGAGTTCTCTCTTCATAAAGGTAAAACTTAAATTCAAATATTTCCGCTAGCTAACACAACTATCTGAAGGCTTTATGACATATCTATCTTTAAATTGGTTATAAAGAATTGAACCAATTTTTTTCTGTTTTTTTCAGAATGAATACTCAAGTCGTAGAAAGCCAACCATTGTATCTAAAGTCGGAATCTCAGCCAGATGAAAAGGTAAGAATTAATAAAAAATACTATTTAACACCTGTTGAACACCTTTAATTATTTTAGTTATCTAATTATCGCTTGTATTTTAGAACAATGCAACAACAAATCCAATCCACTTAAAGGACTTCCTTCCAGAAATGTATCATAACTATGTGATAAATAATGATGTTGTTGAAGAAAAAGCTGTAGAACGTTTGACATTTCAAGTTATAATATTCTGTATAACTCAACACATGATGAGTATGGGGATGTGTTGTAAGAAACGTGATATATCTACAGAACGTTTTGATGACATTATAAAAAACAGTTTCGAAATCGTTTTGTCAATGGTGGAAGTCGTTAATATTAATAATTTTTTAAAAGAAATTGAAAGAAGTGCTTGGAATCAAATAGTTTTCAAAAAATTATACAACATGACATGGAACAAAAAAACTTTTTATAAATTCAGAAAGCATATTTATAATTATGTCCAAATAGATAAAGCTCTATCCTCTTCTGTAGGTATTTTAGAATTAATGTTGGAAGCGTTTCATACATATTTATGAAAAATTTTTAGTTGTTTTTTATTATTTTACAATATTTTGTTCAAACTATTATATTTTATTTCTTACCAATTTAGATGTTAAAAGCGGTATAATATTAAGTAAATACATATATATATATATATTTGAATCCATCCTTTGTTGTCTGTCTCCACATCCCAATAGTTTAATAAGCACATTCTCAATCTACCATAACTCTATGATCTTAACTGCTTTTGGCATAAATACATATATATATATATATAAGACACTCTAAGTAATAAATACACTCTTAGCCACTCATGCAAATATTACCCTTTTATTTTTAGAATGTTATGGATACTCTTTCTGAAGAGCTCCTTAGCACAGATCCATATCCAACAGAAAATAAAATGAAAAACGGCAAAACAACTCCTAAGAGAAGGAAAACTGCTCCAAAAAAGCAAATAGTAAGGAAACGAAAACAAACAGTGAGAAAACAAACTACTTCCGTTGATAAGCAAACAATGGAGAACGCAGCTATAACTCATTTAACAGTTGAATGTCTCAACGAAAGGAGAGCTAGGGAATTAGAAAAGTCTAAAGGTTCTCAAGTGATTGACTCACCAAAAGTTCCGATTTGCAAAACATTTGAAGATCTTCCTATCCCAAGCATTATGCGAGTGACTGGTGTGATACATCCATCAAGTAAGGAGAAGTGTAGATATTCTCAAGTACACTACCATGAACCTTCAGATATAAATGAACTCGAACCCAAAATACTCCTCTGTCCAGTTGAAATAGCTAAAAACTTCAACTGTGATAATTACCCCCCTCCGTTTAACATTGTATATTTGGGTAGAAAGGGAAAACCAAAAAATAAAAACGTTCTTTGGTATGATGTCAGACGTGTTAGCAGACATCCTCTAAGCAAAAAGAAAGCTGAAGAGGAATCACTATATTTTAGTACATTGACTAAATGTCAGCTCAAACGCTTCTTGAACATCAACACCCTCAATAGTTTTCAACCCGGCGCTATTTTTCCTTACCAAGATGTTGTTGATAGATTCGTTCCTCATCGATTTAAAGGAGGGCAGTCGAATGTAATTTGTATCCGTTATAGCATTGAACAATGTGGAGAAACGCTGTTGAAGACGCTCGTCATACCAGACAAATATGCTTCAGAAGCTAACAAATATACTCCAGGTGTGATGATCTACAGAGGAAAAACAACCCACGGAAAATTTAAGACAGAATACGATCTTTCATTTTGCTCTCCATACTGTCTCGGTCGAATGTATTGGAAACAATATTGTGATCAAGCAAAGCACAACAAAACAATATTAGAAATTGATGATGATGATGAACTTGAAGATTTTCTATGTGGAGACTTTGATGATTTTGAGACAGGATATGTTGCTGAAAAAAAATGATGAGTGTTTTAGCGATGGATAGTCTCTAATTCAAAAAACAAGTTGGACAATGTGACTTGGTGAGCTATTTCCCTTTTCTATATAATGTAAACTATCCAATGTAACTAAAGCTATAATTCAATTTCATGTAATTATTTTAAATTTTTTCCCTACTTATTACACAATAAATGTATATATTCACATATTGTTTCATTTTTAATCACTGTATTTATTCAATGTAGATATATCTCCTCTCTCCTCTCTCCTCTTTTTATCTCTCCTCTCTCTCTCTCAACATACTCTCTCCTCTACCAAATACTCCTCTCTCCTCTCTTGCAGTTATTTCCCAAATACTGTAGATTTTAACCATCTAGAGGTCTAATTTGGTAATTTTCCAACATATTTTATAGCATTTAATATACTTATTATGTAATAAATGTATATTATTCAATGTAAATGTAAATATATCCATAAATATGTACATAATTATCCATATATACATAAATGTATAAAAAACTAAAAAAATCTCTCCTCTCTCTCCTCTCTCTTCTCTCCTCTCTCATCTCTCCTCCCTCCTCTCTCCAGAAGATTTTCCCTACTTATTATGTAATCAGGTATATAATCATATAATTTTCATTTTTGATCAATATATTTGTTCAATGTAGATATATCTCCTCTCTCTATGTAGATATAAATATAGCCATAAATATGTACATAACTAACCATATATACATGAATGTATAGAAAACTAAAAAATCTCTCTCCTCTCTCTCCTCTCTCATCTCCCATCTCTCCTCTCTCCTCTCCCCTCTCTCTCAAGATACCATATGAGTTCGAGTTATGTAAAAAAGTTATCAAAACTTGAATGCCATACATTCAAAATCTATATGCCATATAAGTTCAAATTAAGTAAAAAACTAATCAAAACTCAAATGCCACTCAAATGCCACTCAAGTACCCCTCAAGTAAAATACAATATAAACTCGGCGAATTCATCCAACGCCGTAACCCATTGTCTCAACTCCAAGATCAAATCCACAAAAAAACACTTGGTAGGGAGATCTGCTCATATATTACTACTGATGATGTTAGATTGTGGGGTTTGAGTATTGTATAGAAATGAAGTGCTGTATTATATAAGAATAATTATAGGTTTGCTTGTTGGAATATTGCATAGATACTGTATAGATATTGTATAGATATTGTTATGGTTTTATTACAAGAAAATAAAGCTGTTTTCATACATGATCTTCTACATAATCATGAACATATTCATATTCATTTATTTACATATCCATGTTATTTGTCTATATGTTTAAGTTGCATAGTAACTGTTGTAAAAAGATTTAAGTTGATAATGAAGGTTTTTTTTAAACAATAATAGGTTTGGTTGATACTCCATCGGAACACACTCGTCTTTTAGCGTAAAAATATGTGAACCCTCGTTTTATTTGACTGTACGTTAACCTTTTTTTATCTTTCACTATGAATCCACGATTTTTTCCTGTAAATGTCTTTTTATTATTCAATACATTCAGATAACTGTCTTTGTTCAAGTCATTATTTTGTTTGTTTAAACCTTTGAAACTGAACTGGTTTCCTTTTTCTCTTCAAAAATAGTGGGAAAATGTGCTTTTTAGGAGAGAAAAAAAATGTTTCATTCGCGCAAAGAAATTCTTCTTCCCCCCCAAAAACCTGTAAATATAACATAAAGATTTGTCAAGCTAAAAGTGTGTTTTTCTGGCGCAAAGAAAATGTGCTTTTTCGCTCGGAAAATATTCTTTGTTTTTGCGCAAAAAAAAAGGTGTTTGTCACACAGAAAATTTTGTTTCTAAGTCAGAAAATAATACGTTATTCTCGCACAAAAAAATCATTTTCTTGTGCGGAAAAATGTATAGATTTTAAAGGTTTTTCATGTAAAAAATGTGTTTTTTTTGCGCAAAACATGATTTTTTTTCCACAACAAAAATGTGTTTTTTCTCGCTGTAAAATGTGTTTCTTCGCGTGAAAAAATGCGTTTTTCCAGACAGAAAGTTTTGTCTTTTTCAGTCAGAAAAAGAAAATAGTGTTTTATTCGCGTGGGAAAGACCTTTTTCATGAGTGAAAAACTGTATATATTATAAAAGTTTTTAATGTAAAAAACATGTTTTTGTTTTTGTCACGCGAAAGCAGAGTTTTTCTCGCACAGAGAATGTGTTTTTTTTGCATGCTAAAATGTGTTCTTTTTCACGCAAAAAAGATGTTTTTTCCAAACAAAATATGTTGACTTTTTCAGTCAGAAAAACTAATGTTTTATTCGCGCGAAAAAAAAACTTTTCTCACATGGAAAACTGTTGGTTTTTCAGTGAGAAATTGTTGTCTAATTCACTCGAAAATAAAGCTTTTTCTCCCGCGGAAACTGTGTAAGTGTTTTTGAGCAAAGAATATTACTTTTCTGCGAGAGAACTGATGTTTTTTCAGACAGATAATGTTGTTATATTTGCGCAAAAAATGGCTTTTTTTCGTGAGAAAGAATATATTCTTTTCAGACCGAAAATGTTGTTTTTTTGTCAGAAATCAATGTTTTATTTGCACGAAAATAAACCTTTTTCTCGCGCGAAAACTAGACGAGGGTTTCGCACAAAGATTGTTGTTTTCTCTGTGCCAGAAATGGGTTTTTGTCAGACAGATAATGGTGTTTTAATTGTGCAAAAAGTGCATTTTTTTCACGAGAGAATACATTTTTTTTCAGACAGAAAATGTAGTTTTTTAGTAAGAAATTGATGTTTTATTCGCTCAAACAAATGTTTTTCTCGTGCGAGAAATGTTTTTTTTTCAAACAGATAGTGTTGTTTTATTTGCACGAATAATGTTGTTTTTGCGCAAGAATTTCTTTGTGTTATATAAAGATCCTCGCTCGAAATAACTTTTTCATTATAAAGGATTTTCACACGAATGTCTTTTACATAACATATGGATTTTTGCATAAAATTTACTTGTAACAACAGTTCAATCAGTGCAACTTTGACTATTTAGGAAGCATTGCTTTCACACAGTAATCATCCACTTCAGCAATAACGCCTGAAGAAGCAACAGCTACTACAGCATCTACTGATAGTACTAGAAGGTTTCTCAGTAAATACTAGGAAGACTCTCAGCACTAAAGTAAAATTTAATAAATTATCATTATTATTACTTACCAACAGTTGGGAATAGTCAACTGCATATGTTGTAAAGTATCAAATAGTTAACAAAGAAGTTTTAGTTATCTATTTTTAGTAGTGCTTAAAAAGTTCAAACTTTTTATAAAAGTAAACCGGTTGTTTTATTTATTTATATTAGTACAAACATAGCTCTTTAATTTTTAGATGACTATTGATGGAATTTATGAATCTCGCATTTATATAAATTCAAAACCATCAGAAAACAAGTTCAAAACACCCAAAGCAACTCCTAAGAAAAACTTCCTGTTACAAAAGAGACGGTAACAAAAAAGCGAGCTCACCATAAATTGATTAGACCTACAACACAAGTCAGTGAGGAACAAGATGAAAAGGAATCACTCTCTAAAGCGGTTAAAGCTCTAAAGATGGCTAAGTCTCTTGAAAGATGAAAAGCGAGTGATTTGAAAAAGAGTGGAACTCATCAAAAGCTAAGAAAACTCACTCTCCCAAAAGTTATGCAAGTCGCTTCTATCAATTGGAATAATGGTGTATACGGTGATTATTACATTATCTCCTACTTTAGTAATTCGGATGTAAAAGATTTTCAGAGAATAGTTTGTCTTAGTAGAACAGTTGAAAACTTCAATCTTTCCAATTATCCATTACCTTGTAACATTGTGTACTTGAGTGAGGTGGAAAACCCAAAATATGTAAACACTGCTTGCTACGAAATCAAACGTGTTAGCATAAAACGCTCAATCTCGATAGAATTTGCTGCTGAAGCCGAAGAATTGAGAAAGCGGTCAAAGGATGAGCTCAAACTCAGCTTCGACATCGAATGTCTCAGTAAATTCAACCAGTGTGCAGTTTTCCCTTACATCGATGTTGCTGAAAGGTTCATTCCTCATTGATTTAAACGAGAAGAATCTGTGGGAAATTGCATCTGTTACGTCTTGGAAAAAAAATGGAAAGAAAGAGGTGAGAACGCTCCTCTTACCAAACAGATACATTGAAGAAGCTAAAGAATGTGGTCCGGGTGTGTTGATTTACATAGGGAAAACAAAGGGTGAAAGTTCTAATGCATACCACAATCTCGCTTTTATCTCTTCAACCAGTAGCGCTAATTGGAAAGAAAATTGTGAGCAAGCAAAATACAATGAGGAGGTATCAAGACCGGATGTTGACGCTGAACTTGAAGATTTCCCACAGAAGGAAATTGGTGATTTTGAATCAGGACTCAGCGCTGATGATAATGAGTGAGCTACTTCTAGTATTCATTCTAAAATTGTCTAAACTAATGCAAATGGTATATTAAACTCATATATACTCTATATACAATTGGAGTAAAATAATCTTGGTACAAAATCAAACCTCATGTTTATAAATACAGGCAAATAGATAAAGAGCTATCTTCTGTACATACTTTTGAACTTACAGAAGTATTCCGTATCTATCTATAATATTTTCTATAATAAGTTATTTACGTATTATACTATAAAAAATTAAAAAACTAACAATTACGTCTTTGTCAGAACTGTAAAGCTATTCAAAAAATCTATCAAAAATATTTTAGGGGTATACGCTAGGTTTATTTTACCAATAAAGCTTATGATATCGATTTTTCATGCTTTTATAATAAATTTATACAATACTCAAACCCCCTAATATGAGATCATCATACAAACCTATGTCTAAATCAACATACCAGAACATTCAAAACACCTGGTGCACGCAAAAAGGCACCAATAATGAGAACCCGATAAATACTCAACATACTACACCAATAAAGATTGCATACATTCTAAACACCTGGCGCACACATAAAGGCACCCAATGGACCAGGAGAAACTCCAGGAGAACATCCAGAACCTCAAACCAATGTATAAATCAACATTCCAAGCTGTAAATTTGCATACATTCTAAACAACTGGTGCACACAAAAAAGTACCTCACAGGTTCTCATGATAACTGGTGCATACTTCAAGTACACCTGGAACCAAGAGAACTTTCTCCTCAGACTCCATGTAAAAGATCTGCTCCCTTCTTACTACTGCTAGATATTGGGGAGGTATGAAAACTAAAAATAAGCTAGGTGAAAGCAAAGATGTCTAAGTGTGAGGCCTTGGGGGGGGGGAGTTCCAAGAGATCAAGCGAATACCTATATAATTAGTCGACACGTTTGGAGCTTTGATGCAGAAGAACAATGTAAGGAAATTATTTAGATCCAGGGGAAAGTAAATTGCAGCAAGGAATATATTCCAGAAAGTGAAGATGATGATGAACTCTGCTATTTTAATTTTTCGTCTAACAACACCACTGTATTTGGGGAAAATTGGAGAAGTTCCCACAAAACTACCTCAAACAGTTCTCAGCAACAGACACATACAAACCATGTTGTAAAATAAGCATGAAAATTAAATCTCTCACAAGCTCTGAGTTGTCAGATGTTTGGCATCGATCAAACTCAACGAAAGAGCTGTCTCACGTTGTTCATTTTTTGTTCAAAAATTTCAAGTGTTAAAAGGAGTGCTTTCAAAATAAAACAACCTTCTTGTTAAAAAGAAGTAAAGCTGAAAAATGAGTCAAATAATCAGACTTGATAGATTTGTAAAAAAGCGTTTGATATAGAGACAATTGCATTCACTTTACACAAAAATGTGACCTCAGCAGTTATTTGGAACTTCTACTTGAGACAATAAAAAACTTTATCTCGATCTTCAAACAACCTCTTCATTCTCATAAAAATCTTGGAAAGATAACAAAGTTTACACTTGTCCAACCTGTTCTGCTTTTTTAGATTGATTTGATAACACGAAACGACACAGATCTTCAGAATCAAAAGCTAAAGTGATGAAATTTCTGCGAGCAGAATATAAACCTACACCATGATAATTTTAAACATTTTAAATGAACGATCAAGGATAACCATTGACAATGATGTATTTTGCATTTTGCATTTTGCATCTTACAGTATCGAGCAAAGAGGATCAAGGCACTGACACCACTGTTTACACCAGGAAACATGAACTATGAAGTATTCCCATTTATTCAAACCTAACGGTTTCAACGCATAGCAGTAGTAATATATGAGCAGATCTCCCTACCAAGTGTTTTTTTGTGGATCTGACCTTGGAGTTTAGGCAATGGGTTACGACGTTGGATGAATTCGCCGAGTTTATATTGTATTTTACTTGAGGGGTACTTGAGTGGCATTTGAGTGGCATTTGAGTGGCATTTGAGTTTTGATTAGTTTTTTACTTAATTTGAACTTATATGGCATATAGATTTTGAATGTATGGCATTCAAGTTTTGATAACTTTTTTACATAACTCGAACTCATATGGTATCTTGAGAGAGAGGGGAGAGGAGAGAGGAGAGAGGAGAGATGGGAGATGAGAGAGGAGAGAGAGGAGAGAGATTTTTTAGTTTTCTATACATTCATGTATATATGGTTAGTTATGTACATATTTATGGCTATATTTATATCTACATAGAGAGAGGAGATATATCTACATTGAACAAATATATTGATCAAAAATGAAAATTATATGTTTATACACCTGATTACATAATGAGGGGTACTTGAGTGGCATTTGAGTTTTGATTATTTTTTTACTTAATTTGAACTTATGGCATATACATTTTGAATGCATGACATTCAAGTTTTGATAATTAATTTTTTTACATAACTCGAACTCATATGATATTTTGAGAGAAGAGAAGAATGAGGAGACTACATTGAATCAATATATGATTATATACATTTATTACATAATAAGTAGCAAAATATTCTTGTATAATATAGCTAGAGTTAGTAAATACTAAGTAATTCAAAGCACTACAACTTGTAATGACAATCAATGGTTGATAGTCTTTTTCTTTACAATGTTGTCATTGTTGTACTGATGTTATAACTAGGAAGGAAGACTTCTGTTCTATGTACTTTTGATTCCGTAATGAACTAAAATCAAAAGTTATGTATTAGTATAGGATGATTAAACAAAAATGTAAAATAATTACATAAATTTGAATTATAGTTCTTTTTACATTGGTTAGTTAACATTATATAGTAAAGAGAAGTAACTCACCAAGTTATATTATTCAGTTTGTTTTTTCTTGAGCATAATTTTCATCAAGCGTTTTTGATTCTCTCTCTTCTATCTAAAGCAAAACAAAAAATAATTGCTTTATATATAAATATTATCTAATTGGAAGTATTACTTATATCAGTTAGTTTACATTGAATAAAAAATACTCACTGTGTTGTCTTGTCTGACATGCTCTTTTTGAATATAGTTTTCACCAGGGGGCGTTGGTTCTCTCAAAGATGTAGAAGATGTGTTTCCCACTCCCATTGAAAGCACTAAGACCTTGTTCTCAACAACCTCATCTGTAGTAAAGTACTTCATCTGGTTGGAATCATCAAGTTTGTTGGATAGGTTTTGAGCCGTTTCTATCGCTTGTAATGCTGTGAATGTGATTATATCATGCCGATGATAACCAAATCTACTAACTTCACGATTTCTTACAAGTATGACTCCTGTTCCAATTTGTTTGATGTTGCTAGCGTGTTTTTCAGGTATATATAGAACTCCCATCATCAAACCATCATATTGCAAACATCTGTAGTTTACCAGTAGCGCATTCATCACCACATCTCCATTAGGTAATGTTAACTGAGTTGATATTTGAGGAGATTCAAAACTGATTACACTTCCAACAGCAAATTGCGAGAGCGTTGCGATACGAACCATACTGATCAACTGAGTAGGTGTTTTTTTTTTTATTAATCTACTTAGCTGTTTAGCTTCCTCAAGGGAAATATTGGATGGGAAGTTGATAGGGTGAAAGATTGGATGCTTGTCTGAATCGAATCCCATAAAAACCACCAGTTTTGGAACATCCGGTTGTGTTGGAGCTAATTTGTTGTAATCCTCATTTCTCACCATAGACCTCACTTGTCGTCTGTTGCCAAATGTTTCGATATTGTAGCGGATAATGCATAAGTTTTTATATACATCCTCAGCTGGTTGTTCGACGGAGACTATCTCGAGAAGTGACGGCGTTTGATTTAAGTGAAGTGGTTGAAACCTTCCAATCATTACTCTGTCATTGGTATCGCAAGAATTGAGCAAACTAGCAGCATTTTTTGACAAGCAGGAAAGATGAGAAGGAGATGGCGCTTTCAAAGTCCAAGTATAGTCAATCGTTTTATTTCTATCCGAATCCCATGGTTTTGGTCGAATTGTGTTCAGTTTCCTTCTTATTAGATGTGAATCAGGAGGGATATTTTCTTTATCATCAGAGTATGGCTCGAATGTTGAGAGAAATGAGGTATTACGGTCTTCATTCATATTCAGAGCGTTCAGTTGGAAGTTGGAACTGAAAAGAGAGTAAAAAATATGTAACAAATGGCTGGAATTTGAAAAATATTTTGAAAAGAATAAACTAACTAGATATTTATAAAATAAACACATAATCAAAACCATAATAATTTTTCTGATGCGGTATGGTGAAACTATTTGATCTTTTATTAATAAGAACAAAATATTAAAACATAAAATTAATTTTCTGAAGTATTATAGCAAAACTAGTTGAAGTTTTTATCAGTATATGTTAAAGAATTATTTAGTAATTCTCACCTTATTGAGTTTCAAGTAAATGTAGTAGTTGGTGTGTAGATGTTGCTTCCTTGCTAGCTATTGTAGAACTGGATGCTTTCTGTGTGAAAACACTGGTTCTTAAATAGCTAAAGCTGTACTAATTAACCCTATGAAACCTTTATAATATATCTATGACTCAGCAGTTTTTTCACGCGATATTCCCGCGAAAGCTTTGGTTTTTATTCGCGTGAAAATTATTTTTTTACTCCCGCGAAAGCAATGGTTTCTATTCGCGTGAAAATAAACTATTTATTCCCGCGAAAGCATTGGTTTGTATTCGCGTGAAAATAAAATATTTATTCCCGCGAAAGCAACGGTTTCCATTCGCGTGAAAATAAACTATTTATTCCCGCGAAAACATTGGTTTGTATTCGCGTGAAAATAAAATATTTATTCCCGCGAAAGCAACGGTTTCCATTCGCGTGAAAATGAAGTATTGATTCCCGCGAAAGCTTTGGTTTGTATTCGCGGGAAAATAAAATTTTTATTCCCGCGAAAGCAACGGTTTCTATTCGCGTGAAAATAAACTATTTATTCCCGCGAAAACACTGGTTTGTATTCGCGTGAAAATAAAATATTTATTCCCGCGAAAGCAACGGTTTCCATTCGCGTGAAAATAAAGTATTGATTCCCGCGAAAGCAACGGTTTCCATTCGCGTGAAAATAAAGTTTTGATTCCCGCGAAAGCTTTGGTTTGTATTCGCGGGAAAATAAAATTTCTATTCCCGCGAAAGCAAGGTTTTCCATCCGTGCGAAAATAAATTATTTTTTCCCGCGAAAACAATGGTTGGTATTCGCGTGAAAATAAAATATTTATTCCCGCGAAAGCATTGCTTTGTATTCGCGTGAAAATAAAATTTTTATTCCCGCGAAAGCAACGCTTTCTATTCGCGTGAAAATAAATTATTTATTCCCGCGAAAGCATTGGTTTGTATTCGCGTGAAAATAAAATATTTATTCCCGCGAAAGCATCGGTTTCCATTCGTGTGAAAATAAAATATTGATTCCCGCGAAAGCATTGCTTTGTATTCGCGTGAAAATAAAATTTTTATTCCCGCGAAAGCAACACTTTCCATTCGCGTGAAAATAAATTATCTATTCCCGCGAAAACATTGGTTTGTATTCGCGTGAAAATAAATTATTTATTCCCGCGAAAGCATTGGTTTGTATTCGCGTGAAAATAATTTTGTTATTCCCGCGAAAGCAACGGTTTCCATTCATGTGAAAATAATGCTGATTCATAGCAGTGCAACTTAAGCTATATAAGAAGCACTGTTTGCATACAGAAAGCATTCACTTCATCGTTAGTAACTGAAGGAAGAAGATCTACTACATCATCATCTACTACAACCCTCCTTCTTCATCATTTGAGTTACATAGGAAACAGCTGAAGTTCAAACAACTATGTATATAATTCATCTAATTCAAAGAACAACAAGTCTTCATTTATGATGTAAGTATTTATATTTCGTTTTAATTGTAATCAATTTAAGCGTGAAGACATTTTCTGAACAAAAAACAAGATTATTCACTATTTAAGATATCAAAAAATGATGTATGTAAGTTTTAATTATGGTTATTCTTATTATTTCAGAGGCTTCAAAATGAAAAAAGTACTCCTTCTTCATCCGAATTTTATAGAAAGCAGCTCTCAAGTTCAAACTAACTGAAGGAAGAAGATCTACTACATCATCATCTACTACAACCATCCTTCTCCATCATTTGAGTTACATAGGAAACAGCTGAAGTTCAAACAACTATGTATATAATTCATTAAAGAAAAACAAGTCTTCATTTGTGATGTAAGTATTTATATTTTGTTTTAATTGTAATCGATTTAAGCGTGAAGACATTTTCTGAATAAAAAACAAGATTATTCACTATTTAAGATATCAAAAAAAATGTTGTATGTAAGTTTTAATTATGTTTATTCTTATTATTTCAGGACTTCAAAATGAAAATTGACTCCTTCTTCATCCGAATTTTATAGAAAGCAGCTCTCAAGTTCAAACTACTAGGAATATCATTCATTTTAATTCAAAAGAAAAGACAAGTCTTCATTTCTGATGTAAGTATTTACGTTCTATTATAATAGTAATCAATTCAAGTATATGAAAAAAAAATTGAAACCTTAGTCTTTTTTTATTTTTTTGCTATAAAGCATTATCATTTTTTTTTAGAATAACAACGAACTAGATCAAAGGAAAAGAACTTTCCAACAAAACTTCAACTTGAGTAATAACTGAAGCTACTACTTATATTATATATAAATAATGTGTCGAGTAACAAACAACAGATATGTAGCAAACACTATTTATAATGAAAAAAGAGAAATGCAAAAAACTCGAAATTGTTTTGAAAATACTAAAGACTGCGCTGAATGGATAGATGATAGTTTACTCGTTATTTCATCGTTGTTTTTACAACGAACTTTTCCTGATACCACTGCAATAACATATGTCGTTGCAACTTATCCGGATAATCACTGTAGTCTTTTGTCATTAAAATTACAAAAAACTATTGCGCAACTTTCCCCATCGGACTTTTTCAAGTTCATTTACAATGAACTCTCTTTTTATGAAAGAGAGGCTTTAATGCTTGATGAAAGTTATCGAAGAAAATCATTTCTTACAAATTGGAGACGAGTAGGTAAACATTGTGGTGAAAACATGGCTGCAGCTGGTTTCTATAACCTTGAAAAAGACAACGCTGTTCGATGTGTTTTTTGCCAAGGGGTATTACTAAACTGGAAGGATGAAGATGAACATCCGATGAAAGAACACGCTAAAAGTTTTCCGTTTTGTCGATTTGTTAGAGGATTTAACACTCACAATCGTCTGTATAGACCTAGGAAACTACTTGCAGATGAAATGAAAAACATCTCAATTGTCAAAAGTTATACGATGGAAGAACAAAAGATCAGAAGAGGAGATTTAACTGCAGAAGTATTACCTCTAGGTATATCAATTGATCGTGCTGATACACCACGTTTTGCTACTGAAACATCTAGAGAAGACAGTTTCAAACAATGGAAGGGTAAAGTCTCCATGAAACTCCTTTCCAATGCAGGTTTCTACTATACTAAGTTCGGGGATAGTGTGAAATGCTTCTTTTGCTCAGGTGAACTTAAAGAATGGAAAGAGAGTGATCTACCATGGGAGGAACACTGTCGATGGTTCCCAGACTGTTATTTTTTACTCGGGAGTAAAGGTGAAGAGTACGTTGAGGATGTTTACATGCGAACGGAAAAAGGCAAAAGGTGTAAGCGACGGATTGAAAAATATCGAGAAAAATTAAAACAAATAACTCGCAACAATGACACCGAAGAAATGAAACTTATTTGCAAAAAACTAGGATACAGTCAAAGCGATATCGAACAAGTTTTAGTGTTAAATGGAAAACCTTTTGAGCGAATAGGTTTTATGATTGAAGCCCTACATATTTTTGAAAATGATTTTACAACTGTTGAGAATTCGTCAACACTGTTAAAAAATGATGCTAAATCAATTGATTCGTTAAAAAAAGATAAAGATTCGCTGTTAAAAAATGATGCTAAATCAATTGATTCGTTAAAAAAAGATAAAGATCAGACTAAGCAAAGCAAACTCGCTCAATGTGTGTCTGAGACGCATGAAAAAAAAGTAATTGCAAATCATATCTCTCTTCCGTGTGGTCATCTCATTTACTGTAGTGAGTGTAAGGAAAAAGCGCTTACTGAATGCTCATCAGAAGTAAAACCTTGCCCAATCGATGGTTGTCAGGTTGAAATTAAAGCATTTATGAAGATCTACATGAGCTAGCATAACAATTAACCTCAAAAAAAAGAAAAAATAATGAATGATTAAATAGATGTTTCAATTTGAAAACGTATCATTCGCGTTTTGTAATTTAACGGAATAACAACAAATATGCTACGTGTTGAAGACTTTGCTCACCAAGAAGCTTCCGATGCTATAGGTCCTAAGACTTTTTTGGCTGAGGTTTCTGATGAAATGTTGAGGATTTATTTTACGGAGGAATGTGTATACTGTGTACTAGGAGGAAGTTTTTACAAGCAAGCAACCAATCTATCGCTACTAAACTGTTACTGTTCACACGTTGATGACAAATGTATCACTTGTAAAAGATATGCTGAAATGGTTGAAGGCGCTACACCTACCAAAAAAGAATTGGGTGATGCTATCGACTGGATTGATAGAAGACAAGTTTTGAAAAATGCTAAAATGGGTTTTTTGGTGCATGATGAATGGATTAATGCTTTTTTGGATCTTTCCACTGATGATTTGAAGTCTCCATTTTTGTTAACAAATTTGAGAGCACGATTAAATCCCTACCTATTACCTACTAGTCAGAGCAAACTGGCTTATCAACGACTAAAGGATAAATTACTTGCGATAGCAGAAGGATATCCATACGCTTACACTCTTGATGAAAAAGAAGACTCAGTCAACCCGATAATAACTATTGATTCGACAAATATATCTGAAGACTCATAAAAGAACTGCTACAAAAAAAGTTGCTTCATTTATCTCTGAACTACAGCAGAAACATGAGTGGAAAAACTCAAGGATTCAAGTCAATCGGTACATTGGCTGATTTTGTTCCTAAGTTCATAAGGACTCATTTTGAACACATTCCTTTAGAGCGTTCGAATCCTCTTTTTGTTCAACTCATCACCGAAGAAGTATTTTATTTTGTGTTAGGATTCAATCTAGTTCGTAAATCAATACAAAGCATGCTTTTGAGCTGTAATTGTATTTCAAGAGCAAATCCTCTCGAATGCTTAAACTGTTCTAGGAGCTTTGATCCAAAAGTATGCTGTCCGCAAGACAAGTTGATAGATTTTGAAGATCTCAAAAGAGCGATCGAACTGGTTGATATAAAGCAGTGTTTGAAAGATGCTGAACTGGGTGATTTGATAGATATTTCGATTTTAAGAGGTTTGACTTCATTTCGCTGGACAGGAACACATGTTCTTTTGTCTCAATCTCGATTGGAACCATACTTACATTTTGGTAACCACTTTGATGAGATTGTTTCACATCTTCAAAATCGGTTGAGAGAGCTGAACAAGTCGCTAGCCTCTTACATATAAATAGAAAAAAACATCAAGAAAGAAAGTATTCAACTTTCAACACTGAAAGCGAAAACATTTTAAAAAAATGAGCTGCGTATTTATCTTGCTACTGGCACTAACATTTCCCAATGTTAGTGGAGTATTCTATACCAACGAAATTGATGAATGTATAGCCGGAGTTATGGATAAAAATGATGTCTTGTTTTTTTCACCTTTCAAAAGGACTATACGATATAAAGATGAAAATGGAAAAAACTGTGTGCGACTCTACCCTCCCGACTTATTATATTGTGGTTTTTTCATCCCTCCAAGCGCTTCTTGGATCTGCAAGGAAATAACTTCTACAGATTCTGTGTCTTGTGATACACCAACAAAATACACTCTGAATCAGGAGGAATGCGCAATAGGGGTTAAAAATAATACGGAAGGTCTTACTCAAAATACAAAACTATTTTGGAATGATGAATTATGTGTATTTGAATACAACACCTCACGTTTGATTTGTCCGCCAACAGAAGAGTTTGAGACAACCAACTTTGCATGTGTGGAATGCAATCATTTGACCAACAGGGAGTCGAAAATAGCTACTATCATCACTAACATCAATGGTATTGAAGGTGTAAATTTGTCATTTTCGAGTTTTGAAAGTTTGAAGTCTGTTCAAAACAAGATTATCATCAGTATCACATGTCAAGGAGATAGCAAAGACAAATGCAATCCCAAGGTTATAAATATAGAGCTTTAGTTGAAGCATATTAACCAAAGACCACCGAAATGCAAGACAGTTAACTCTAGATGATGAAAGCATAAACTAGGTTAAAAGTCTCTCTCTCTGAATAAAAAAATGAGATATTGCATCTATCTCCTATTATTCCCAATCTTAAGCGGTTATTGTCTTGTAACCGAGTTTACACCATTCACTTTATCTCATAGAGCGTCTGGATGTTTTCGGGGAATTCTTAATATGGAAGCGGTTGATTCAGCAACTCGTATTTTAAGAAAAAACTTAAAATATCGTTTGCGTAGACTCACATGTTTCATGGAACCTACTCACCTACGTAGAAGCTGTGACACTCGTGATATGTGGCCTCAACACTACTTTGTTTGCAAAACCGATGAAGCTTTAAATTACATTCGTTTATACGATGAAGGATTACTAACTACGACTCGAAGAACAACTCCAACAACAACAACTACAACTCCACATACAACGACAACAATCACCACAACTCCACAGACAACGACGACAACAACCCCGACGACAACCACTACAAACAAGCCAGTAGTTCCGGCTTTATCACCGTCAATTCCATCTCTTCCACAAGCTCTGGGTTTAGTCGATTTAATTTTGGAACAACCAAGCCCTACAAACTCTACTATATACAATTCTGATTGTGTGTGTGATAGATACATCATATGCGAAAACAATTCAGTATCAATTACAAATTCAACACCATCGATTTATAGAGTTTTTATTTATAATGATTTGGAGGGTTTTTCAAAACTTTCTCTGTCTATATCGGAAAATAGTAAACTTAAGCTTGAAGAAAATCTTCTCATCATCATTGAACCTGAATGTGATGATATTTCTTGTAAAGTCATCAAATACTTTACAAATTAAAAAGTTTTTATAGACTTTAACTCTATATATTCAACTTATTACACTCTATTATGATATCTATTTTATCACATTCTCCTTTTTTTGTAAATTTGTACAATTAGATGAAATTTAACCATTTAGAGAATGATTTCTTTTTGCAAAAAAATTTATGAAAATTGAATGAAATGAAAAAAAGACTATGTATTAATTGTTATTACTTAGTATTTACTGACTCTAGCTATATTATATGAGATTTTCCCTACTTATTACATAATAAATGTATATATTCACATATTCTTTCATTTTTAATCACTGTATTTATTCAATGTAGATATATCTCCTCTCTCTCAAGATATCATATGAGTCGGAATTACAGAAAATTATCAAACCTTAAATGTCTTACATTCAAAATCTAGATACCCTATGAGTTATAATTATGTATACAGTTACTCCCTACTTATTATGTAATCAGGTATATAATCATATAATTTTCATTTTTTGATCAATATATTTGTTCAATGTAGATATACCTCCTCTCTCTATGTAGATATAAATATAGCCATAAATATGTACATAACTAACCATATATACATGAATGTATAGAAAACTAAAAAATCTCTCTCCTCTCTCATCTCCCATCTCTCCTCTCTCCTCTCTCCTCTCCCCTCTCTCTCAAGATACCATATGAGTTCGAGTTATGTAAAAAAGTTATCAAAACTTGAATGCCATACATTCAAAATCTATATGCCATATAAGTTCAAATTAAGTAAAAAACTAATCAAAACTCAAATGCCACTCAAATGCCATTCAAATGCCACTCAAGTACCCCTCAAGTAAAATACAATATAAACTCGGCGAATTCATCCAACGCCGTAACCCATTGTCTCAACTCCAAGATCAAATCCACAAAAAAACACTTGGTAGGGAGATCTGCTCATATATTACTACTCATAGCCAATGCGTAGCCAATGAAGGGGGTGATGGAGAATGCATTAAAAATTTCATTCGATACTTAGAAAACATCATTACGATGACTTATATGCAAGTGAGAAGCAAGTTTTGGGGGTTGTTGAGAGAGTCGGAGATGAGATAAATCAATAAAAGAAATAGAGCGAAAATTTCTCGGTCAATCGTGTCTGAAACAAAAAATCAATGAAAAAACCTTTGAGTCGCGAGACTTTTAGATGAATTGTAATGGTATATGAGCAGGTCCCTGTCCTAGAATTCAACTCACAGAGCTACAAAAAAACATAATGAAAGAACATGTGCTACGAAGAATGAATAAAAACTTGGACAAAGGTTGTAGTTTAGTCATCAAAAAAGCAAGATTTTTTGAATTGGTATAGAATCTTTTATTTTTTTTAATCACACAAATGTTATCATTTTGATTTACAGTTTCAAAATGTACCTCAGAGCATACAGATGCGAGTCTGCAAAATGTTTTTCTCCTTAAGAATAGATAAAAGACCTCAGTCAACTGTTACAAAAGCATGTACAGTAGAAGCAAGAGTTTTGCAGCCAGTTAAAATGAAAAGCTATTAGTGAGAAAGAGATTAGTCAAAAACGTTGTCGAGGTGAAGCCATGTCAACTATGAGAAACCTTTGGAGATGGTACAACAACCTGGAGGTAAAACCTGCCGTTAAAGCGTTGAAAAGACAAAAAGCTAGCTACAGGGAATACATGATCGATATGTTGATAAATGGTGCTTATTTTTTGGTATAGCAATGAAGTGGATGTTTAACACAGCTCCTCAACCGTCACCTCCGCAGCATTTTTCCTATTTAGACATTCAAAAACTGGGCAAATCTTTTCGATAGACTTTTGATCTGTCTGATCCATAAGTGTAATGCTAATCTGTAATCAATAATCTTATAATGTATTGTAGGGGTACAGAGCTCATTGATGCACAGATAATAAATAAGGAAAACTACAATAATACAGCGCTGGCTTGGATAAAATGCAAAGCGACGTGATAGAATAAATATAATAGGTTCCAACACGCTCTACCTATGGTGTATAAAGCAATCAATGCTTACGGGATTGCTCTACCTATGGTGTATAAAGCAACCAATGCTTACAGGATCGCTCTACCTATGGTGTATAAAGCAACCAATGCTTACGGGATTGCTCTACCTATGGTGTATAAAGCAATCAATGCTTACGGGATTGCTCTACCTATGGTGTATAAAGCAACCAATGCTTACAGGATCGCTCTACCTATGGTGTATAAAGCAACCAATGCTTACGGGATTGCTCTACCTATGGTGTATAAAGCAACCAATGCTCATAGGATTGCTCTACCTATGGTGTATAAAGCAACCAATGCTTATGGGATTGCTCTACCTATTGTGTATAAAGCAGCCAATGCTTACAGGATTGCTCTACCTATGGTGTATAAAGCAACCAATGCTTACAGGATCGCTCTACCTATGGTGTATAAAGCAACCAATGCTTACAGCATTGCTCTACCTATGGTGTATAAAGTAACCAATGCTTATGGGATCGCTCTACCTATGGTGTATAAAGCAGCCAATGCTTACAGCATTGCTCTACCTACGGTGTATAAAGCAACCAATGCTTACAGGATTGCTCTACCTATGGTGTATAAAGCAACCAATGCTTACAGGATCGCTCTACCTATGGTGTATAAAGCAGCCAATGCTTACAGCATTGCTCTACCTACGGTGTATAAAGCAGCCAATGCTTACAGCATTGCTCTACCTACGGTGTATAAAGCAACCAATGCTTACAGGATTGCTCTACCTATGGTGTATAAAGCAACCAATGCTTACAGGATTGCTCTACCTATGGTGTATAAAGCAACCAATGCTTACAGCATTGCTCTACCTATTGTGTATAAAGCAACCAATGCTTACAGGATTGCTCTACCTATGGTGTATAAAGCAACCAATGCTTACAGGATTGCTCTACCTATGGTGTATAAAGCAACCAATGCTTACAGCATTGCTCTACCTATTGTGTATAAAGCAACCAATGCTTACGGGATTGCTCTACCTATGGTGTATAAAGCAGCCAATGCTTATGGGATTGCTCTACCTATGGTGTATAAAGCAACCAATGCTTACAGGATTGCTCTACCTATGGTGTATAAAGCAACCAATGCTTACGGGATCGCTCTACCTATTGTGTATAAAGCAACCAATGCTTACAGGATCGCTCTACCTATTGTGTATAAAGCAACCAATGCTTACGGGATTGCTCTACCCATGGTGTATAAAGCAACCAATGCTTACAGGATTGCTCTAACTATTGTGTATAAAGCAACCAATGCTTACAGCATTGCTCTACCTATTGTGTATAAAGCAACCAATGCTTACAGGATCGCTCTACCTATTGTGTATAAAGCAGCCAATGCTTACGGGACGTGCTGAAAGAAGCTATATTTGAAAAACATTTTCGTTAGAGAAACTGTGAACTTTAGTAACACTGCCCACGGTTAGTTACAGTTTCAGATGTTTGTGAAAAGAATAAACATCAGACATTAACTCGATGGAGGAGAAAGACTTTCTTGGACAGCGATGTCTTCCAACCAATGGATTTGTGCTGAAACTCAAACTTTATGACAGAAAAGTATAAAGAGAAGTCAAAATTGAAGAGTAACTGAGAATTTTAAGTTGGACCTTCGATTCAAAAACTCCCACAGACCTGCAACGAGTTGTGAACACATTCCAAAAGTCTTTCTATATGAAGAAACTGTAAAAAGCTGTAAATCATGAAAAAGTTATAAAAGCTCACCCTGAAATTTTTTTTCGAACCCGTCAAATGCAACATTAATGCTTTTGAATGGCAGAAGAAACATTGTTCCGAAGTTTCCCCTATTTTTCAGGAGCACAACGCTGAGCAAGTAAATTTGCTTGATGAGATGAGAGAGTTCTTTGAGGCTGAAGGACTTCTAGCTGGTCCTCAATGGTCGCTAGTCTAAAGCATATTTGTATAAAATATTTTGTTCTCAAATCTATTTCTGAAGTTATAGTTGGAGAGGATTTGAGCTTAACAAAGTTTACCTGTTGGTAGCAGACACCCCTCAGAAAGAATTTTTATCAGCTAGTAGAAGATGTCCTTCAAATAGAATTTTCAACAGTTGGTAGAACAATTTTTAAATAAAGCATTTGGGACCTTCAGAACATCAGTACTGTATGGTAAGGGAATGGGAGATAGAAATCCTGGCCAACATTTGCTTGTCACTATGAACAAGTCAGTAAGAACGTTTCCTACAGAATGGCAATCACCGAAAAAAAAACTTTCAAAAGTCAATTACATGGAAGGCACTAGAAAAGCTTCAGCGTGTATCTAAGGAACCAAATTCATGTCGTTGAAGGAGATATCAGAGAGTTTCTACGAAAGCATTGCCAGTAAAAGACTTTTATTTCATAATACTTTATTGCACTATTACTTTAGTATTTATTGTATCATTTGTTATGCTTTGTTTTGCTGTTTAGTTGAATGTGAACATTCCAGTGCACTTAGGTTTTTCTACACCACAATATGCTAAACTGAGGATGTTGGAGATTTACTACGGCTTCTCAGACTAGTAAGTACTTTACTAGTCTAATTTAATAACTCGTGTGTACGCTGTCAACAAATGGAAATATTTGTTTTATTATTTTTCTTCAAACATATCAATAAGAGGGAGTTCCAGTACATAGATATATAGCAATAATGCCAATAATTTTCCAAACCAGTACTTGGACGGACATCAGGATCACTTTTTCAAGATTAAAACACCGGGAATGGAAAGTTTGGAATTGTTTATAAAAAAGCTAGATAAGGTAAAAACCGCAGGGATTGATCAAAGAAGAGTTTACAGGGATGGAATTGCCTTGTTCAACTTTAAATCCTAATAATGCTGGGGTGAAAAAAGTAACAAGTTTATTTCAAAAGAGTCAAACAAGAGAAGTATCGATTTGAGCAAAAAACAGCTATCTGAATTTTACGAGAATGCAAGAGCTGTGCATTGGAAAAAGGTGTGTTTTCTGTAACAAACAATGGAAAGATTCTCACGTAAACACAAACCAAATGAGGATTCACATACTTTTACGCTTTCACGCTAAAAGAAGAATGTGTTCAGACGATATGTTAACCAAACTTACTAAAGCGTAATAAAAACTTTGAATATATATACTACTTGTTAGTATTAACAAAATTAACTTTACGCACATGTCTCTTAGAAATTACAACAACTAACAATTCTTTTAGATGCATAAAAAATCTTTTACATTTCACCTCTAATTTTACGTTCTACCTAATATAAAAAAATTTACAATTAGCAGAGGTAAAAAAATTAAAAAATAAGAAAATTACTTAAACCATGGGTATAATGGTTTGTTTTTATAGCTGTTACAGGCTAATGAAAATGTCAGCTATCTAAATCTTACAAGTATAATTGTATTTTATGTGTAGAACAATGAGAAATTCATCCATATTTATTGGCAATATTTACTTCATTGAAAAACGGAGTTGCTCTACAGCGCCATTAAAATGCTAGAATCGTGACGTCATTGATAAAATAAGCTTTCGCGAATCCAAGTAGGAAACGTTACTTTTATAGAAAAGGTGCCTGTATTAATCTGAAGATATTTCAGTTTTTATTGAGTTCTGTGACATCCCACCCAACCCAGTCAAATAAAACATATTGATAATTCATTTCAACACCTGCTAAGAAACTTACTCCCATAGATTTTGTCAAATTTATCATCAAAAAGTGTATAAAATATAAAACAATTCCATCGGACCTTTTGTTAGCAAGATTCTGATTGGCTGAAATTGTTGTTGGCTTTAGCACCAGATATTCTAGTATTTCTAGTAGACCTACAATAAAACATTTTATATCATCGTGTAGAGCAGAATCTCCTCTATTTTCTGGTCTTTATTTGAGGTAAATCTGCCAGTCGAAACAGAAACCGCTCCATGAGAACCGCACCCCGTTCCTTGTCGGGCAAGAAATATTTTTTCTTGCTGAGATAGTTTGAAATAATATTTTTTGCAGAGAACCTCCACGGATGAGATTTGTTCTGATAAATGGTTAGATTATATTTATTTAGGCATGCTGGAATTGTTTAGAAGTGGAAATGACAGGTAGTATGCTAGAAATTAATTATTTGGATGACGACGATATTGTTGACTAGTAATTTTTTATTATTTTTCATTTTTTTTTTTCAAAGTGTTGATTATTATGGTTCTTTATATCAGAAGATAGCGCTTGAAATTCTCTATTCAGTGGTGTAAAAAGTCAGGTGCTAGCTTAAATAGAAAAAAAGAAATTAATATTATTCTTTGAAAAAATGTCCGGGATTTTCGCAAAAACAAGGCCAACTTTGATTGACGTGTTATGGCTAATGTGGTGGCCCATTAATTCTTCAAAATTATCTACATGCATCAGAATTGAATTTTCTTTCTATCTGTCGCCTCAGTTTTTTGTTTGGAGCTTTACTTTTGGTGTTTTTTCAAAGCAAAATGTCAATTTTCAGAAATTCTTTCGTCTGATTAATGAAACGCGCAACCTAATTGGCTAACAATTTTATACTATCCGATAACTTCAGTGTGTAAGAAAAGGTCTATAAATCTTGGACGGTCACAGTTTTTTTATTAATGACGTCACATATCTTGGAGTTGTCCCAGCAAGTGTGTTTTTGGGTGTCTCAAAATTTAGCTGAATTATTTTGTTTTTTTTAGCATGTTCATGGGATATTTATAATATATAAAGCTAATAAAGCTTAATTATAAGGTTACATCAGCCTATAACTGCTGTAAAAAGCAACCATTATACCCATGGTTTAAACTTGGTTTCGAACATTGTTATCCACTAGTCAGTGTAACAACTGAAGTTCTCGACAAACTTTGAAACCTACTCTAAGCGTAAAATCTTAATAATAACTAACATCACCTGGTGCTCAAAAAAAGCAGCCAACAGGTTCCATGGCACTTGTTGTATGATTCAGTTAATATTAACACTCTAGTACCATCCAAACCATCATAAAATTGTGTACCAACATATATTAGCATTAAAACCAATAAACAAACCGGGATCTAAACGTAGCATATAACACCTGGTGCTCAAAAATGCACCTGCGCCCATGAGAACCTGGTTATCCTTAGAAAACCAGCTGGAGATCTGCTCTCATTATATTGCTCTTACCTGCTTTGCAGAAATAGTTGACTCAATTGTAAAGGGGTAGGTCAAAAGACAATTTTTACTTATCATTTCGCAATCATAATTTATGAATATTGTAATAGATTTGAGTCCTCTATTACTGACACAAAGGATTCTCCTCCTCTCTCTCTTCTCACTTCAAGTTCAATCTCAATAGACGCTACCAACTGCACAGGGTCCTCGACCCAAACGTATTACTAGTGTTTCTATCAGTTGATATGCTTTATTTCTACACAAATATAAGGGTGTTTACCACTATAGCAACTGCTTGCTCAAGGCACAGCAGCTCTATATATAGAGTAAAAAGAACAGTTTCGTTACCTTATAAGGCACGACAAATAATAACATACAATACAAGGAAAATGCCAATCATAACACATAATACGAAACACAATAACAAGATAAGCCAATCAAGTAGAGAGCACATGGTAGCTTGGTCTAGGCTCTAGTTCCCGCTTTTTTCTGTCAGCACAACTTTCCGTTCCTTATAAGGACGTGCAACATCCTAGGCTATGCTCCTGAGAGAGGGAAGGCTCCGGTATCCATTCTGCAAAGGCTATCCACTTCAGGGAGGCACAGGCTCTCGTAATCACTGTAGTTGGACCCCGGGTCAGAGTCCTGACCCAGGGTAGGCCCGGGGTAGGTTCAGGGTAGCTTCCATTCATTTGTACAGGGGGATACCGACCCGGGGTAGCTGGTATCCCTTTTTCAGGGGGAGTTGAGTAGCTACGGGGGAGGGAGGACTCTGGCTGAGTGGTAACTCATGCCAAGGGCACCAGGGGTGTAAAGGGGGTTGGATAGAGGGGGGGGGTTTGTCACCACTTATTCATCATGCAAATCTCCCACAATATCTCCTTTTTATTTGGAAGCAAGAAAACATACGCTACTACTTTTCTATAAAACTATATTATTGATTACATAAACACTCCTCGCTCTGATTGGTAAAATCCAAACCCTCTGATTCCCTCTGGGTAATTTTCTAAGCTACCTCCCCATCACCTATAGAGATATAAATTGTTCGTTTCCACAAGGAAAGCCTGAGTGAATCCATAATATTTATTTCAAGGGCCAATAAAGTAGGAATCATCTGCTCAAAAAGTTTTTAAGCGCATCTACCAACCCTAAAAGGCTGTGCTTTAACCCAAGGTAGCCCGCACTAACCCAAGGTAGCCCACTTTTACCAATACTCAACCCTAGGGCGGTCATGAATAGTTTTCAAAAGCCCTAAAAGTCAAGAAACAAACCTATTCTAAAAGAATTTGCTACAGCAGTTCAGCACAGCTCACCGTTCTATCAGTGTACTCCGCCAAAGTCTTCAGCATCACTTGTTCCCTTGGTATAAACTTGAATACTTCTCTGATGTATAAGATGTACATTCCCGCAGGCACCAAGCTCTGATTAACACAAAAAGCCAGGCCTACTTGTTGGTCCAATTTTTCATTAAATAAAGGAAATCACATTTATAAGTTTAAAACTAGAATTAAATATTGCCAAACAATTTTTTGCGGTATAAATCCATGCGTATTATAAACTGCTGTAAGTGAAAATTTTTTTGCGTTTGTGAAATCAAGTTTCCAACATTAATCATTAAACACTAAAACTTCCATCTTCTTTTGAGTAGATAATAGTCCACAAGAGCAAAAGTTTTTTTAAACTATGCCAGCCTTTTTGATAGATTTATCTATGAGCATTACACTGAGCTCACTTTTGGTACATCTTTTAGGTTGCAAAAAAATTGTAAAAACTTCAAACATGTCTGTACTTTTCACTCATCCAGTGTGTTAGCCCTAGTTCTATGCTAATACATGTAAGTTTGCTTACCTTCACATCCACATGGGAACCCTCAGTCGAGTACGCGCAGTAGAACTCTCCGTATTCAGCTATACATTTCTTTAGGCCACTCAAATGCTGTACCATAATAGAATCTACCATCTCTGCGTTCATCTCTTCGTGTGTTATGTTTGTGTACATGTTTTTTATTCTATGTTCATGAAACAGGTTAGATATGGCTCTGCAAGAGACCAGAAGCTGCATTAGTAGTTACTGTTTAAGTCTTGTAGTCATCGCCAGCTGCTTTCCCATTGGACAAAATACATATGATTTAAAATCTGCTCATCTTTTTTGTACTCAATGATTTATTACTTTCATGAAATTTGTATTAACTTTGCTTTTGATACATGACATGTTTCAAAGTATTTAAAGGAAAACTGAACAGTCTTAGAGTGGTTTTAGTAACATGATTGGCTGTGCAGTACAATATTTATATTCTGTATTTTATGTAAGGCCAAGCACGAGCCCGAAAACTCAGTTTCGATTATAACATTCTATTATTGAACTGCTCCTAGTGTACTACTACTACTATAAAAACTTAAGCCGAACACCGACTGGCAACTTTCAGGGCGATTATTCCCTCGGGCACTGCGACGCCCAGGGCGATGAGCGATTTGGAGCAAAACGCCCCGTATCCAGCCAGCCAGATATTTTGCGGCGCTCAGCCGGATTGCTGTGCTTTTATTGGCAGAGATGGGAGAAAATCAAAAATTTTGACTCAAATCAAATCGTTTTGAAAATGAACAAAATCAAATCAAATCAGGGTCGCGAGAAATTAAGGCAAATCAAATCAGTAAAAATGTCAAATCGAATATTTGCATTTGACTTTCAAATATTTGTTTCAAATCATTTTTCAAAATAAGCACTGTGAGCAAAAACAAGCTCACAAAAGCCATCATTTACATCCTCTCTGCGTTAATAGTGACGGGGAAAGTGCCTAAAGGTTCAAAACCCCATTAAAAGCCAGAGTAAGTAGTAATATAAGAGCAGATCTCCCTACCAAGTGTTTTTCGTGGGGTTAAATCCCGGGATTTATTCAATGAGTTACGGCGTTGATTAGAGCAGCGGGTTAATACTTTATGGCATTTAACTTTTGATAGTTTTTCTACATTGTATAGAAATGAATCGTATTGTTAGTGGAAGCTGAGATGTCGACAGAGGAAGATGTTGAGATGAGACCGATGAATAAAGTTGATACCGTTGATGGTACTACGAGCGATATGCTAGATGTTTTACCAAGTATGCAGCATAAAGCACTGATAGTTATGAGGATTTTGGTATTTGTCGTAGGATTTTCTACTTTTTGAGGTGTTACTGAGTTTAGTATGTAAGAAAATGCTATGCAAGAAATACCAAAAAGTGAAGAAACTCTCCCGTTGGAATCATAAATGAAACTACTATTGGATGATGAACATCTTTTTATGATGAATGGAAAACCTGAAGATTATGACCCAAGGATGCGTTCTCGTTTTACGGCAATGATTGCAGGTCCCACTGGATGAGGGAAGACACAAGCAATTTTACGAATGATTGAAGGTAGTCAGATTATAGCTGACCCTCCACCGACAGAAATTCACTACTGTTATGGAGCCTATCAAAAAGCCTTTGATGACGTACCGGGTGTGATTTTTCATGAAGGAATGATAGATATTGTAGTGAGTTTCCCCAAAGATGGACAAAGCCGATGGTTGATATTTGATTATCTCATGGATGAAGTTTCAGGTAAAGCTGATGCCAATGCTCTGTATACAGAACATAGTCATCATTTGAACATAAGTGTCTTTTTTATTGTTCAGAATCTGTTTTTAAAAGGGAATCGTACAATTTCCTTGAATAGTCATAATTTTTTTTCTTTTTAAAAACCCTAGAGATGCTTTTTCTATTTCCTATTTGGCTCAACAATGTTTTCCCTCAAGAATAAAATATGTACAAGAGGGTTTTGAAGACGTGACAAAGAAATCATACTCTTGTCTACGAATAGACACGAGTCAGCAAACGAATGATCAACGCCGACTATCGGGAAACTTTACATCAGATCTCCCTAAGATATTATATGTACCCAAGTAAAAGCATATGAATACAATTACTATTCGTTTCACCTCACACATATTTTGTTATTCAACAGCGTAACACGAAAGCACTAATGCTTTGGATAAAAAATTAAAAAGAAATGCTGCTGTGTTGTTATCGCTCAACAATGCAACCTTTGCTATTCAAAAGTCTGTTATAGCCAAAGCCAAAAAGGAGCTTATTATAACTCTAATGGAATGCCCTAAAGCTATTATAAATGGAATGATACCATTGAAAATTTCTCAGTATAATCAGTAGCAGCGAAACATGAAGGATGTTAGCACTTCAGTCAGAAAATCAACGTTAGATGATAAGAAAGTTTTATTGCAAAAAGGAAGATTTTTATCCACTCTGCTAGGACCTATTATCAGCACTGTAGTACCTGGGATAATGAAAAGTGTAATAGGAGGAATAGGAGGACTGGGAGGATAAAGATGAAACTCCCAACACGAATCATGCGGAATAGAATGGCACTTTTACCTCTGGATGATCTGAGTAAGAGAGGAAAAATTGCTATAGTCGAAAAGGCCAACTCGGATCTGTTTCAATCATTGATAGAAAGTGTTAAAGATATTATATTAGGTAATTTTCCTGTTGATTCTGAGCAGTTTATTGAGTAGCAGCGTTACAAGAAGGAATTACATAAACTAACTGCTAGAGGAACTATTAACGATAAGCGTTAAACTTTGACTCAGCCTGGTAGAGGTAATCTTTTGGACGCTATTATAGCTCATATTGTATCTGTTTTATCATCAATAAAAAGATGAATCGTGAACCTTTAACATTCTCTAGACAAATTTTTATACTCTCTGAAAACGAATACAGTAGATTAATGGAAAAGGACCAGAATAAAACAGCGATAAAGGAAAAGAAGACCACACCCATGTTGTGTTATAATCCTATGGAAGATATAACAGTGAGAGACATGAAGAGAAAGCGAAATGCTCTACTGGAAACAGTTCATGATTCTGACTTGTCCACACACGAAAAGTTAGATGAAAATGTTCAAAACCTATATAGGTATTTGTCTGGTGTCAAAAAGATTAAAAATAATTAACATCAGACACGAGTGGTTGGTTGGAGTCCTATTAAGAAACAAAAGATAGAACCTACTTCTCCTTTGGCCAATAGCACAGTTATTGATGATAAATCTGACACTCCTTCACCAAATGTTGATGATGACACTGGGTTAAAATCAGTAAGAACGAAGCTGTTTGATAGCGAAGACTCAACCCTACTTAGAAATATATTTGTCACTGATGGAGAAGATGAGCATGATAGTGAAAGCGATCATTTAGAAGAGTTTGAAAAAAGGTAGCTGGTTTAACAACAAAAAAGGGTGATCAAACGATTGGTGTCAGAATGTTGAATAATCTGAGTAAAATTGGTAGATTCGACTCGAAGAAAAACAAACTGAAAATCGGAGATGGTTGAATCCTAGGACTTCCAGAATTTTACTATGAGATGTTCTAACCAAAGGAGGTAAAATACAATCGGGAAATACCAACTACAGTAAATTTAAAAGCTTGCTAGCGGATTGAGGAATCATAACTGCGAGGAAATCCACACGACAAACACGCCGAAAAAAATTGTTTGTCAGCGGTACTAATTCATGGACATTGACACGCTAAGAGAGCTGTATTATAATCCTGCATTACACACATCTCTACGAGAAGCAAGATCTTTACTGAAAGCTCGTAGAAAACGAGAAGGGGAAAAATAATTTGTGAATGGTTGAGTGGAGAGGATGCCTACACGCTACATAAATGAGTCGTAACTAAGTTTAAGCGTCGTCCTACAATTGGAGCTGGAATAGGGGAACAGATTCAGGTAGATTTGATGGATGTTTGATCTCGGAAAGAAGAATATGATAACACAGCATTTTTACTAACAGCTGTTGATCCTTTATCTAGAAAAGGATGGGCCGTACCACTCACCTCCAAATCAGGACAGGTTGTCGCCAGAGGATTGAGAAGAAAACTAGAAGGGGAAAACTACAAAGTTTTACAATCTGATAAAAGTAAAGGGTTTGACAATGTCAATGTCAAGAGTCTCCTGGCGGAAAAGAAAATCAGCTGAGACGATAAAGGTGTCAATGTTGGAACGTTTTAACAGAACTTTAAAAGAAAAAAATTACAGATATCTGACGTATAAAGATGATGACAGATACATTGATGTTTTACCAGATATGGTTAGTGCGTAAAACAACACTGTTCACAGTGCTATAGGTATGAGGCCGAATAATATGAATTTTCAAAATCAGCGGCTTTTATGGAATTGCGTGTATGGAGGAGGTCAGCACAGTTTAACTAAGGAAGCAAAGTTAAAGATCGGTGATTATGTGAGAATTAGCAAGGCAAGAGGAGCGTTTGAAAGAGGATACACCCCGAATTGGACAATTGAGATTTTTATAATCACCGATGTGCTTACCAATGAAAAACCTGTTGTATATAGGGTAAAAGATTTGGCTGAGGAGAGGATTGATGGCACCTTATACGAAAACTAGTTGCAAAAGGTAAAAAAATCTACGAGCTTCAGAATTGAAAAGATAGTTTGAAGAATAATGAGAAGAGGTAAAAGACATATTTGGGTTAAGTGGTTAGGATACGGAGAAAAGTTCAACGAGTGGGTAGAGGAATAGTTTATAAGGAGCAACCTTTGATATAATCATCATACATTGATAAAAAATGTCAATGCTGATAACTTTACCCTCGAACTCTAGCGCTGAGGAGTTTCCTGATAACACCAATTCCGATTTTACAGTGAGACTGTATAAATATTTGGATATCAACGGCGGTAAATGGGAGATAGCTCTGCTAGATATGTGTTATTCTAATAATTGGAAGAACGTTACCGAAGGGAAAATATATCTAGAAAAGATTAATGTCTCTGGTAGAAGCGAAAAGTCCTTCATCTTAGTTGGTAATGGAAGATATGATAGTTTGGAGGAGTTGGAGGAGGTTATACGAAAGAGAATGAGTGAAATGGATTTAGACAAATAATTTGCCATCTCCTACGACAAAGTAACCAACACCAGTTTACTAACTAACAGCGATCCTGATACAATGGTGAGCTTTTCCAGAGACTTGGCATATATCTTTGGATTCGAACTAACCGGGAAAACTAAGTATCCTTGTGGTAGATACAATAATGTTACACCTCCTGATATAAATTTCGAACTAACCTCTTTATGTCTATTCCAACATTTTTGATAACAGAATGGTAGGAGATACAAATGAAGCTTTACTAAGAGTGGTTCCGGTTCAAGGAAAGAAGAATAGCGTTGTGTATCAAAAATTCAAAAACCCTCAATATGTCAAAGCTTCATTGCTGAATAGTGATGTGGTTCGAGTGCTTATAACAAGTGACGATGGTGAACAAATACCATTTGATGGTGGAAAGGACGTGTTGACGGTTCACTTTAGAGAAAGAAAATCATAATGAGTTTGGTATGATACGTCCCGAAGACTCGAAAGAGTTCTTTGATGAGTACTACAAGATGCAAGCTGGAAATGGAATTGGAGTGTATAGTGGACGACGGATAATGAAAGTTAATGGACTTGGTAGTATTTTTTCAAGTATACTCAAATCTGTAACACCACTGCTGAAAAGAGGAGTAATTAGTCTGGGTAAACGAGCACTCTCTGTAGGTAGTAATATAGCGCGAGATGTCATCGATGGACATAGCTTTGCAGCATCGGCAAAGAAGAGGGGATTGGAAGAGTTGAATGATCTTGGGGGAGATGTGCTCGGGGCAGTTTGCCCAGATCGTGTGAAAAAGAGTAAAACAAGAGGTGGAAAGAAAAGAAGAGGTGTTGGTAGACGTTCCATATTTTAATACCATCAGAATCAGGTATAAAGACATCAGAGCTTGATATTTATGTTCATTAAGTGATAACGCTTGAAGCAAACATCACTCACAAAAGATGGCTAGTCTAAATGGAACATCGGGTAATAAGTTGGAAGGTTCTTCCCACAACATAAATCCATCGTTGGATGTGTTCGCTACGGAGCCAACAAACATATCGGTAGAGAGATCGGAATACGTTGTCATCAGACCTGATAGGTTAGATCCTTATGGTAGTATTGAGTTAACCTTGTCAGGGAGCACTGAGCAATACACAGATCTCTACAACTCGGTTCTGCGAGTTGAAGTCACAGTTGTTCAAGATGATCGAAGCGATATTGGTGGTACTGATGATAATGCAGTTGTGCGGATGGGGGATTCAACGCATGCATTATTCAGCGAGTTGAAATGTCGATAGAAGGAACCACTGTTGAATACGCTAACAATTACGGTTTACGCTCCTACTTTTCACAACTACTCGAAAACAGTGCAGGCAGAAACAAATATCAAGGTAGGATGGAGGGGTGGTTGTATGATGATGCGACTAACAAAGACGTTGATAAGCACAAAACTGCTGACAAGAAAAACAGGACAGCTCTAATCAGAGCTGGGAAGGCGATAGAATTAACCGGGAGACCTCGTCTCGCCTTATTTCAGCAAAAAAAGCTAATAATTCCTGGTCCTAGTATGCAGCTGGAGTTTGAGCGCGCCTCCAGCAAACTAGCCTTGTTTGCTGCAAATGAGCCACCAGCAGGAGGAGCAAAGAGTAGAATTGATAAAAATTGAATTTCATCTTTGCAAAGTTAAGGTGAATCCTACAATACAAAACTCTCAACTCAGTTTGGCATTGGAAGATCACAACTACATTTATCCAGTTGATCGAAAATGGATAAAGCTATATGGAATTTGCGCTGGTGTTGCACAGATCGACATCACTTTGGAAGAAAACAAACAAAAACCCAAACAAATTTATTTAGGTTCAATTAATCACAATGCTTTGAATGGACGTTTCAGCATGAATCCGTATAGGATGCAACATGCCAATGTCGATAGTATTGTATTGAGAGTTAGTGATTCTCCAATCGAAAGGAGATTTGAGCAGGGTTATGCTAAAGGAGTTTTTGGAAGAGAATATCATCAGTTCCTACACGCTACCCGAATTTTTCTCAATGGTGATAGTCTTGGTATTACGAAAGAACAATACCTTGATGGTACTACGCTTTACGGGTTTGATTTGGCCGGTGATTGTCTTAAAGAAGGATTTCACTCTATGAAAAATGTCACAACGAGCGTGGAAATTCGCTTTAGCAGTAACACAGCTGATGGTTTATCCCTGGTAGCATACTTGGTTAAAGATGGTGTATTGGAGATGGATAGCATTCTTCAATTAGCTATTGCGATAGACGCAGTGCTCTAAACAGAAAGCTAGAGATGAATACATACAGATTTGTTCGATCTTATCTTCAAACGATTTATGTCGAAGTGTAGGGATTCACTTTGGAGCTAGAGATCAGTTTTGGGAGCAAATTTGAAATTTTCCAACAGGATGTTTCGTATTCAACACCCATTATTTTCACCAACCTGGAGAGCTGTGTACGCTAATGATTCAGAAGTGGATTTTTTCCACTCATTTGGAAGTTCTGTTTCTTTCTACCCAAATGTAAACGAAATACTAAGTATTCACAGAGGATATGAAACAATACAAGATAATGAAACACAACTACAAAATTTTTTTTTCAACTGTATGTGGCCATTATTGTGTATACTTTTGTTTACTGAGAAGTAGAGGCTGGAGTATGGATGAAATTGTTAAAAGTTTACGAGATATAGGGGATAGTGAGATGAGAGATCACTCAGTACGAAGGTTTATCATACAGACTTATCTTAACCTCGAATTCATACAAGACAATACAGTAGAAGGAATAGATGGAGTACATATACAAGGAACTAATTTGCTAAGTAAGTTGTTAAAATAAATTATTATAATTGAATTTTATTTGTTATAACAAATAAAACGTAAATAAAATACAATTTATCTCAGTATTTGAGCTAAATACTACAAAACCTACAGAAACTATTATTTTGTAATGTTCAAAGTTAATGTTGAGGAGTTCATCTCTTGCAAGACGCAAATAAGATTCTCTCATTTTCTTTCTCAGGGAACGCTCTTTAGTTAGATCTAAAAGACATATTACCTAATGAATCTATCATACATAGTTATATGAATTAATTTAAAAAAACATTTTGGATCCTACAGTAAATAAAAATACATCCCTTGTGTTATCAATTAGGGTACCAATGTGCTGTTTCGGACAATCCCCTTATTCATTCTCATCAAAGTAGGAGAGGAAGTTGCGTTTTACCAAAGTATCAAACAGTTCGGAGGCTTGAATGAAAGCTTGGAGGGCCGAGAGTAGAATGACATCGTAGAAAATCGTACTGTCTGCAGGTTGTATTAGTCCTTTGAATATAATAACACCGCTTTTTTCCAATACCACAGCTGAAGCTAATTGAGGAGGAATGTTGATATCTCCAATCAGTAGCTCTCCATTTACCATACTTCTGTAATTAGCCACTAGACTCTCAGCAGTCTTGTTCCAACAACTATCACATTTTCTTAGCATTCCAGGATTCTCAAAAGCTGTAACACTTCCTGACGGAACATCATGTAGGTGAGAAATGTTGAAATAAGCCTGTATTTGTCTCATACTCTTGCCCCATAACGAGTTGAATGGATTCTTGACCTTTAGATTACATCCGTAACAATCAGCAGAACGAAAAACTGCATCTCCTGTCTTTCCTTCTGCCATATATATTAAAACAATTTGCCGTATTTGCTTAGTTTTATTAACGAGCACCCCTATCTCAGTTGAAACATCCCTCTTCACTTGAGTTCTCTTCTTATCCTTTTGATAGTTGTAAATGATGGTACACTTTGATTCATCACAAAATTCAACGAATAACACCTCCATAACTGTTGGTATTGGTAGATCTCGGATTTCCATGCATTCCTCAAGTTTTTCTAGACGATCTGGAGAGAGAGAGTTTAACAACCCGGCGCTCTTGTAGGTGATGGTGGTTAGTTCATTACTTCTGGTATCTTGAAAGGGTATTCTGGTGTGACGAAAAAGTGTATCGTCTCCAACATCCATCAAAACTTGTTTTTGTAGTTCGAGACATTGTCGATATCATCTTTTGTAAATTCAATGAAAGTTCGTTTCATCACAGTTGTTTTTAAGACAGCTTGTTAGTAGGAGATGTGACTGGTGTAAAATCTTGTTGGGATTTTGGCTCATCAATCACCCATCGACTTTCATCTTGTAGTTCTTTTTTTCTTTCTGGCACACAGAAGATAAGGGAAGATGGTGAGGAGAGGGTTTGTTGAGATTCTGCTTCTACATTCATCGATTGGCTTCTTTCGTCTTGAGTATTCATTCTGAAAAAAAAACAAAATTTTGTTTAATTCTTTGTAATCAATTTTAAAGATAGTTAGGACATAAACCTTCAGCTAGTTGTGTTAGCTAGCAAAAAATAATTATTTTTTAGTCTTATCTTTATGAAGAGGGAGAGCTCCTAGTAGTTGCAATGGAAGGTGTAGTAGATGTTGCTTCTTCGCTCACTGTTGTTGAAGTGGATGCTTTCTGTCTGAAACCCTCACCTCTTAAATAGCTAAACTTGCACCGATTGACACAGGTTGAGTTCAATGAAAAAATGTGAAAACTTGTGTATATGTTGTCAAGAGATTTTCCTGCGGACAAGACGAAAAAAAACATCATTCGGTTTCGGGGGAATAAAATGATTGTTTTCAAACGAAGAAAACATGAAAAACAATCCAACTTTTCACGCGAATAACAGTAAATAAAAGTTTTTTTTTTCACGCAAATGCAACAATTCTTCACGCGGATGAAAAAAATTCATTTTAGTGCTAAAAAACATAATGTTTTTCACGCGAGGAAAACCAATGCTTTTGCAGGAATAAAATAATTATTTTCACGCGAATAAAGCATGAAAAATAAACCAAATTTTCCCGCAAATAATGATGAATAAAAGTCTTTTTTTTCACGCGAAGAAAAATGAACGTCTCCGCGGGAAATAAACAATTTTTTTCACGCGAAGAAAACCAATGCTTCCGCGGGAATAAAATAATTATTTTCACACGAATAGAACATGAAAAATAAACGAAATTTTCTGGCGAATAATGAGGAAGAAAAGTCTTTTTTCACGCAAAAAAAAGGAAATTTTCCGCGTGAAATAAACAATTTATTTCTTGCGAAGAAAACTGAAGCCTTCGCGGGAATAAAACAATTATTTTCACGCAAATAAAACATGAAATTTCAAGCAAAAAAAACCAATGCTTTCGCGGAAATAAAATAACTGTTTTCACCCGAAAAAAAACATGAAAAATTAACCAAGTTTTCCCGCGAATAATGATGAATAAAAGTCTTTTTTCTCGTGAAGAAAAATAAACCATGTTTTCATGCGGAGAAAATGAATATCTTCGCGGGAATGAATAATGTTTTCTCACGCGAATAACACTATTATGATAGGGTTTTCGCGTGAGTATTCACAATGGTTGTAAACTAAATGAGTAAGTGTGGCTTATAGTATTTAAGAACAGCTCTATCTGCATAGAAATCATTCTCTCCAGCAATAGCTTCTGAAGCATCAACTAGTACAGCATTTATAACACAGTTAAAAGCGGACTTCTTGGTGATAAGGTAAGAATTAATAAAAACACTATTTACTAGGAGTTAAAAAAATAAAAAGTTTGTAATTATTTTACATCACTTTTTAATCATTATATAGTAATACATAACTTTTTATTTTAGTTTATTATGGAATCAAAAGCAGTAAGAATAAAGGACTTCCTCCCAGAGATCTACCACAAATACATCAAAAAAAATTTTATTATTCAGGAAAAGGCTAGATGTCGACTTACTTACAAGCTATAGTGTTATGTATTACGCAGCAATTACTGACTCTAGCCTGGTTATATGGAGAGATTTCCCCTATACAATATAGACCATACAAAACTCATAAATACACTGACAATCCTGAAGAATTATTTCATCTCATGACTAAAAACAATTTCAAAATGGTTTTAAAAATGTCAAAAAACCGTGAGTATAAATGATTACTTAAAAAAAAATTCACAGAAAGGTGTGGGACAAAGCCCTCACTCAAAAATTAGTCGAAATTAAATGGAATGATGATTTATTATGCCATATCAATTCAGATATATGTAGATATATACAAATAGATGAATGTCTATCATCATCTATTTTTTCATTTGAAATGATGTTGGAACTTTTCCAAGATATTTTATAACACTCAATATACTTATTATGTAATAAATGTATATAATCATACAATGATTAATTTTTAATCAATGTAGACATGAATATAGCCATAAATATGTACATAGTTATACATATATACATGAATGTATAAAAACTAAAAAAAATTTTTACACTCAAGATGCCACAAGAGATAAAGCTATGTAAAACAAAAATCAAAAGATAAATGCCATAAAGTATTAACCCGCTGCTCTAATCAACGCCGTAACACATTGAATAATTCCAGGGATTTAACCCCACAAAAAAACACTTGGTAGGGAGATCTGTTCATATATTACTACTGGAGTAGTATAATAAGAGCAGATCTCCCTCCTGGAGATAAGGTTCGCTTGGTCCCATGTGCCTTTTTGTCAGCACCAGTTACCAGGGGTTTTGATGGGGGTCCAACCCGAGATGTTCACTGTACATCAGTATTTATTGTTTGACTTTAGTGATAAGGTTCTCCTGATCCCAAGTGCCTTTTTGTTACCACCAGTTACCATGAGAACCTGCAATTGTATGGATTATAAGGTTCTCCTGGTCCTCTATATGTAAATTATGCCCTTGTTCCCGTGAACCCGATGAGGTGCCTTTTTGTGTGCACCAGTTGTTTGAATGGGTGTAATTACTATGGTGTTGAATGTTGATTAATACATTGTATGGTGTTGGTATGCGCTGGAGGTTATCCCGGAGGTTATCCCAGAAGTTATCCTGGAGGTTACCCTGTTTATTACAAGTTTTGGTTTTAGAAGAGTTTCATGACGAAAACTCTCCAGCTAATGTTTTTAATTACTTATGATATTAATATTATTGCTTGCAAAAACTGTATGATGTTTTTAAATTGTTTATTGCATTAGGAGTGAACCCTATATGAATGAAAGTTACGTCAATTTAGTGTCTACTACATTATTTATTTATAGTGATATTATTATTTACAACAATACTCCGTAATGAGTATTAATGAAAGCAATTATCAAATGTTTACGTGTAACTAAGGGATTAAACAAGGAAAACCAATCGGAAAACTCTGAAGTATCTGCTAAACAAACTTCCGCTGTTTTATCAACAAGAAAATTCAGTTGGAAAACTTTAGAATATCCGCTAAAGCGTTTTATAACATTTTGTACTCGCCTTAAAGTCATCATCACGTTTTACGTTGGGAACAAGTTTTACACGAGTCGCTTTCAGGTGTTAATTATCATTGTCGCCATAATGTTTGCGCCCCGTTTTTCAAATCAAGCAAATTTATGCACGCCCTTTTCGATTACACTTGTATGCTAACAACGTGGCTTTAGAAAAGTAATTAATCATATGCTTGCTTGCATTCTTTCATTTATTTATTCCATGTTACATGTACCAAAAGTAACATATGTCTATGATTCCGCATTACAAAATCGATTCTAGTTGAATGTGTGAGTGTCAATATATGTCTACAAATGAGGGGTTTTAAGCTCTTTTAGGACATATTCATTGAAGAATATAGACTCAATTACAATGAATGTCTACATCAACTAAGTAAATAACACGGAAGTTTATGAGTTTTGTAGAATAAACACTTTTTGGTTGTGTTTTATGATTTACAAAATACAAACACAAGTTTTGTTACAAATTTGCGATAGGAATACAGTGCATGTTTTGTTAAATAAGCAGACGTGTTTATTTACTGAAAGTTCAGAGACTAAAATTAAAGGAAGAGTAAGAGTCAATACACCTGCCTGTTTTTGTTATCGCTGAGTGTACATTTTCTATTTTTTGAAGCTGTGTTTTTAAAAAAGTTCTCACAAGTGAATCCATTTGTTACAAGCTAAGGAAATCATTACTTAGTACAGACTCAGACAACCACTTCCATTAAAACCTAATCCTAAATTGGTTTTTTGTTTACGTTCTAGATAACCTCCGGTGTAATTTTGTTAATTACTCTTTCTAATTTTTTATATAGCATATGATTGTTTCAAGTTTTAAAACAAATAGTAATTCTAGAGCTGATGGACTTTTAGACACATCTAAAAAAGTGTTAACAAAGTGCAATTTTACCTGCTTGTTTGTCAGTTTGACTTACAGTTGTTTGTCAGTCTGGCTTACAAGATTGTAAGTACTTGTTGGCTTACAAGTTGCTGTTTGCTGTTACTATGAATTGAGATTACAATAATTGCTTTCTATATTTCTTCATTTTATTCAGTTTTTTAAAACAAAGTAATTTAGCATCTACTTTGCAACCAAGAAAACTTTAGAGTGGAGGAGTGTAATGTAATTGGATAAAATGTCAGTTGTTTTAATATAAAGCTACAGGTTAGCATTTAACCCAGAAATTTAGCATCTACCCAGGAACCAAGAAAACTTTATAGCAGAGAGATGTAATACAACTGTAACATATGCTTAGTTGTTTGGCAGACTGACTTACAAGCTTGTAAGTAATCGTTGGCTTACAAGTTGCTGTTTGCTGTTTCTATGAATTGAGATTACAATAATTAATTTATATATTTATTCAATTATTCATTTTTCAATACAAGCTAATCTAGCATCTATCTGGAACCGAGAACATATGTAACATGTGTAACCTATGTATGATTCATTGAATAAAATATCAACTGATTTAATATAAAGCAACAGGTTGGCAGCTAACCTAAAACTTAACATCTAGTCTGGAACCAAGCAAACTTTTATAACACTATATTTTAACATGCAACATGTTCGATTCTTTAGTAAAATTTAGCTGTTTTAATATAGAGCTAGAGGATTTGTGAATAAAAAAGACTGCATGGAGTTATTGATGACAAAGTTATGCCTATTTATTCTCTAATTTACTTCCCGAATTATTTAATCTCCAATTGAATTTCCAAACCTAGACCAAACAATTAGCATACATAATAACAGGTAAATAGTGTGGATTAGTGCTTTGATTAATGACTCTAGATTTTTGTATAGACAAGAAAGTTGTTTTACGGAGTTCCATCAGAGTAGTAATATATGAGCAGATCTCCCTACCAAGTGTTTTTTTGTGGATTAAATCTTGGAGTTGAGGCAATGGGTTACGACGTTGGATGGATTCGCCGAGTTTATATTGTATTTTGTTTGAGGGGTATTTGAGTGGCATTTGAGTGGCATTTAAGTGGCATTTGAGTTTTGATTATTTTTTTACTTAATTTGAACTTATATGGCATATAGATTTTGAATGTATGGCATTCAAGTTTTGATAATTTTTTACATAATTATATACATAACTCTAACTCATAGGGCATCTAGATTTTGAATGTATGGCATTTAAGTTTTGATAATGTTTTGTAATTCTGACTCATATGATATCTTGAGAGAGAGGAGAGAGGGGAAGAGGAGAGAGGAAAAAGGGAAGCATTACCCCTCTAGATGATTAAAATTTACAGTAAATTTTGTGTAATACAAAGTACTTTAACTTCATTTATTAACTTGAGACTACATATCATCAGCATTCGAGATCGAGTTTACATATAAGAATAATTGTATTTGTATACATCTAGAGAGGGGAGAGAGGAGAAAGGAGAGTAGTTAGAGGAGAGAGAGAGGAGATATCTTGAGAGAGAGGAGAGAAGATACCATTGGTCCTCTAGATGATTAAAATTTACAGTAAATTTTGTGTAATACATTTGTAATTTCGACTCATATGATATCTTGAGAGAGAGGAGAGAGGGAAAGAGGAGAGAGGAGAAAGGGGAGCATTAACCGTCTGGATGAATAAAATTTACAGTAAATTTTGTGTAATATGGGTATAGGGTGTTTGCTATTTCATGTACTGAAACCTCTAAAGGTCGCCTCTATTAGAGGATGTACCGCTGGTTCATGTAAAGTATATATATATATAATACAAAGTACTTTAACTTCATTTATCCACTTGAGACTACATATCATCAGCATTCGAGATCAAGTCTACATATAAAAATAACTGTATTTGTATATATCTAGAGAGAGTTTAGAGGAGAGAGGTTAGAGGAGAGAAAGAGGAGACTTGAGCATAAATATTTTTTTTAGTTATATATATATATATTTACAGATATTATGTTTACGATACATGTAATCACCGTTAATTTTTGATTTTGTTTTAAAAATTAATATTATTTTTGGTAAAAAAAACTACATTAGTTAAGTTTTAAAATCATATGAATAAAATTTGTGTCAATTTAGTATCTACTGCATTATATATTTACAATATTACTTTGTAATTATTAGTGAAAGAAATTATGAAATACTGGCGAGTAATTAAGTAATTCAGTAAGGAAATTGGTTGGAAGCGTAGTAATATTATTTAAATACAACGTTGCTTTGCAACAACTATTAATAAAAGCAATTATGAATGTTGATGAGTAACTAAGTAATCTAGTAAAAAAAACTGATTAAAATCATGGTAATATTTGTTAAAAGATACTTGCAACATGTTTTATCAACGAAAGAATCAAACAATTTTCGAATAATTACGAGTAACTAAGCGATTCAGTAGGAAAAACCAACTGAAACACGCAATATCCGTTTTGAAATATTTACAATAAACACAGTTGGGTAATATTTGTTAAAAGATACTTGCAACATCTTTTATCAACGAAAAATTCAAACAATTTTCAAATGTTTACGAGTAACTAAGTGATTCAGTAGGAAAAACCAACTGAAACACGCAATATCCGTTTTTGAAATATTTACGATAAACACAATTGGGATATTGCTGTTATCAAAGAAATCGAGCGAGTATCAAATGTTTACGAGTAACTAAGTGATTCAGTTGAAAAAAATCGGTTGAGATCGTGTGACATCCGTTACAAAGTATTTTACGTCAAGTTACCAACGAGAAAATAAATATTTCTTAGAATATCCACTATAGCGAGTTACGATAATTTTTACGCACCTTGAAGGTTTTCAGTCCATTTCCGGTCAGATCAAAATTTATGCGAGACGTTTTAGGCATTATTTCAGTCGACGTAATGTTACCAGTTCATTTTTAAAAAGTAATTAATTATAATATAGCGCAAGTGTCACTTTACTAATAAACTCATTCCAGAAAAGTCATTAATCATCATCTCTCGCTTAATCCTATATGTTTTGATCTTTTTAATATTAAGTGTTATAAAGTCGCTCGAGAAAAATCATTAATTACACCTAAGCACTATTTATTATCATGTTATTTCTATTTAAAACAAAACAACAAACGTCCATAGATGATGGAATTATAGGTTGAATTCAACCTAAAAAGGAAGAGAACTTGATTGCATCTATCTCCTGTTTTTTATTGTTTAATTACATATTAGTTAATACAGCTACAACCTTTCACCAAAACGGATTTGTGGTTTTACTTCTAATTTTAGTTATCTCCGCTATCAGCTAAAAAAACATGAGCAAAGCATGACTTTATCCACTTGTTTTGTTAGTTAGACTGTTACTTTTTTAAAATATCTCATTGTTTTTTGTGTGAAACACAAACAATGTATCAACATACATAGTATATTTTCTATTTTTAGGAAGCTGTTTTGTCTAATAAATCAAGAGTTATATGTTACATATACATATTTAAATGCTATCAGATATCTTTAAAGTGTTTATTACATTCCTAACTCATACTTAATGTTGTAAACTATAATTGAAGCTCTCACATTTTAATTTACTGACTGATGATATAAAGATGGAGCTACACTACATCATTGTTTTGCTGTTGATGTGTCTATATGATTGTTTGTGGTAGTGTGTGTTATAGTAGACTATATCAATAAACTGCAATTGAACTAGTTATTAAATGCTATCAGATACCTGTAAAGTATTTTATTACATTCCGAACTCATACTTAATGTTGTAAACTATAATTGAAGCTCTCACATATTAATTTACTGTCTGATGATATAAAGATGGAACTACACTGCATCAATGTTTTGCTGTTGATGTGTCTATATGATTGTTTGTGGATATCTTCAGTTGACTACATAGTTCGAAGTAGTGTGTGTTGTAATAGAGCATATCAATGAACTGCAATTGAACTAGTTAATCACACATCATACTTTTGCTATAAAAATATGTTTGAAGGATGTGAGTTGTCATTCAAATGAAATGTAAGTTTCATCCCAGCTAGATAAATTTAAAAGAGTATCAATCTAGAGGTTGCAAACTTTGTTTATCCAATGCTCTACATTCAAAAATTTTAGCTGGGTAGAAAGAAAGTTTACAAGAGTGTACGTAAAGCTTAAGCTTATTAATCTATCTAATCTCTATCTTCCTATTTTTTTAACCAACTTCCTAATCGACTTCCACATTTTTTAAAAAACAATATCATTTATCATAGTAATGATCAGAAAATCAGCCTACAAATTAATCTTGATAAATGACTTCAAACTTTTGTATAAAAGAGAAACTATTTTTTCTAAGCAGTATCAGTTTTAATTTGTACTTCATTTCAAGTATTAGTCTGCGAAACTACAAAAAATGGCTAGCAATATTCCTACAACAAATGAGTAAGTTATTTTATACTATCTTTTACAATTTTGTTGCAGTTACATTTATAAATTTATACAAATTTATACATATATATATATATATATATATATATATATATATATATATATATATATATATATATATATATATATATATATATATATATATATATATATATATATATATATATATATATATATATATATATATATATATATATATATATATATATATATACATATATATATATATATATATTACTTGTAGGTCTACAACCTCAAATGAGGCACTAGATCTAAATATAGATGAAATAGATTTCAGTGCTATGTAAGTATATTATTGAAACTTTGTTATTCAACTGTATTATATAGAGTTTTTAATTAATCACAATCTTGATTTATTGTTTTATTAAGCTCTACCTATGATGAAACAATGAGGTGGCTGGAAGAATGTTTTAAGGAATCGGAGAAGCCAAAAAAGACAAGTGCTAGCACACACATTGCTATGAGTAAGTATTTTTCTGTTTTACGAAAAATGTAAATTTTTCTGTAGGTAAAATAATAACGACTCTACATTTATTACGTTATTTTTGTAGAGAAAACATCTACACGCTTTATTGCAAGCGGGGGGTATATAGGGAAGGATGAATCCTTTCTCTCCTACGACCGTCATACATTTGAATGTGAGTATGAGGAAAATATTAGTTACTACATACTCATTCAATTTTAATAATTTTTTTTCAAAAACTAACATAATTACATTCGTATTTTCTATTTTAGTTCAAGCAGAGAACCAGCAACTAGAACAATACAGGAACATGAGTGTTATAGATGGGTAAATAAAAGATGATAAGGAGTGCTTCAAGTGTAAGTGATATGCATTATCCTTATATACATATACCATACTCAAGACGGTTATCTATATATATATATATATATATATATATATATATATATATATATATATATATATATATATATATATATATATATATATATATATATATATATATATATATATATATATATATATATATATATATATATATATATATATATATATATATATATATATATATATATATATATATATATATATATATATATATATATATATATATATATATATATATATATATATATATATATATATATAATGAGAATTTGTTTATTTTGCTTGTAGATATTGATAACAAAAGAACAAGGTATTTTCTTTCAGTGCTTACGTTGTTATTGATAGCATATTGTACAAAGACGCTGAGTGAAGCACTGAAAGAAAAAAAAGACAGTATTTCGTGTATATTTTGTGGTAAGAAGTTTAAATTAGGGAAGATGCATGAGCCTGGCCGAGTTCTTTCAAGACATTCTTTGCTCACTTGTTTATTTTTTATTGTTTATGCGGAAAATCACATACAACTTTGAGAGAACTCCAGCAACATAGTTGTATTTTGAAAACTAAAATGTTTTTTATTGTTGATATTGTTAGTTATAATAATTTTGTTTTACTTATTAATAAAAAATATTCTGAGTTAGTTATGGATATTACTTTTCCAAAATATTTTGTGTTAGTATATCTCTATCCAATAGAAGGTTACTTTTCTGGAAACATTGATTTAGATTTTGAATTAGGGTGTAAATGGTTGGCAATAGCTAAGAAACCGGTTGCTGGAGCTTTTACTTAAAAACCAGTGTAAAAAAATAAGAGCACTTATATCTTCAGATTCTGATCTTTCAGAAACTGAAGAAAGTAATAATGACTTAATTTCTGTTGGTAGTTCACAGTGCAGTCCAAAAACCAGTGTTTTAGAATCTAATACTGTAACAGATAACCCTCAAACTCAAGTAGATTTAGAACAAAGCCAAAAGATTGATGATAAGAAAATTGATATAACTTCACTTAAATTAATTTTGAATATAAAAGATGGACTGAAAAAAAGGGTTTTAATGATTGTGTTAAGTTGAAATTAGCGTCTATTAGACAGAAAATGCAAAAAAATTCAGATTTTTCTCAAGAAGAAATTCTTGTATTAACTGCACTCTTAGGTGAGTTTTAAAATTTTCATTTCACTATATTTTTTAATAATATCATGGCTCTGGAATAGGCTTTATGCAACTATCCTATATATATATATATATATATATATATATATATATATATATATATATATATATATATATATATATATATATATATATATATATATATATATATATATATATATATATATATATATATATATATATATATATATATATATATATATATATATATTGTCTGTATATATAATATCAATCTCTTGTACAGGCAGGGCCTGCCTTTGATTGCTAGCTGCCAATCTTGTTACATAACTTTTTGTGATATAAATATGCTTGTCTTGTCCAAATAAATCAGAGTTAGCCTACACTCTCACTTGCTTTTTGATTCACATGCATAAGCGCACTTATGCTAAAGCACAGGTAGCTTAGTAGAAAAGATACAAGTAAGCTCTTGCGCTGATTGCGCTGACAGGGGAACTTACAAAGTTCAAACACTTGCACAATAAACTTGGACAGAGAGATTGCACTGAAACAAGTCGACTAGCAACTAGGATAATAGTCAGTAGAAAGTGGTCAGTCGATTCGACTCACACTGCACTTGACCTACGGGCAAGTGATACTGGAACGATTATTCGAATGGCTAGTTTGACCTAACACACCTATTCCTCGGGATTAGGCTGCGAGCGAGTTGGAAGGCGTAAACTGCACTGTTGTACCTCACTTACTACTGTGGGCCGCTGTACAGGTGACAGCTACCACTTCACCCTAAATTCCTGTACAAAACTATGATAATTTTTGCCTTAATTATCAACAAAACAGTTAATTTTTACCAAATGATTTGAATCTAAAAATCAAATATTTCACTCAATTGAAAAAAAAACCAAATGAAATCGAGTCAAATCACTGAGGTAGGCAAATCAAATCAGCAAATCATAAAATCAGCTAATTTTGATTTGCTTCAAATATTCGAATACTCAAATATTCCAGTCAGTCGTGATTTGCCCCCATCTCTGCTTATTAACCAGATTTCCTACAGCTGCCGAACTACTTTGATTTCTTTATCAACTTGAGCAGATTCTTTCACTTTTATCTGTGATTTTGATTACTTTAATCACTCTTGTGGTTTTAATTAAACCTTAGTTATTAATTTTATTATTTACAATAGTTGTTGTTTCTCATTTTTTACTGTTATTGTATATATATAGATTATGAATTATAGTTTAATAATAATAATTTAAATAATAATTTATGGTTAATTTTTGTTTATAAATAATTATAATAATAATGATTTATATAAATTTGTGTTAAACATTATTGCCGGTGGTAGCATTTTTTTTTATCTTCGTTCAGTTAACAAGTATTAATTAATAATAATAATGGTTTGTTTTCTTATCATACCTGACTGTGAGAACAGTAATGACAAAAAAATTTGATTTTTAACGAGTTGACATGACAACGTCATTGTGCAGTGTGTGCTTTGGGCAGCGCCACTATAAGACAACTTGCGACACTACACCCCCATGGGATTCGCCCTCAAATATTGCAACGGTTTTCCGTGTGTGTAAGAGGAGAAACGGTTACTGGTACTGTAAAAATTCTATATCTACGGGCTTTTCTGTATTATGTGGTAGCGATGGCTACAAAGTGTCAAGGCAGTATGGTCTCTCTGGTACGGAGAGTACTGAATGCCGCTAACTAGCAGACACGACTAAGTTCGGCAAACCGGCCTAACGGATTTCACAAGTTTAACAGGGTAGCAGTACTTTATTCTACTTGCTACTGCAACAAACGCACAAAAACGTACACTAAGTATGAGTGTAAAATAACAATAAGTCTCTGGATGTGTATTGAAGAATAGTCCAATATGTCTGGCAGTATAGCCTTCCTGGCTGGTCGTTACTACTCTGAATCCTAAGCGTTTCTTCTCTAGCGCCTTCCAAGGTATTCCTCCTGGTAGTTCCAATGATTCCTCAGCTTCGGAGACTGGTGCTAGCTACCCTTGAACGCTAGCTAAGACACACGAACAGTAACTAGACAATACTAGTTTGAGACACGAGCTCTATCTAATCAGAGTATCTAATTGTATCTGCTCTGCTGGGCTGCATGCAGCTCTATATAAAGGAGGTGCAAAACTATGTAAGTATAAAAATATATGATTGGCTAAAAAGTTGAGGCAATAAAAACAGGTTAACATGTGACAAGTGTCGAGTGGATAAATAAACTTGAAGGCAGGAAAGTCCTTCCTACGCTTGGCTGTAGTGAAGCGGCAGCTCAGCTGCATTCTTGATCAGACAGGCATAACTTCTATTAGTATAAGCTGTAGCGTAGTCTTGGATATATATGTGGTGATTAGTATAGCTTTAGTAGCAGTGGCTGGAATGATTGCAGCCCTGTGCAATTCCATTACAATATCGCTGGTCTGTTTCTGGCTTTGTCTTTTTATATGTTTTACTACACACTGGATCTGCAGTAGTCACTGGCATGTTTTCGTACCAGCAGAGTGTTTTGACAGGCAGTTATTATTAACGTTCCAGCTAGTTGCAGGGACTAAAAGGTGGTGCGCTCAGCTTCCCAGGACCAATGTTAAGCCCCTGTGAGGCTAATTGTATTGCAGGCAGTAGTAATGAGCAAAGTCACCACAGTATATGATACTTAAATGAAGAAGTCTATGTTTAGAAGTCAATGGTAGATGATGTGTGACACCTGTGTATCATATATAATTTTTCCACATTGCCTGTGAGCTACTGTAGGTAATTGGATAGAAGCTGTGAGTACTACTATTGCTGTGTTAGAAAGAGGATTTGATTTTAATTCAGCTGGTATAAATTTAAAGTATTCTTGAAAGGCGCAACACTTGTTCAATTATGTAACTTCGTGGTCACTCGAAACAAATTGCTGAAACATTTGCTGCCCTGAGCTAAATGAACTGAAATTATTTAATACTAGGGAATACAACGCGCCAGGGCAAAGACTACGACAAAAAAACCTTTCCATTTTGCACCCAAATTTAATGAGATTCATTTTAAACTATTGCAGGGTAGTAAAATTCTGTATAGATACATATACACAAAAGCAAACTAGGCTTTATATACATATATGTTTAAGCCTCTTAGTTACAGTTTTGCATGAGTGAGCGAAACTTTCAGCATTCATCTAGTGTTTTTCTGCGGATGAATTACCATAAAAAGCACAAACACTCATTATAGGTTAGTTGTCAGAGTCATGCATAGTTCAGTTGAAGTACTCATACTCCATGTATAAGCTCAAATGTGGGCATGTACATACCTGTCTGTTGGGTTTCTTAATTGGATATAAAACTTGGTTCCAGGGACAGCCATGAATCCCATGTATTGTATTGCCGTTGCTATAGTAACGTGTGTGGAGTTCTTGGCAACCAGCGTATTCAGTACAAAATTTCCTACCAAAGTTATACAATAACACAGTTAGTTTCTACTGTAAGTATTGTCTGATAATAAAAACTTATAGAAGCGAGCAACAAGATTTTTTGAACCAACAACATCAGCGCATATGCAAGAAAAAACTCGCAAATAAAATTTGTGCAGTCGCTTCTGGCATAACTTACAAGCAAGAATGCCACAAAGTATCAGTTCACAATGATACCGGTTTGTGTTCTTTTGTTTTGAGAAATATTACTATAATTGAAAAAAAAATGGCAGCAACAGTTTTTTGTGTTGCTTATGACAAGACAGCAACATACAACTTAATATGGATTACTTCAAATGTTTTTGTAAAAATAGTTACTATAAACCATTATTATTTGACAGTAACACATACATAATTATTGTTCGTTAATAAGACCAAAAAAGGAATAAAAAACCATAATAACAAATTAAAATTTATCATAACAGTTTAGTATGGCTAGTAATATTGTTATTCGATTACCAGTTATTTACAATCAGTTTGACCAACGGTAATTCCAAGATGCTGAAAAGATTATTAGTCACTATAATTACCATCAAAATAAAATAAAAGAGCTTGGCTTTGACAATACGTTTGATTGCAACTCTAAAATATGTATATATATATTCCAAGAAAATCAAATACATTTATGAAATACCTGGTCCATCTAGGTAAAAACCTTGGCTGAGTAGCTTTGATGAGTTTGAGTTATATTCCATGAAATTTTTAAAGTACTGTACGGGGCATTGGCCAATGTTCACATGATAGTCCTACAAGATAAAAAAAATGTTTGCATTGTTCTGTGCTACCGAAAAAACACAGTACAAACTGTTGTGACAATTTTGCATAATCATAAGAATTTTGTTTACAAATGATTTCAGTTCAATTTTGCATCAATAAAAAAGTAAGTTTAGTGCATGTGGTTTTCATAATGGATAGGCAGGGTAAAATACAGATGAAACATGTAAAAAGATCAATTTGAAATAATGTGATTTGAACACCAATAAGTCTTGACCCCATCTAGTTAAACTTTTACAGTCTCATCGACTCTTTGCATACTCTGTATTGATAGATTTCTAACAAGCCCCCAAATCTTTGCTCTTTTACATTTACAAGCCACTTCAAGCAACATTTTCTAGCTCAAACTTTCTACCAACTAAAACTACTGAACTTTATAAATTTTGAAACAAGCATCAACAGCATTGACAAATCTACTTTAAAAGGAATGTTACCAGTAAGAGATCTCCTCTGTATATACTACAAAAGGATTGTGGCCTCTACTAGACAAGTATAGGAGTTGCTTTCCTGAATTATTTGATAAAGAACAACATATTATAGCAAATATGCTGACACTGCTTAGAACGTTTTAGAATCGTTTGACATAAAAACCCTTTTGGAACTTACTAACATTGATTTTATAACCGTGCTCAAACTTTGCAGGATTTGGTGTAAAGTTATTGTCTCTAGACAAAATAGCAGGCAGGGTAGCTCAGTGGTATAGTGAAACAGCCACTGAGCCAGAGACTCGGGTGCTCTTCTGGGCAACTCTTTTCCCTTCTTTTTGGTAGACCCAGTTCATGTAAACCCGTTGCAATACACAGCAAGATGTGTTGAAAGCTGAGTTGAGAGAAGCACAAGTCAACATGCTAATGATGGTAAAATTAGGAGATCTAAAGACTCACTAACCCAGTTTCCTGTTGCAATGTCTGCTCTATCAGTCTTCCATTTGGTGAAATCTGATGTGCCTGACTTCCTTAGTCCAGCTAGATGCAAATTTGGGAAGCATGAAAAGTTTGCCCTGAAAAAAAAAATGCTTGAAGCAACTTTTACGCTCTTTGAGGTTTTTATCTGTAAACCATACATGAGAATAGTATCATGAAATTATGTTAGACTATGACTTGCTTTTTTAGAGTTCATCTTGGTACAACATTTCACAAAGCATGTCCATGACATTATTTCTAGATTATTTATTAATATAAAACTAATTTACTTTCCCATTCATCAATAAATTTGGTAAAATGATGGATGTAGCAGAGACAAAATGGAAGGTTGAAGCTTACTAAAAGCTAGGACAGTTTTGGCAAGAGCAAAAGTTATGAAAATTATTCCAAATATACACAACATATGCTTAGTAGAGTAGAATTTTTGCACATTTAATTGTATTTCTCTCTAACTCACCTCTTGCTTTGTACATCCTGTAGACTTGCTGGTTCACTACACGTTTTACCTTTAATACATTCACCCCAGCAATGAGCTTTGTATTCTTTGTAGTACTCTGGTCTTGGAGGACAATGGGATAGATCCTTGTACACCAACTGTCAAACAGGTTTAATATCTGGTTTTGCAGTGGACTTTCACAAAAATGCTAACATAACCATTAAACTCTCCAAAGTCTTCAGTGCACCCACAAGCACTTTTAGGTCAATACATTCATTACAGGGCTGGTAACGGATTGTTTTGTACACCCATATTTGACAACCGGCAAAGAAATTTTGATTTGGAAAGATCAAAATAACAACAAAACTACCATAAGTACTACTAGCCAAGTAACTTCATGAAACTGGTCACAGAGTCTGTTTGTTGAAGTAGATCAAAATATTAGTGCTTTATTTATCTCCTATAACAGTTCAATCAACAATACCATACACCAAGATAAAACCTCTATTGTGATTGCTTGACCCCAGGCTCCGCCTACTCCCAAAGCGGAGTTGTCAACCCATCATTGTCAAGAATGATATGAAACAGTGGATATAGTTGCACAGTCTGCGCTTAGGAGCTCAACCGCGAAGTAAGCGGCTTCAAATTTTTACAGGGTCAATCCATAAGCCGATTTTCTTATCTTGGTGTATAGTATCGTTGTTTTAATCATGTCTATGAGACTCCAATAACCGACCATTCATGTTGAAAAAAATTTGTCTGAAATCTAACCAATCATGGCTCAGTAGCTGAATGCTCATTGGTTAACTGAATAAAATGCAGTGGAGTACTTGTAGTTAAAAATGTATGGAGTCGATCGATTTACCCCGATAAATATGAATATTTTTCAGCCAGCTAACAAATATGGATGTACAAAAGCAAGCTTCCATGGGAGTAGTATAATAGGAGCAGATCTGGAAGCGCTCATCAGGACAAAGAGGCTCTGGTGATTCCCAAATGCTTTTTGGTGCAGCAGGTACCAGGAGAACCTGCTAGCTACCTTTTTATGTGAACCAGGAATAGAACCCCAGTTTGTAGATTGGTATGCATTATGAAGTTACTGAGTGCAGTTGATTGATTTTAAATTGTGCATTTCTGATTGATAAGAATGTGGTACTCATGGGCATGTTAATTTCTTTGTTGAGCATTACTTGGAACCCTAGCTCATTTGGTGCTGTGGGTTAATTGCTAAGTTTAAGTTCAGGTTTTTATCATGGTTTTAGTTTTTGTTATAATATCATTATATGGGGATGCAAACTGGTGTGTTCATTTAGTATAAAAAAGCAGTATCCCATTATATAACTTTTAATAGGCAACAAGTCGTGTTGAGAAGATGCGGAGATGAGAGCCATAAGTGGAATGGATGCAGTTGCTGGTGGCAAATATGAAATTTTAGATAAAGTTGCGTTAATTTTAAAATAAAAATCTCCAAAATTTATGCCAGGAATGGTATTGATTGCCAATTTTTATACTTTCAGAGGCATAACCTAGTTTAGTTTCTACGAAAGCGCTATTGAAAAAATACAGGAAATGAAGAATTCTCCCATCGGATCACAAATTAAACGTTTATCGGATGAAAAACAGCTCACTTGTTATGGAATTTACAGTCAAACACTTTGACGAGAGATTGTGATCACCTTTTACCACACAGATTGCTGGACCAGCAGGCTCTGAAAGGACCTAGGCAACTTTGTGAATGGTTGAAGCTTGTCAGACTATTATAGTTCGTCCTCCACCAGCAGAAACACATTACGGTTTCAACGATGTATATCCAGTGATATTTCCAAAAGGGGTGTAGATATAACAATGAGTTTCTTTATAGATGGACAGAACAGATGGTTGATAATTAATGATCTGATGGACGAAGTTTCTGGCAAACCCAATGCCAATGCTTCATATACGAGACATGGTAATCTTTTGAACATAAGCGTCTATTTTGTTGTTCAGAACATGTTTTGAAAAAAAGTCGTACTATTTCTTCTAATAGTCATTATTTTTGTGATTCAGAAATTTTTTTGATGATTCTTCCATCACCTTTCTGGCTCAACATCATTTTCCAGGAAGATTGAAGTACATGCAAGAAGCCTTCGAATAAGTGACAATAATACCTTACTTTTTTCTCCATATAGACACTACTCATCAAATGGATGATCGATACGGTCTATTAAAATTTTGTCTCGGACAATCCTATTGGGTTAGGCGTAGCCATGTAAAAGTGTATAAATAAAATGATTAACCAAAACATCACATATCTAAACCTGGTAATCAAACAAATAACACAATAATACAACGACTAGAGCTTTGCAAGAAGAGTTGCAAAAAAATGCGACTGTTTCGTTGTCACACTGCAGTGCTTCTAGTGCTATTAAGAAATCTGTAATAATCGCTAATGCAAAAAACCAGCTGATTATAGCATTTATGGGCTGCGTCAAAGTTATTATAAATGAAATTGTAAAGTTATAATCAACTCAGTACAATCCATTACAGCAAAGTGCAAAGAACATAGCTAACCTAATCAGAAAACTATCGATAGACAAAGAGGAAAAATTCTAACTTCAGTGCTAGTTAGTCGCTGGTAGTTGCTGTTAGTTCCACATATACTGAAATCTATAATGGGTCGAAGATGAACAATCCCAAAAGAATGATGACGAATAGAACGTCTATGTCGCCTCTCAATGACTTGAGTAAGAAAGGAAAAACTACAAGAAACAAATGCACAAAGTAGTCGGTAAAAGACAGATAAGTGACAAGCATAAATCTTGACTCAGACTAGTAAATGAAACCTATTTGGCACTAAAATCACCTCCATTGTACCATTTTTATTATGAATCAAACCATGGCATTTCAACCTTTAACATTATCTAGGCATTACTTTTGTGTTCCAAAGATTGAGTACGACGGAATAAAGAGAAAATTAAACACAATAAACCAATAGCGAAACAAAGAATGTACCCCCATTGTATTACAACCTGATGGAGGATGTAACAATCATCAATATAAACAAAAAGCAAAATGCCATGATGGAAGCGGCAGACGATCCCAATTTGTTTAAGAATCAAAAAGTAGACCAATAAGTTCAAAACATACCAAGATATTTGGATGATTTAGGAAAAATTAGGAAAAATCAGCGAATGAAAAGCGGTAGCCACATTAAAAAAGTGAAAACATCATCTGGCAGTTATAGGAATAACCTTGAAATCATGTCACTTCCTACACTAGAACCTAGTGTTCCTAAATTTAATTTTGCGTTGCAAATGCAAATGGAAAAAAAACTTGCCATCGAAACTCCTGTAGTAAGCAATCATGTTGCTGATGATGATTGATGATTGATGATGATTGATTGATGATGACTGATTATTTGATGATGATTGATGATGACTGATTGCTGACGATTGATGACGTTTGATGACAATCGATGACAACCAATGACTATTGATGACGATTGCTGACAATGGATGACGATCGATGACGATCGATGACGTTCAATGACTATTGATGACGATTCGTGGTAATTGATGGCAATTGATGATGATTGATGACGATTGAGAACAAATGATGACTATTAATGACGATTGATGATGATGATGATGATTGATGATGATGACCGATGATGATTGATGATGATGATTGATGATGATGATTGATGATGATGATTGATGAAGATGATGACGATGACAACAACAACAATGACGATGACGATGGTGTTGATGATGCACCTAATCCACAAAAAATGCACCTGGAAGCTTCTTCTGATACCTGCTGCACAAAAAGGCACTAACTTAAGATACATGCAAAAAACAAACTGACAACTACACTGATGACATATGATCGGTCATAACTATTTTTCCCTTTCTCACTCTTGACACATGCTCCTCTTTCTATTATTTTTTAGTAAGATATGAGCAGTTCAAGCCAGCGGGTTATTGATCGGGGTGTGTGATCGGGGGTGTGATCCGAGATGTTCACCCAACATGATTATTTATATTACTATGGTATTTACATTGTATAAAAATGAAGTGTTGTATGATTGTATTGTTATTGAAAGCTAAGATGTCAACAGAGGAAGATTTTGAGATGAGACCGATGAATGAAACTGAGACTGTCGATGGTACTACGAGTGATATGCTAGATGTTTTACCGAGTATGAAGCGTAAAGCGTTGATAATTATGATGATTTTGGTATTTGTCGTAGTATTTTCTACTTTTGGAGGTGTTACTGAGTTTAGTATGTATGAAAATGTTATGGAGGAAATACAAAAAGTGAGAAACTCTCCTTTTGGAATCATAAATGAAACTACTGTTGGATAACAAACATCTTTTTATGATGAATGGGAAACCTGAAGATTATGACCCGAGGATGCGCTTTCCTTTTACAGCGATGATTGCAGGACTGACTGGATCGGGAAAGACGCAAGCGACTTTACGAATGATTGAAGCTAGTCAGACTATAGCTCATCCTCAACCGGTAGAAATTCACTACTGTTATGGAGCCTATCAAAAAGCCTTTGATGATGTACCAGGAGTGATTTTTCATGAAGGAATGATAGATATAACAGTGAGTTTTCCCAGAGATGGACAAAACCGATGGTTGATAATTGATGATCTCATGGATGAAGTTTCTGGTAAAGCTGATGCTAACGCTTTTTATACAAAACATAGTCATCTTTTGAACATAAGTGTCTTTTTTATTGTTCAGAATCTGTTTTTAAAAGGGAATCGTACAATTTCCTTGAATAGTCATTATTTTTTTCTATTTAAAAACCCTAGAGATGCTTCTTCTATTTCCTATTTGGCTTGACAATGTTTTCCCTCAAGAGTAAAATATGTACAAGGGGCTTTTGACGACGCGAAAAAGAAACCATACTCTTGTTTACGGATAGATACGACTCAGCAAACGAATGATCAACATAGACTATTGGGAAACTTTACATAGGATCTTTCTATGATATTATATGTACCCAAGTAAAAGCATATAAATACAATTACTATTTGTTTCACCTCACACGTATTTTGTTGTCCAACGACGCAACACGATAGCAATATAATGACTAAAGCTTTGGAGCAAAAATTAAAAATAAATGCTGCGGTGTTGTTATTGCTCAACAATGCATCCTCCGCTATTCAAAAGTCTGTTATAGCTAAAGCCAAAAATGAGCTTAATATGACTCTAATGGAATGCGCTAAAGCTATTATAAATGGAACGATACAATTGACAACTTCTCAGTATAATCAGTTGCAGCGAAACACAAGGGACATTAGCGTCTTAGTTAGAAAATCAACATTAGGTGATAAGAAAGCTGTGTTGCAAAAGGGAGGATTTCTAGCTTCTCTACTAGGAACTATTATCAGCACTGTAGTTCCCGAAATACTGAAAAGTGTAATAGGAGGCATAGGAGGACTAGGGGAACAAAGATGAATCTCTCAACACGAATGATGCGGAATAGAATGGCTATTTTAGCTCTGGATGATTTGAGTAAGAGAGGAAAAATTGCTGTAGTCGAAAAAGCCAACTCAGATCTGTTTCAATCATTGATAGAAAGTGTTAAAAATATTATATTAGGTAATGCTCCTCTTGATTCTGAACAGTTTATTGAGTTGCAGCGTCACAAGAAGGAACTACGTAAACTAACTGCTAAAGGAACAGTTAATGATAAGCGTAAAATTTTGACTCAGACTGGTAGAGGTAATCTTTTGGAGGCAATTATAACTCCTATTGTATCTGTTTTATCATCAATAAAAGGATGAATCTTCAACCTTTAACATTCTCGAGACGCTTTCTTATACTGTCTGAAAACGAATACAGTAGATTAATGGAAAAAGCCGACAATGAAAAAGTGATAGAGGAAAAGAAGAACGTGCCTCCGTTGTATTATAACCCTATGGAAGATATAACGGTGAGAGATATGAAGAGAAAGCGAAATGCGCTACCGGAGACAGCTCATGATTCTGACTTATCCTCATACGAAAAGTTAGATGAAAATGTTCAAAACCTACGTAAGTATTTCACCGATATCAAAAAAATTAAAAATCAACAGAGAACAACGGTAAGCTGGAGTCCTATTAAGAGACCAAAAATAGAACCTATTTCTCCTTTGGCCAGTAGCACAATTATTGATGAAAAGTCTGACACTACTCCACCAAATGACGATGATGACAGGGCATTAGAATCAATAAAAAAGAAAGAGTTTGATAGCGAAGACTCAACCCTACTTGAAAATATGCTGGTCGCTGATGGAGAAGATGAACATGATAGTAAAAACGAACGTTTAAAAGAGTTTGAAAAAAGGTAGCTAGTTTAACAAGAAAAAAGGCTGATCAAACGATCGGTGTCAGAATGTTGAATAATCTGAGTAAAATTGGTAGGTACGACTCGGATAAGAACAAGCTGAAAATCGGAGATAAATGGCTGAATCCTAGGACTTCCAAAACATTACTACGAGATACTTTAACCAAAGGAGGTGGTGTAAAACTGGGAAAAACCAACTTCAGCAAATTTAAAAGCTTGCTAGCGGATCAAAGAATCATAACTGTCAGAAAATCTCCGAGACAAACAATCAGAAGAAAAACTTTGTCATCCCAGGTACTAATTCATGGACGTCAACACGCTAAGAGAACTGTATTACAATCCTGCATTACATATGTCTCTACGAGGAGCTAGAGCTTTACTGAAAGCTCGTAAAAAATGAGAGGGAGAAAAAAGAATTCGTGAATGGTTGAGTGGAGAGGATGCCTACACACTACATAAAAAAGTCATAACTAAGTTTAAGTGTCGTCCTACAATTGTGGCTGGAATAGCAGAGCAGATTCAAGTAGATTTGATGGACATTCGTTCTCGAAAAGAAGAAAACGATAACACAGCATTTTTACTAACAACTGTTGATGCTCTATCTTGAAAAGGTTGGGGTGTACAACTCATCTCCAAATCCGGACATTTCGTAGCCAGAGGATTGAGAAGAATACTAGATGGGGAAAATTACAAGGCTTTACAATCTGATAAAGGTAAAGAGTTTGACAATGTCAATGTCAAAAGCCTCCTGGCGAAAAAAAAAGCAAACGCTTTACAATCGAAAATGAGATGATAAAGGCATCGATGGTGGAGCATTTTAACAGAACTTTAAAAAAGAAAATTTACCGATATCTGGCGTACAAAGATGATGACAGATACATTGATGTTTTACCAGATATGGTTAGCGCGTACAACAACACTGTTCACAGTGCTATAGGTATGAGACCGACTGATATGAATTTTCAAAATCAAAAACTGGTATGGAATCGTGTGTATGAAGGAGGAGAACACAGTTTAACTCAAGAACCAAAGTTAAAGATTGGAGATTATGTGAAAATTAGCAAGGCAAGGGGAGCGTTAGAGAGAGGATACACCCCGAATTGGACAATTGAGATCTTTATAATCACCGATGTGCTCACCAATGAAAAACCTGTTGCATATAGGGTAAAAGATTTGGCTGAGGAGATGATTGATGGTACCTTTTACGAAAACGAGTTGCAAAAAGTAAAAAAAACCTACGAGTTTCAGAATCGAAAAGATATTGGGAAGAAGAACGAGGGGAGGTAAAAGACAGATTCTGGTTAAGTGGTTGGGATACAGAGAAAAGTTCCACGAGTGGGTAGACGAATAGTTTATAAGGAATGGACGTTTGATATAATCATCATACGTTGGTAAAATTTCGATGCTGATAACTTTACCCTCGAACTCCAGCGCCGAAGAGTTTCCTTATAACACCAATTCCGATTTTACAGTGAGACTGTATAAATATTTGGCTATAATCGGTGGTAAATGGGAGATAGCTCTGCTAGATATATGTTATTCTAATAATTGGAAAAATTTCACCGAAGGGAAAATATATCTAGAAAAGACTACTGTCTCTGGTAGAAGCGAAAAGTCCTTTATCTTAATCGGTAATGGAAGATATGATAGTGTGGAGGAGTTGGAGGAGGTTATACGAAAGAGAATGCGTGAAATGAGTTTAGACAAAAAGTTTGCCATCTCCTACAACAAAGTAACCAACACCAGTTTACTAACTAACAGCGATCCTGATACAAAAGTGAGCTTTTCCAGTGACTTGGCATATATCTTTGGATTCGAACCAAGCGTGAAAACTACGTATCCTCGTGGTAGATACAACAATGTTGCACCTCCTGATATAAATTTTGGACTAACCTCTTTGTATGTCTATTCCAACATTGTTGAAAACAGAATGGTAGGAGATACGAATGTACCTTTGCTAAGAGTGGTTCCGGTTCAAGGAAAGAAGAATAGTGTTGTGTATCAAGAATTTAAAAACCCACACTACATCAACACTTCATCGCTGAATAGTGATCTGGTCCAAGTGATTATAACGAGTGACGACGGTGAGCAAATGCCATTTGAAAGTGGAAAGGTCATGTTGACGGTTCACTTTAGAGAAAGAAAATCGTAATGAGTTTGGTACGATACATCCCCGAAGACTCGAAAGAGGTGTTTGACGAGTACTACAAAATGCAAGCTGGAAATGGAATTGGAGTGTATAGCGGGTGACGGGTGATGCCTAGTATGAGAGGTAATGGACTCGGTAGTATTTTCTCAAGTACACTCAAATCCGTGACACCATTACTGAAAAGAGGGGCAATAAGTCTGGGTAAAAGAGCGCTCTTTGTAGGTAGTAACGTAGCGCGAGATGTCATTGACGGTCATAGCTTTGCAGCATCAGCAAAGAAGAGAGGATTGGAAGAGTTGAATGATCTTGGGGGAGATGTACTCAGTGCAGTTCGCCCAGATCGTGTGAATAGGAAAAGAACGGGAACTGGAAAGAGGAAGAGAGGGAGTGGTAAACGTTCCATATTTTAATACCAACCGAATCATGTATAAAGACATCAGAGCGTGATATTTATGTTCATTAAGCAATAACACTTCGAGCAAACATCACTCGCAAAAGATGGCTAGTCTAAATGGAACAACGGGTAATAAGTTTGAAGGATCTTCCTACAACATAAACCCTTCTTTGGATGTGTTTGCTACGGAACCAACAAACATATCGGTAGAGAGATCGGAATACGTTGTCATCAGACCCGACAGGTTAGATCCTTATGGTAGTATTGAGTCAACCTTGTCAGGAAGTACTGAGCGTTACACAGATCTCTACAACTCGTTTCTGCAAGTCTAAGCCACAGCTGTTCAAGATGATGGAACCGATATTCGTGGTAACGATGATAATGCACCTAAGTGGATGGGGGATTCAACCCATGCAATTTTCAGCGAGTTGAAAATGTCGATAGAAGGAACTACTGTTGAATACGCTAACAATTACAGTTTACGCTCCTACTTTTCACAACTACTCGAAAACAGCGTAGATAGAAATAAATATTAAGGCGGGATGGAGGGTTGGCTGTATGATGATGCATCTAGCAAAGATGCTGATAAGCACAAAACCGCGGACAAGAAAAAGAGGAGAGCTCTAATCAGAGCCGGGAAGACAATAGAATTAACCGGGAAATCTCATCTAGCATTATTTCAGCGAAAATAGCTAATAATTCCCGGTTCTAGTATGCAGCTGGAGTTTGAACGCGCTTCCAGTAAGCTGGTCTTGTTTGCTGCCGGCGAGTCACCGGCAGGAGCAGCCAAGATTAGAATTGATAAATCTGAATGTCATCTTTGCAAAGTTAAGGTAAATCCTACGATACAGAACTATCAACTCAGTTTGGCGTTGGAAGGTCACAACTACATTTATCCAGTTGATCGAAAACAGGTAAAGCTATGTGGAGTCCGTGCTAGTGCTGCACAGGTTGACATCACTTTGGAAGAAAACAAACAGAGACCCAAACAACTCTCTTTAGGTTTGGTTGATCACAACGCTTTGAGCAGTCGTTTCGTTAAGAACCCGCGTAGGATGCAACACGCCAATGTCGGCAGTATAGTATTGAGAGTTGGTCATTGTCCAATTGGAAATAGCTTTTAGCCGGATTATGCTAGAGGAGTTTTTGGAAAAGAATATCATCAGTTCCTACACGCTACCGGAACTTTGCTCGATGGTGACAGACCTGGTATAACGAAAAAACATTACCTTGATGGTAATACACTTTGCGGATTCGATTTGACTGGTGATTTTCTTAAAGAAGGGTTTCACTCTATGAAAAAATGTCACAGCGGGTGTGGAAATTCGCTTTAGTACCAACACAACTGAAAGTTTATCTCTGGTAGCCTACTTTGTAAAAGATGGCGTGTTGAGATGGATAGCATTCTTCAATTATCTATTGCGGGAGACGTAGTGCTCTAAACGGTAAGCTAGAGATGAATACCATACAGATTCGTTCGATCTTATCTTCAGACGGTTTATGTCGAAGTTTAGGGATTCACGTTGGAGCTACAGATCAGCTTTGGAGGCAAAATTGGAATTTTCCAACAGGAGGTTTCGTATTCAACACTCATTATTCTCAGTAACCCGGAGAACATTGGTTGGCTGTGTACGCTAATAACTCAGAAGTGGATTTTTTTTACTCATTCGGGCGTTCTGTTTCTTTCTACCCTGATGTAAGCGAATTACTAAGTATTCACAGAGGAAATGAAACAGTACAAAGTAATGAAACGCAACTACAAAGCTTTTTGTCAACTGTATGCGGGGATTACTGTGTATACTTTTGTTTACTGAAAAGTAGAGGACGGAGTATGGATGAGATTGTTAGAAGTTTAGGAGATATAGGAGACAGTGAGATGAGAGATCACTCAATACGAAGATTTATCATACAGACTTATCCTAGCTACGAGTTTACACGAGACAACACACTAGAAGGAATAGATGGAGTACATATACAAGCAACCGGTTTGCTAAGTAAATTGTTAAAACAAATTACTATAATTAAGTTTTAATTTTTATTTGTTATATATAAAATACAAACTGACTCAGAATTTGTACTAAAAACTACGAAACCTACAAAACCATTTTCTTTGTAATCTTCAAAGTTAGTGTTGCGGAGTTCATCTCTTGCAAGTTGCAAATAAGATTCTCTCATTTCTTCCTCAGGAAGCACTCTTTAGTTAGATCCAAAAGACATAGTAATTAATTACTCTATAATAAATAGATGAATGAATTAATTTGGAAATTACTTTGGATCCTATGGTAAACAGAATAAAACTTACCAACATAGATGATGTGATGCATCCTTTGTGTTATTGATTAGGGTGCCAATCTGCTGTCTCGGACAATCCTCTTTTTCATTCTCATCTAAGTGGGAGAGGAAGTTGTGTTGTTCCAAAGTATCGTAGAAAATTGTGTTGTCTGCGGTTTTTTTTAGTCCTTTGAGTACGATAGCACCAACTTTTTCCAATACCACAGCTGAAGCTATTTGAGAAGGAATGTTGATATCTCCAATCAGTAGCTCTCCATTCACCATACATCTGTAAATAGCCACTAGACTCTCAGCAGCCTTGTTCCAACAAGTATCACATTTTCTTAGCATTCCAGGATTCTCAGAAGCTATAACACTCCCTGGTGGAAAATCGTGCAGGTGAGCAACGTTGAAATAAGCCTGAATTTGACTCATACTCTTGCCTGATAATGAGTTGAATGGATCCTTCAACTTTAGATTACATCCATGACTGTCAGCGGAACGAAAAATTGCATCTCCTGTCTTCCCTTC